>ML681990.1:44820668-44979015 GCA_007922195.1 Podocnemis expansa | reverse complement strand
GTTGTTTCGAAATAAGAAGTGTGTGTGGACGTACCCTCTGAGGATTTGTATGGTCAGCAGGTAGCTCTTCATCAAACAATAACTATTTTTTTGTCTCCTCTGGAAGTAGGTGGTTCTATGATAAGAGCTACAAAGAAGCCTATAGAGCCCAGGGCATTTCTAATTTCTGCACAAACAAAAAAAAAGTCTCAGCTGACACTCAGATTAGAGATCTAGATCATTGGTCTAATGCAAGGGTGGCTCCATGCATTATTTACTGCACACTATCCAAAGCCTGCCATGACTACAGAATCATTAATTTCCTTATATTTTTTCTAGGATGCTTTTATTGTAGTTTCTCAATACTTCATACTTATTTGTTAGTTAATCTTCAAAATATCCCTGTGAGGCACTTTGATATTATTTTCTCCTTTTCACACAGGGGAATTTAGGCACAGAGATTAAAGCCAATATGGTCAGATGTGTCCATTAATTTGGGGTACCTGATCTGAGACTCCTAGGATCTGATGATTCAGAGTACTTAACATCTAGTAACAGTTTTTTATGTTCAGAGCACAGCTCCTATCAGCTAGTTCCATCTCTGAGCTGCAGCATTTCTGCAAATCAGATTCCAGGATCTCAAGCTGGGCAACTTGCCCAAGCTTACATAGGACATCTGTGGGAGAGGCAAGGATAGAATCCAGTTCTCTCGGACAGCATTCAACTGCCTTAAACATGAAACAGACTGTCCTTTCTCTTACAGTATTCCCTTGCTTCATTCAGTACACACCTTCCAGCTTTGCAACAAATGAGGTAGGGGTTTTCCAGACAACAGCCTCCTTCATTGTACAGTCCTGATTCATCCCCAGAGCAAGCCTATGCTGTCCACTGAATCTGGCAGAGGTCCTGTGAGAAAAAAGTAATTTGTAGTCAAGTAATTAAAGACTATGCCATAATATGTATGCACAAAGGGGTAGAATTAAGGATGTACAGGCAATCAACTCTACCTACAATGCACTTTTGAATGGAGTAAGGTTAAAATTCTCTAGAGAAGAGATGTTTAGGAAGATTTTATTACTTTAAAATATAATTGCTACATTCATGTAAATGACAACAGCTTCTTGTGAGCTACTTTGGGAAGCACCAGGATTGTAAATTAAAACTCTCATCAAGGAGTAGCCATGGCCAGATAAATAAGCCAAATCTAAGTGGGCTTTGGAATAAGAGTACTTCCGTTAAGTATGGGTCACCTCATTGTACCTCCTTTATGTCACATTAGATCAAGTAATCCAACAGTTCATTACCTTCACTGTGGCTGCCAGACATCTGGATTTTTATGTTGGCCAGCTAATTGAAAGTTCACTGTGTGCTGTAAAATGCAGTCATCATATCCTGCCTTTTCCCAGAACATTTGAAAAGACTGCATAGAGTTTGGTCAAAAAAGAAAAATTAAAAATCTACCAACTACACAGTAAACCTGTCCTTTGTTTCCCTTTCTGAGCCTTGAGAACTTCCCTAGAGTGATAAGTATTATCTGTAGGCTACTTTAAACGATATGTTTTATTGTTGTGGCTGTCAGAAGATAAATTTTTTATTTCTCTCAGTCATTACTTTGCAGTCATTGACTCACAATACACTTCCTGGCAATACACTTTCCTTATTTTCTACTGCCATCCTGTGGATATGGGTTCAACTCTGTTGAAACTCATGTTTGTTTTCTTGTGATAAGAAATGCCTCAGAAATGCAGTATTGCCCAAGTTTCTTCACTCTTCTTTCTCAGTGATGCAGGCATTCTGAATAGTGAATTCATTCCTTTGTGTGATGAACTGTAAATAATTCACTCCCTAATTCCTGGGACTATGATTCCTCATCAAATCATACTGAAGTTTCCAGAGTACTGCAAAGATATTTAGTCTACTGTTATCTGTCAGCTCCTCTTATTACATGTCTGTCACCAGAGTATCTGCTGGCGTTATAAAATTATAAAAGCATGTGAATGGTCTAAAACAATACTAGAATTTTCTCCTTTTCCCTACTCTAGTAGCAGGTGCAATCTCCTAGAACTTCTATTCACCACTCTTACCTTTCTACTCATATTTTTATTTATATTTTTTTCTGCTCCATCCCAGTGCAGGTAGAGTGGTGGAATTTTTAAACCTGTTCACCTATTCAAATCCTTCCCAACTCTTTCTTTGCTCTCTCTATTTTTAGAGTACTACTGTATGTTTAGTTTCAGATCCGACCTCGAGGAGGATTTGTGTGTAATATAATCCTGATTATTCCCATCTGCTGATTTGCACTTGCACAATCCAGCAGATGACTTCAGATAAAGTCGAGTGTGATTTTTTTTTTTTTTAAAGCACACAGATTTTATTAAGGCACTTGATCTAGTTCTCTAGGTCCTTGTCAAAGTGCCTGTCTCCTTCCTCCCTCCCTCTGACTCCTAGCATTTAGGATTTAATAATCTAGGGCCTCTAATTTTCCAACTGTAGTTCCTTTCCTTATGTCTCCAGTTCTATACTTCTGTATGAGATGATGGAATGATCACATTTCAGGGATTTACAATGTGACTACACAGTTGTCTTTGATGAACCATTAATTTGGTCCAGAAAGACCAATTTCGTAGTCCTCCTGGTGGATGAAAATGTATAGTTAGTCTATGATATGAAGCTATGTCCCAGATTGAAACAAAAACAAAACAAAACAAAAAGACATGTTCAAGTTATTAACATTAAAAGATTGGCCATAGCATACTGAGGAAAACTGCTAACTTCTGTTATATCTTCTCACATGTTTTTTGTGGAGTCATGATAATGCTCATAGCCTTAGATGAGTGTGTGGGTGGATCCTATACTGGGTCTGGAAAGTCAAGCCTCAGATCCTTGCTGTGTACAAACAGGCAGCTCTGCAGATGCTACTGGGACTTCAGATAGATGCAGTTGCTTGATGCTATGGCTTCAGTGCCAGACCATTACGTTTTATAGTAGATGTACTTGGTCCATGGAATAATATACACAGCAAACAGGAGAAGAGCTCTGGTGATCTGTAGGCTTGGGTGACCTCTCATTTTTAACCACTTTGGATTCATTTTTCATTTGGAACTTTAGCTGAAGAAAACCATTTTCCTTTGTCATGGTTTATCTAAACCAGGCCTTCCTAGCACCAGAACTAAAATCTACCTTCTAACTGCCACCACCTTGGCAGACCTGCCACATCCCCAGATTTCTGGAAGATTTTGTGTATTGTTATTATTAAAAGACATAAAATAAATCCATACCCCTGCATTGCATGTGTTGATGTGGTGTGTTCCTGCCTTTATTGGCTGACTCAGGGGCTCCAGATGGAACAGGAGCTCCACCAGCTCTTGGCACTTCACTGGTTCTGATGTGATCTGTTGAGATTATTCTACTCCATACTTGATTGGGGCTGGTCATATAGAGGAGGAAAAGACTTGCAACAGGCAGCATTGAGATTTTTCGGGCCAGGAATACACCAGAGGTACAATGTTCCAAATGTCAGTGGGCACTTAAACCTCTTAAAAGCATGGAAGATGCATGAGGGTCTGCTAATTGCTCCATACAGCCCAGTAGTGAATGGGGGCCCCTGATTGGTGGACTGCTCAACCTTGGCACCAGTCACAGGGAGCAGGATTTAAACATGGAACAACAAGCAAGATTACAACAGCTGGTTCTGGACTTTCCCCACTGTTTTTTTTGTCCCACCTAGAAAAACAAATACTGCTAACCACATAACCTCCTGGGCAGAAGGTCTGCAACCAATACCATCCACTTGGGAAGTGGTTCAGAAGGGAGTGAAGGTGATGTGGGTCCTGGGGGTGGAGGAAGAATCCTGGAGTGACTGGCAGAGCCCACTTGTCCTAGTCCCAAGTCCAATGGAACCATGAGGTTCTGTACAGACTTTAGGTGTATCACATTGTCTCTTGATTTGAATCCCACCCAATGCCATGGGTCGATGAACTGCTGGAATGACTGAGTAGTGCCAAATTTCTATCAACAATAGACCTGATAAAGGTGTATTGGCAAATACCCCTTACACCGTCATGCAGGGAGAAGACAGCTTTCCCTATGCCACTCAGCCTATATCACTTTATCACTATGCCCTTCAGGCTACATGGGGCCACATTTATGTTACAATGATTGATGGATTTACTATTGCAGCTGCATCGGCAGTACACGTCTGCACGTATCGATGATGTAGTGTATATAGCCGTACTTGAGAGGAACATCTACAACACTTCACCATGACACTGTGAGCCCTGAAGGAAGTGGGACTTGCAGCCAAGCCCACCAATTGTCACCATGTGCAGAAGAAGATGACTTGTTTTGGATATACCTTAGAGCAGTGGTTCTCAACCACTGTGTTGGGACATCTTACTGTGTTGCCACACAGTGGTAGATGTGTTGCAGAGAGCCTGGGAGATGTCTGGATTTGGTCTGGAGAAGGTGGGCTGTTGTGTCCTTTAGGGTCACAATATGCCACCAAGCATGTTGTGACCTGCAAAAGGTTGAGAACTTTAGAGGCAAGTTGATTTCATCTCTTGGTGGACAGCATACAGTCCCTGAGAGACTGTCCTGCCCCATGACAAATAAAGGAAGGTAGAACTTTCCTCAGTTTTGCAGGATGCTATCAGTGGTTTGTGCCAGATTTTGTCATGATAGGTGATCTATCTGATCTCATAAGGAATTCGCAGTCATGGAACATTCAGTGATTGGAAAAGTGTGAAATGACTTTCCAGAGCTCGAAAGAGTAAGTCATCCAGGAACTCATTCTAATGCACCATACTGTCTCAAAGCCATTTATTTTAGAAATCAATCCCTCTGAAGTGAGGCTGGGGCCATGCTATCAGAGGAGCAACAGAGGAAGAGCATTCTGCGTTGTATCTAAGACAGAAGCTATTTCCCCAAAAGGTCAAATATTCCACTATTGAGAAGGAAGCCTTAGCAGTGAAATGGACAATAGTGGCCCTTAGGTATTACTTAGTAGGGAGCCCCTTTCAACTCATTACGGGCCACACATCTCTATGATGAATTGACACAATGAAGGAGTTGAACACTCAGATCATGAGGTGGTACCTCACCCTCCAACCTTATGAGTTCACGATGGCATATTATCAAGGTAAGGCTCACAATAACGTGGACTTATTCTCATGAGTACAAGGGGAAGAAATAGAAAGGAACTCCGGCAGGTCTTGTCTTGAGGGGAATGGTGCATGACAGGGCATACCAGCCACACACTCTGGCCTAGACAGGGTTAATGACACACTGCAGACAGATGATGCCCCTCTGCCTTTGCTGACATGCTCAGCCTGGAAGCAAGGTATAAAAGAAAGCAACTCAACTTAGTTTGTGCTGGCTGCCAAGGAGTACACAGGCTGGTGGCTCTCCAGCGAGCAGCAGCAGATTCTAACCCCACAGCAAAGGCCAAGCCTCAGGCAGATTGTAGATAAGTGGCCAAACCAAGGGAAGGGACCAAACCTCTGGGAGTGACACCAGACACCTGGAGGCCCTGAAGAGTCAGGGATCAGCACCATGGGAAATAGGGTAGGAAGTAGCACATGGGACTTGAATGTTACTCCTGTGGGAGAATCAGAGAATGAATCAGCATGTTTTGAGAGAATCCTCGTTTATTCAGTGGCATGTTACTCTTCCACCAACAAGGCCCTGGGATTTGGAGGAGCAGAGGGCCCTAGTGCCCCTGGACAGCAGTGCCACCAGCCCAAAGAGCTACAAGGTCACATGGCTCTGACTGAGAGGGCCATTTTATTGACCCCGGTCACTAGGCCAAGCTGCTGCAACTGAGAGAGCTGCTTGATGACCCTGGCCACTAGGCCACACTGCCCCAACTGAGGAAAGCCACTCTATTGACTCCAACTATGAGGCCAAGCCACCCTGACAGGAATGGCTGCTGTATGGACTCAGAGCTTTGGAACATACAACCACATTTGATAGTCAGGGTCACTAATGAGAGACTCACTCACTGGTTCTAGAGCTACTCAGTGCCTTCCCAGCTTACATGACATGATGCCTGTGGCAGGGTGTACTAGCACCACAACATCCGTAATTGAAGGGTGATTGAAAATAGAGATGCAGGAAGCAAGGATTACACTACTCAGGCATTTTTTTTTCATTCTTTTGAAAATCTTATTTTTGTTTCTGGTCACAATGAATAACTTTGTATTTTACATAAAATTTTATACATGGAGGTTGAGATTGCATTTACTAAAAAATTGTTTGCTTCAAATCCTTGAAACAGTCAAGGGCAAGGAAAAATGGGCTTATTTTAATAGTCTTATTCATCTTTCCTTATGATCATTTGACAATGTTAATGAGCTTACAAAATTAGAAGCACCATCCATTTGCAAAAGTTTGACTGCATCCATTATTTTTTACAAAAGAGCTGGGTTTTTTCAGTACCTGCATATTGCACCAATTTAGTTCAAATATATTGCATATCATCTTAAAAAATACTTCCATGTATGAGTTAAAAATACAAAGACATCCACCTGATAACAGTCCCAGGAGACATTGTGGGTTCTGAATGTGCTAGTTGTAGAGCACAGGATATGAAAATCAATGCTCAGGAAATTATATACAGGACTTTATTATAACTAGATGATGTAAGCAGAGAGCATTTGTGAAGCAGTTTACCTTTTACAAAGTGGTATAAAAAGTATCCCCAAATGTTCCTTAGCATTGCTCTTACAAAGATTTGATATCTAATCTGTCTAAATTTGCATTAGCTAGCTCTATATTCTTTTGTTAATTCTATTAACTGTTACTCTGCTAACTCTTTCTGTGGTTATGCTGAGACCCAGTGTCAGAAAAGGATTACATTGTCTCTACATAAATGTGGTTTTTTTTTTCAGTGTTCATGACCTTTTGGGCAAATATTGGCCTTAGTGCACTAGTGGAAGATCCATTAACTGCATGTTTGTTCATAAATAAGTCCTGTATCTTTAGGAATATATTCTGTGCATAAATAAAGACAAAAATGGAGGAATACCCACTAATCACACTAATCAATCGCTTTCTTCCTCCATGGTACCAGTCAAGCTCTCTACCTCCATCATGATTCCTTCTGCCAGTAGCCAAACTGGAGACTCTGCCCTTCCAAGAGGTTTTCCCTGTACCAATCAAAGTTCTTCAAATACCACTATATAGATGCCCCATTTTTCACTCTGAATCTTCCCTCTTCATGAGCAGTGGTGGTCAATTCAGGAGTATTGGGGGTGCCACCACACCCCTGGCTTGAAGTAAAAATAACAAGCACCAAATATGTGGTTTCCATGAGTTCCATCATCAGCACCCCTGCTATAAAAATTTTTCCAACACTCCTGCTTGTGAGCCTTACTGCACAACACAAACTCTTTGGGGTCAAAAGTCACCTCCTGCTCTCTGGGGCCCCTTCTAAGGATATGTGTACACTGAATCTGGGAGCATGCTTCCCCCCAGGGTTGACAGATATGCACTAGCTATGCTCAAGCCAGGGCACTAAATAGAATGGTATGGCCAGGGGTAGTACACATAGTGGCTTGGGCTAGCTGTCCAATACATCTCTAGGGGCTGCATGCAGGTTTTTACTCAGATGATTAACTCAAGGTGCTGCCTCTGTCACCCCTGTCCTGAATACACTGCTGTTTTTAGTATGCTAGTAGAACTAGCATATGCTGAGGAGCCAGCCTCCTTCAACAGTGCTCACAGGGCTCACAGAGTCTTCTCTTTGATTGGCTTCTTCAATAGTTCTTCTGAGGGCTTTCCCAGTCTCTATAAGGGAGTGGCTTTCAGTCAGAGCAGTGCTCCTTAACCACTGTGTTGGGACACATTAATGTGTCACCACACAGCGGTAGGTGTGTTGTGGAGAGCTGGGGAGATGGCTGGATTCAGCCTGGGGGAGGTGGACTGGTGCATCAAATACTTTCGCAACCCACCACCACATGTGTCATGATCTGAAAAAGGTTGAGAACCACTGAGTCAGAGGGTTTCAGTGGCTTCTTGGGCTACACTTTCCTCAGGTTTCCTTCTTAAAAAGCAAATCTCAGTGGTTCTCAGACAACTTTCACAGGTCTGCACTGTTCCCTCTCTCATGCCACAAACCTTGCATTCTCGAAGGTGTTTGCTTCCAAGGTATTTCAGTTTCCACTCTCATGTGTCATTCTCAGCAGAATCCCTGGCAGGAGGCAGAGCTTGTATACCAGAGTAATAACCACTTTATGGACAAAAGGTAAGATTGGTAGGTGTTGGTGGCCAGTCTGAGAGGCCTCCTATGACTGTCCTGCTTACTATCTTAGCCACAGTCCTTTGATAGTTTCTCTCTCCAGCTACCTTTCTCTTTTTTCCTAGACATATAATAGCATTTTTCCCTTCATGTGCTATGTTAGAGCCACCATTTGCTGTATGAAGCTGATGAATGAATACTTCAATCAAAAGAAGCAAAATTTTGCTCAAGTCCCATTATTTTAAAGGTGGCCAGGGACTTATAAAACACAGCACGTGGCTGCAACTGACCTGTGGACACCAGACTCTATGCCAAGGGTCTAATGTACTAATGATGATCATAATCATACAGCAAGACTGACCAACTTATAAATTGTCATGAATTCAGAAAGTGCATAATTCACAGGGCTCACGTGGAAACAATGGGTACCAACTTTTACAATTTTTGCCACATGTAAATTCTTTTAAAAGGAGCATGTTGATTTCAGCATTTGTGCATTTCACTACAGTATCTCCTCCTTGGTCACTGGGGTTCACTCTTGCATTCTTCTGACTGCAGTCTCTGATGACACACTGTTCGAGAGATGTCTCTGTCCAAGCCCATGTTTACTATCACTTTTGATACCTTTTGTCTTCTCTATTTCTAACTAGAGGTTTGAAGGATTTTGTTCTTTTTGGGATATCCTATGCAAAATTACCCAAGCAGCAGTCTCCATATGATGTATGCATGTTTAAAGAAGGTTTATTAAAATCAAAGTAGTTTGCAGAATATCTAGTTTTAACTTTGTCAGTGCTAAGCAGATGAGTTATTCTTGAGCATGGATACAGAATATTAATAGAGTCGTATATAACATTGCTGTAAAGCAGTGTCCACTCTGGTGCATTTTTGTTAAATTCTCAGTCAGCAAATCACCTTCCTTCCCTGTCCTCCAGTTCTGAGGGTACATTTACACTTTGAAATAAAACCTGTGGCACCAAATCTTGGCTCCTCAGTCAATGAACTGAGGCTCAAGGGGCTCAGGCTTCAGGGCTAAAAATAGTAGCGTAGGCATTCCAGTGCAGCCTGGATTCTGGCTTCAAGGCCCTCTCCACTCACAAGCTTTCAGAAGGCACTCCAGTGCACAGCCAGACCCCAAAAGCTCAAGTCAATTGACGGGCTCTGAGACACAGTACTGCAGGGATCTCTTTGCAGACATACCCTTCGATCTTACCTCCATTGCAAGATTCTTATTTGATTATGGCTAAATTCTTCAAGTTCATTATCATATAAAGATGAGGTCTCATCAGCATTTCCACAAGGTGCTATTTTATGAGGTGTGCCAGCTGGAGGAAATTAAAACATCCTGTTCCCCATACAAAGATGATCATCCCCTTTGGCATCCTATAAAGTCAGAGGGCAGATCCTCAGCTGGTGGATATTTGGATGGCTCCAGCAGAGTCCATGGAGCTAGCCTGTTTTACCCTAGCTGTGGATCTGCCCCAAAAGCTTTAATTTTTTTCAAGCATTTTTAATTTTACTCTTTTTTCTTTTTTAGGGCAACAGGCTTCGGCTTTTTGAATGCACTATGCAAAGCAGCAGCTGTACTTGGAAACTTAATATTTGGTTCCCTTGTTGGCATCACCAAAGCAATCCCCATTCTCCTAGCTTCCACTGTTCTAGTATGTGGAGGTCTGGTGGGACTTCGACTTCCTGACACAAGAACCCAGGTGTTGATGTAAAACTGGAAAAAAGCCATTTATGATTTATTTCCCTCTCCTTTCAAGTGTCAGCTCTCCTAACTGAATGGTGCAAAGGCTTCAGATTTTCAGCTCTTAGATTTCTGCTATCTGATCACCATTCTAACTCAAAATGAGATATTTTTTCATGACAGGGACTTAGAAACTTCCATAAGAAAATTTTAAAGTTTCACCTTTTTTTGCATACTTTTGCTGTTTAATACATTTTTATCTTTCAAATTGCAAAGCTACCTCTTGAAACATTTTCAAAGACATTCAGGAAGAAGAAAACTGTGTTCATCAGTAGGTCTTTAAAATGCAAGCATGTTATGGCATTCAGGACATTAAAAATAAATAAGTCCTAGATTTTTGCCATGACATCATTAGCTTCCACAATGGTACAAACATAGAAGTCTATTATTTAACAGCATTAGTGCAGTAAATGTCAATCTTACACACACAAATGCATGCAGCATTAAACAGGAAACTGCAAATTCTGCATCCGTAGTGAGAATATTAACGTTGTGTGACTATATTTAAACCAAAGGGACTTCCTGCTTTCTCAGAAACGGGCACATCTGGTTTTGGCAGTGGCAATGCCTCTTTCATAGGAAACCATTTTATGTAGATTAAATCATGGGTAAAGATTAACAATTGTAATTGTAATGGCAAAACCGTGTGTGCTAAGGAGAAATAACTCCTGCCAAAAAGGACAGCAAAGCTCTCCTGATGGATGTCCTAAGTCAGAGAATAGGAAAAGAAGCACTTTCACTCTTGCTGATCCTCCTTAGTGATACCAACACCAGAATGTCTGGAAATTTCTGAGCATTTAAAAAAAAAAAAGTCTAAATTTATCCCAGTGTAAAACACGAGTAGTTCTACTTTAGTCAATAGCTCCACTAGTGTAAAACTAGTGAGAGTGAAGGCAGAATCCAGCCGAATGCTTTTATGAAAAGTAAATAGCTTTAAGAAAAGTGCTCTTGTTATTTGACCTACTCTTACTTCTTTGATGACATTCAGTATTTAGTGAAAACAATTTGTATTAGAGTGCCTCCTATACAGTTTAGTTGCTGGTTAAATTTGGCCACTGTTTAACTTGATCAAAACCTTGGAATCAAATTATTTGTCTAAAAACACCTACAAAAGACCCCCCCTAACATTCTTAGTATAGCAATGTATGCTATTGACATAAATCTGAAAAAATTAATGTTCACAATATCTTTTCATTTAACACTTCTTATGCCTCCCAGCCCTGCACACTGCCCCCCAAAAGACAAAATGTTAGTCTTAGCTTTGAGACTTAATCTATTTGTCACAGCCTTAACGTTAGAGAATAGTAGTTTTCTGTAACTGGGGTAGTATCTAATTCTGGCCTTTGTGTGCTTCTCTCTCACACTCATTTTTCAGGGCACTCCCTTGTGTGATCCCTTAGCAACATGACTCCCTCAGACTTATTGCACATCTCTTATGAAATCTGAAGCCTCTGTACAGATTTAGAGTGATGATCAAAAACCAGTGGTAAATCACATTTTTTGTGTCAGACGCTGTCCATTTAAAGTGATATATTGTGTTCAGTTCTGTATGTTACTTTAAAGAGTTACTCAATTAAGTTTGCCAGCTTATAGCCACTATGGAAGAGAGAAGATATAGGAAAGTAATGATCAGTTAAATGAGGCATCCACTTCAGGGCTAAAATCTCATTAAATGTAAGAATGTGCTCATTTTCAATTAAAAAAACCTGCTTACCATTTTTTCACCATAATCCACAGCAATGCTGGTGGTTTTGCTAAATCTAGGCTACCTATTAGCTATCTCTGCCAGAGTCTCAGGGGCCAGAGAAGCTCTGTGTCACCATCACCTCTAGCACTTGGGGGGCTTGCGCCTACTTGTGCATGCCTCTGATCTCCAGGGTACTAATGAATGTTACAACATTCCCTGCCCCCAAAAAGCAGGGATGGAAATGCGAGAAGAAGGGGAAGAAAAGGAGGCAACTAAAAAGGGAAAAGAAAAGGAAGAAGAGAAGGGGAGATGAACATAAAGAATATAAGTGCAAGCCCTCCGTCCTTCATAGTCCCAACATATTATGCTCTGGGGGCAAAAGCAGAACAGACAATTGTAGCCACTCTGTAAACTGGTGTGTACATACAATCAGTGGTTTGGTAGTACAGTGGATTTGGAGCACTGGTATTTGACCTTTAGAGATGTAGGTTCAGATTACTCACTTTGTTGAAGTAGGTAAATCCCATGCAACTTCATAGGAGACTGCCGTATACTTTGTATATAAAATTACTTTATATAAACCTATTAGAGAGACCAAAACAAACTGGCTTGTGTTAATGGACCAGCAGTCTCTAATAGATGAAATCTCAACACAGGCTTTACCTTACCTTGCTATGAGGTAACAGAGATTTTCCTTCAGTTTCAAATGTATGGGGCCCTTGATTTTTTGTACAGGAAGATGCAAGTTCTAGCCTTTTTTACATTTTGAAATTAATTTGGTTCAACATAGTGATAATGCTTGTTCAAGGTAATCATGGATTTGGAACTATGGAAAGAAAGGGCTCCGATTAGAACTGCATTGTTGCTGCCGGGTGAGACTGAGGTGGACCAGAAGAGATAATGAATAATTGCCTTCATCATGCCTGGTTATAGCAGTGCCCTCACTGAGGGCAATCATGCAGCATTTCATTGCAGAAGAAGAAGTACCATAGCTCCTTGCTTGATAGCTCCAGCCCAGCTGTGCTCTTCTTGCCCATCCCAAGATTTCCAAACAGGCTATTGAATCTATCAGGTCTCCATTCTCACTTTTCTTTTCTTCCCCTGATCCTATCAGTCTATTGATTCCAAATTAACTTGCCTTCATTCTTCTCAACTTCTCCGCTCTTTGGGTTTGGGGCCACCACTTCTCTAAGTCAGGATGGAAAACAAGCTAAAGCATAAAAAGCTCTTCAAGCTATCTTCATCATGAGAGACCGTTTCTGAAAGCTCATTTAATACCAAGGTGGCATAAAGCAAAAAAATAAATGTCCTCCAATCAGAAGTTCCAGTTATCTCTTTTGGATGGGTGAATGAAGATAAAGGACAGCACTCTCATATTGTCACCATGCTCAGCTCCATTTGAGAGGAAGTTTCATGTTTCTTTCTTAGGAGCCCCACCCCTTTTCTTCACAAACCTCAGTTTTTCATATCTTCCATTCCCTGCTAATAAGGCACATCTGCCTGTTCTGCTTTCTAGCAGCCTAATGCAGCCGTCACTGTCAGCTCCTTTCTCCAGGCCTGATACCTCAGCAGTCTCTGTCGTCTTCTAGGCTTTAGCTCTTTCCCCAGGGAAAGGTTTTAAAACATTTCTTCATTCAGCCAGAGTCATGTACATACACCTTATCATAGCTCCCTTACCCAACCGAAGTGGTATTATGTTAGCATAATTTGTCTGATACATTTTTTTTTTATTTAGCTGGAAATATTGTTCAGTTCAAACACAAGGTTAAAAATTAATTCTCAAAACTGTGCACTCAGTGGGTCACATATACAGGAAGTGCTAGCAAAGCTGCTCTACTTCCTCCAGAATATGAGGCAAAAATGTTCAGCAAATTCAAAAGAAAAGTCTGACATGCTGCTTTTCCTTAGAATTTCCTGCTTTCCTGTTCACCAAGCTCACTGTTTCACCAAAATCACGCATCTTGTCTCTCTTCATGCTATCAGTTCAGGAAACATAGCATGAAGAGAGACAAGATGACTAAGGAAATATCTTTCATTGAATCTAATGCTGTAGGAAAAAGAGAGAAGCTTTTGAGCCATATAGAGCTCTTCTTCAATCCTGAAGCTCAAAAGCTTGTCTCTTTCACCAACAGATATCGATCCAATAAAAGATATTACCTCACCTCTCTAATATGCTGGGAACAACATTGCTATCAAAACCCTCCAAACATCAAGAGAGCTACTATAGTATGTAAAGAAACAAACAACCAGGATTTTTTACCTGGATACAGAGTTAACAGCAGACATGTTAGCCTGTGAGTCTGGAATGTAAAAGAATCACAGACTAATTGGAAAACTTCCAAGATCATCTCAAACACTGTGGAACAGGAGTGATTAAATTATAGCCTAAAGGCTGACCTCCTGCCATCCTCTGCAACATGGCCCAGGTGATCTTTCTGAAAACTTTCAAGTATGATGTATGCACATGTAGGTGTATGTGTGCACATTTTAACCTGTTCATGGAAAACATTTTGGTGCCTGTCACTGTTTGTATCCTTTTTTTCCTGTGATGATCTGCTTTCCTCCTCTTCTCTTCTTGGATTTAGGAGGATCCTTCAACATTTAACTCTACTCCAGAATCTTAAAAATAATAGAGAGGACTCTAGGCCACTTCAGGACTTCTTTTTGATCCATGTGTTCAGTAAATATGACACAGAACTAAGATTCAGTGAGCCTGATCGTTTCTTTTCTTGTGTACACTAGTTTTACACTGGTATATTTCCACATTTGCAGGCTTAAGCAGAACTGCATCAAACCCAATTAAAAATTTATTAAAAGGCAGTACAATTTGTCTGCAATCTTCTTTCACCTATATATGTATAAATGAGGGTGAAATTCTCTGCAGCACTGAGACGTCTCTTTTGGAAGCCTATCATGCCCCCCAAACTTTCAAAGCTGAGTAGATTTGTGGGACAAATTACAACTTTAATTGCTTTGTTGGATTGGGTTTTAATGATCTCTCTGTAGGGGAATGGTCTAGTACATGTCAGTGTCTCCTCACCGTGTATAGTCCAGTATCTCAAGAGGGGAATGTTATTGCTTAGCCACAATGGTCGCTAACTGAGGGTAATTCAGTGCAAAATAAAACTTGTCCCTCCACTCATTCTTTTCCCCTGGATGTACATTTAATATAGGCATATGGAAGTGGTTGAACTCTGTGAGTCCTGTCAGCTACTCCAGCTTTCAGTTCCTCCTTTCATCTCAGCTGAAGGCTGTAAGGGGACATCTATCTAGCAATAAGAGAGAAGGGGATCACCTGGTAAATAGTAGCTTCCCCTAGTATCTCCATGGTCAGTCAGCTCTGCTACTTCCTTTCTGAATCCTAAAGATCTCCTCATCTTACTTTTAATCTTGGCTGCCCACGACCTTTCACTCTGAACTGTCAGCCCTACCAGTGCTATCCTAAACTGCAGTGCCACAAATCACAATGTACATCACTGTATGTAGTCTGCTGTGAGCCAGCTACTCAGGCAGGTCCTCAACAGGCTCTGTTCTGTAGCCTGCTCCCATTTCATGGGTGTCTCTGGCTAGAAATGCCATTTAGGGCTTTTTCTGCTAATCATTGCACATACTTCCTAACACGTTCCCAAAACAAAGAATGATGTCTGGGGCACTTTTTAAACACTAAGTGCCACAGAACTCCTCCTTTGTTTTGGTTTTGCTGGAATAGACTAACATGGCTACCCCTCTGGAATGTAATGCATTCCTATTATACTTATCTAGCATCCCACTGTCTAGTTGGTGAATTCAGGCCTGATCCTACCTGTGGCCATATGGCAAGATCAGTATCTCATTCTCTAGTAGGCTATAGGACCACATTTGTTCAATTGGGGAAAAGAAGGAGGGGGAGAGAAATAGTATGAGATTATGAAATAGAACAAAACAAAATTTAAAAAAATTGGGACTAGGGGTTTTGAGGCCTAGAGTTCAGGCGCTAGTTTTTTCCTGCAGTAATTGTCTTGAAATACTAGTCACTGCCCTGCTATAATGCAGCTACATGAGTACTGTTTATTGTAAAGGAGATATACTGTACAGTTTTTGGTGAAAATGCATACACACTTGTGTTGCAAGTATAAGACATATGCTATAACACTTATTTTGGAAAGTTGTTTTTAAAATGAAATGTCATCCTCAGTGCCATTGATTGCCATTTACCACATTATGTTTCAAATATCAAATGCAATCTACCTATTTTCTTGTGCAACTTTCTTTAATTGGTCATCCATAAAGTTGCTGTGGTGCCAAAAGTTTTCTTAGTTTGCCATTAATTGTATGTCACTGAAAGAGAATGATCATGCTTGTTTTAGGAGCAAGCTTAGATTTTTCCTTTGCCCCACCATGCTGTGCTACACAGTGAAGCAACAAACCATATAAGAAGTATCAGTCACTCCTGTTCCAGTGACTCAGCACACTAGGATTTTCAAATTTAAGCCTAAATTCTTGGTTGGTTCTTTTTTGAAACAAAGTATGTTCTGAATAAGGTTCCAAATGGATCAAAGTGTATTAACTTCTGTATAATATATGGGAAAACGTCTGTCTTCCTTCTGTATTGTATGTTTTTCATTGTTTCTGCATACATAGTTGCTGTTGCTCGAATAATGTTCTTATGGCTATAAATTGTTTGCCACTGCTTTTATCAGCATTCTTTGACCAGCTAGAAACAGAGCCATTGCCAGGATATCTTTCAATTAATCATTAACATTCACAAAGTTCACAATCATTAACATTCACAAAGCTCAGTAATGAGTGATGTATAGTGCCATTCCTGCTATTATTCATGGGAAGCCACACACACAAGGGAAGAGGGTGGAGAGACAGCGCTTTCTAGAGCCCCATCATTCATTATGCTTCTGCCCTATACGTAAGCAACTTCATTCTTTCCAGTATGTTTCCGGGGAGTGTGTGTGCATATTGCAGAATTAAGGAGTCAGCAGATAAAAGGGCATACAACGCCCACAAGAATGAACAAAGCATATTTGCTACAGGAGAGACATTTTTAAAAGAAATTGAAACAGACAGTGCCATGCTGGCCATGATTTGGGAAACATATATATTCCCTGATTTACTTAAGACTGAAAATCATTCAGTTAAGTAATAACACACAACAGTACAGCAATGCTGATACCAAAACACTCTCACAGGATAGTGAATATACTAATGCAAAGGAAAAATATGTCAGAGCTAGGATACCACAGCCTGCATTTTCTTGTAATCTTTGTTTAAAAACAAAATTGAAAATGACTATTTAGGTTTACAGTAAATGTTTCTGACCTTATCATTATTATTGGAACTATGTATCAAATACTGAAACATAATAACTTTTTGTAAGACTTTTAGAGCTCTCTCCCCTCCCTTGTCCACTCCTGCCGCCCCCATGTGAACCACATTCTCAGCCAACATGGGGGCCAGTTTCTGTAGAACTTCACCTATGGCCATGAAGATTTTACTTTTATTGGGAAAAAATCCCCCAAAACTAGAGCAATATACACCCAATTTAAGCCTGGATCCTGCAAAATGCTCTACATAGGCAAGCCCCTGTGCCTGTATAGTCAATGGAAGTCAGTGGAGTAGCTTACAGGACTGGCACCTTAGCTCTCTTATAATTTATATTTAAAAAAAATAAAACCAGTTAAATGCATACGCTCGTGTTACACTATAGTGACAGCAACTTTTCTGAGTCCTGGGGGAGTGGGGTTTTCTGTAACATATTGCTTTAATCTACCAGTATATGAATTGTAACTTTTAACAACTTTTAACATTTGGTGTCCTCATGCAGGTGATAGGGGCGCAACCAATCTATTACATTGTGATATCATCCCAGGTTGAAACCACATAAATTAGCTGATCACCTTCTTTTCCAGCTGTTTTACATGTTTTAAAAAGGTGCATCTTATTATCAGCTGTCTTGCACTACATTCTAATAAATTAAACTGTAACTTGTATGTGGCCACAGATATATTTGACTTTTGAAGGCATGTAAACAAATAAATGAAAAAAGGATGGTTTCCTCATCTCACTTTACTGGATCAATTCCAGGTGTGTGTATGCAAAAATAACCCTCCAACACACTTGGGACTGAAAATATAAAAGCCTTGCCTTCAATATAATTTACTGATATAGTCACAATTCAGATTCTTTGTAACTAATTTGTATCTTCTAAACCCAAACAAGCAAAAGAAAAATATAATGCTTTCTTTGTACTGAGCCCACTTCTGCTCTTAATTTTCCTAAGTAGACCTCCAGTAAGATTAACAGAGTTGCAATAAGGCAACAGGAACAGAATTTAGTAGTCTTTATTGTACAAAACACACATGTGTACTCTGATAGCCTCTGTTTTATAACATGACAGTGCAGATATAGTGTATATAAAGTATTAAGATTGTTTTAAGTTACATTTCCATTCCACACTGATTTTTCAGATCAGAATTTTGTACTGAGATCTTGGCAATGGCTCTGACCTTTTTGGTTTTTTACTGCTCTGTGTGAGCTCCTGTAATGTGGGTTACAGTCATCACTACTCTATATATGTGCTTGCATGTGTGTGCACTGATAAATTCTCACTTTCAGGTTTCTGGATTTTTCATTCCAAGTACAGCTGGTATAATTGTGAACTCATCTTTTCTGGCATGCTCCTCTGTCAGATTGCTGATTGCCAAAATGTTTGACCAAGTGTATAAAGCCCCTGAGAAAAGCTGTCTGTATAACTGTGAAGGGCATGCTCTGTGTAGGATGACTATGTACAGTATAAATCGATAAAATGTGGAAGTGTGTATAAATTTATCTGCCAAATACCTATTATACATGTAACAAATGCAAAGATATTTAATGTACATCAAATTAATAAAGGAGCATTTTTTGCTCCACTATATTCCAATAAAGAGTTGTTCTCTGCAATTAATGTACACCAGGTGTACTGACAATTAAAGCTGCATTCTTATTTTAGCCATAACATACTGAAAACACTTGCTTTGATTTTAATCAGTGTAATACTTTCAACATAATGTTAGTGCCATGTTGGTATGACTATGTATCTATTTCATCTTTAGTGCCTGTTACATAAATCCTGTTGTTATAGACATCCAAGATGGTATTAAAAGAAAACCTGGCACATGTTACTAATGTGAAAGAAATGTAAGCTGATATAACAAGAGTGCATTGCAAAAGTTATGTTTGGAGTAAGTGAAGATCCTCTGTACTCAGCCATCTGGGACCCATATTTTTATACTGCATAATTGCACAAATGGAAGTCTGGTCTTGTCACTCCATAAATTGCACAATAGGTGTATGTGTTCATACTAAGTGTCCAGTCCCGACCGCTGCTATGCACAGAGTAAATCACCAAAAGCTTTAATGATCTGTGCATTGGAAAGGCTAACAGCAAGTTATAAACTACTAACCCAGGGCTTCATTGGATCCTAGCAGCCACAAAAAAAATCTGCATCTCAGTAACTGTAGCTCATTTTGCCTCTGTGCTGAAAGAGCCCCCCCAAAAAGAAAAATGTGATCAAAAGCTTATGTTGGGTTTTTGTTTTTTTACTGCTCTATTATTTATATTCTGGCATCTGAAATAGGTGACTTGGGAGTGAATTCCCAAATTTAAATTATTCCAAACAAGCTGGAATGAACAAAGCACATGAACATCTTCAGAGTTGTAGTCACCAGAGAAGTCAGACTGCAAGTAAAATTCAACCACTGAGGATATGTGACTTTGAGACAGTGTTATGGTAACCATAGTTATTTACCCCACCCCCCCCGCAAAAAGAAAGAAAACCAGACCCACAAGGAGTCCTGTGCCAGTTTAAAGACTAATGAAGTTATTTGGGCATAAGCTTTCATGGGTTAGAATTCACTTCCTTAGATGCATGAAATGGAAACAGCAGTTTGCTAGGTTTATATACACATCCAAACAAGAGAATGCCACTGGTCACCACATCCAACCCTGAAGTCAGACCTCTACAACAGATCACTGAGGACCTACAGCCTGTTCTAAAAGATGATCCCTCACTCTCTAAAGCCCTGGGAGACAGACCTGTCCTTTCCTCCACCTGCAGACAGCCCCCCAACCTTGAATAGCTACTCACCAGCAACTGCAGACCTAACAATAGAAACATTAAAACAGGCACACACCCCTGCAACAAACCACACTGCCAACTTTGCCCACACATCTGCACAAAAGATACCATCATAGGACCTAATCTAGGCAGCTACTCCATCAAAGGCTCAGTCACCTGCTCATCCACTAATGCAATTTATGCCATCATGTGCCAGAAATGCCCCCACATGTTATACATTGGACAAACGGGACAATCTCTGTGCAAAAGAATAACTAAATGGCACAAAACTGACATCAGAAATCACAATATTCAAAAACCAGGTGCTGAGCACATCCAGCTTTCTAATCACTCTGGATGACTTGCTAATGACTGTGCTCAAGAAAGTCAATGGGGCATCAAGACTTCAAAGATGAAACAGCTGATTTAGAACTGATATGCAGAGTTGTGTGAAAACAGGATTAAATTGTGACGATGGCTTCTTTTCCCATTACAACCGGTGATTTAACTTCACCGTCCTCTATGTGCTGTTTTCCAGTGTTTGACTCTTAACAACTACTCTGATTTGCTGTGACTGTATGACCTGATGCCATGTCATACACGCCCTTGCATTTATTTTCATCCCATTCTATAAGTTCCCCCCATCTTCAAAGCATCTGACGAAGTGGGATTTTCTCCCACGCAAGCACATGCAATAAATAAATCTGTTAGCTTTTACATGCCACAGGACTCCTTGCTTCTTTTGCTGAACTACACTATCACTGAAGAAGGGGGAGCCCCATTATTATCTGGAGGCCCAGTGTTAATGAGGTCAAGTCAAACTGTGTGGATGTGGCCCATTCACAACAGGTGATGAGAAGGTGAAAATATTTAAAGACAGAAAATTACCTTTTGTGAGGTAGCCACTCTCTATTTGGACCCAGTCTGATAATGTCAAATTTGCAAATGAATTCCAGCTTTGTAGTTTCATGCTGGAGTCTGATTTTGAAGGTTTTTTTGTTTTTGTTTTTGTTTTTTGCTGAAGTATGGTAACTTTCAAGTCTGTTATTGAATGTTCAGGGAGATTGAAGTGCTCCCCTACTTCTTTTTTTTTTTTAATGTTACCATTCTGGATGTTTGATTTTTGTCCATGTATTCTTTTGCGCAGAGACAGTCCAGTCTGGCCAAAGTATATGGCAGAGGGGCATTGTTGGCACACAATGGCATATATCACATTGGTCACTATGTAGGTGAACAAGCCCCTGATGATGTGGCTACTTTGGTTAGGTCCTATGATGTTGTCACTTGAATAGATAGGTGAGCAGAGCTGGCAATGGGGTTTGTTGCAAGTCTACATTCCTGGATTAGCATTTCTGTTATATGATATGTAGTTGCTGGTAAATATTTGCTTTAGTTGGGGGGGGGGGGGGCTACTGTCTGCTACGGAGACCTAGCCTACCTCTCAAGGCTTAAAAGCGTGAAGGATTGTCTTCCAGATCCTTAAAGATGTGCTGGAGAGGTTTTGAAATTGGGTCGTAGGGAATGACCAGTGGTGGTGTAAGAGCTCACAACTACCTGGGAACTCCCTATACAATATGGAAGAGGTGACTCCCATATTTTGTGACTTGGGATACACAGTGTCGCACACCAAACTGTAAAGACTGTCATGTGCCATCCTTGGCATGCCTTTTGTTCCACTATGCCTTGGCTATTATTATTGTATGGTACTTGGATTCTGTGCATAAACCAGGGTGTGCACGGGGCTGTACAGAAACAAAGGACCCAGGGCCAGATTCTGAGCTCACTACAGTCTACTGTGACATGATCCCATTAAGTTACTGACATTTAGACAGCTATAAGTGGAGTCACTATCTGACCCTGGTGCCTACATTGTGTTACTCACATGCTGCAATACTTGCTAATTGCTTTGGAATCTAACCAGTAAGTGACTGCACAGAAAAAGAAAATTTGCTTCAGGGTCCCTCAAAGGAAATATATGGGATTCACAAGCCATATAGTGAATTGTAATAAATGTCAAAGTATCCAGCAGGATCCTGATCTCACAAAAACCTATCTGGGTTTGCAATCATCTCATTTCCTGTTGCTGAAGTAGATCAAGTTGATGTGATGGTTGCTGAAACAGTGATTTTATGGCAATATAGCAGACCAATGACCAGGTTTATGTGTAAAATGACAAAGGAGGCTTTCTAAGCACGTAAGATCACTGACCATGCTGAATTGAGATGGGTAACATCCATATCTGTAGCAGCTAAAACATCCTGGTGAGCCGACAAAACCTGCAGCCCTGAAAATGCTCAACCAAACCAGCAATCTCAGTTTGTCACAGCTGAGCATGTTCTTCCCTTGGGGGAAAAAAAGGCTTTAGTACTAAGCCAAAGGGTTTCATATATGTATAATGGAGTATTAACATAAAAATAGCTATTGTATTATTATTATCTCTTCAAATGCTGATAAAACAAGAATTGTTTTTAAGGATATTAGTCTTAAGCATGTGCGCTGACAGTAATCTGCTATGGCTATTTAAAACCTTAATTAAATACCTCCTTTGCTTGGCTCTATTCTGCTTATATGTGTCAATCTGACCTCAGCTCACCAAAAGCTAATGTCTTTTGTATTTCAGAGTTGGGATTACAGGAAGGTAACAGCTGAGTTACAACAGTGGTTTTGCAGGCCTTTTGCTCATGTGTTTTGCAGTTGACATCATTGCACTCTATTTACTTGTCTTTTTCTATATTAACCACTCACCATTCAAAGTTTATTAAACAAGAGAAAAGGAAAAGTGCCAATAATAAAGACTATGTCCTTCACACACACAGATGAGAAAAGCCAATGAGGAGGCAAAAGGCCACATATCTCAGCGCCTTCTCTATTATTTTTTTTTTCCTTCTTCTGTAGGGGGCAGGAAACAGAGTTTGGAGCCATGGAATATTACCAAGAGCTATGGCAAAGGTAAGAAAAAGGCAGATGCCTCTATTTGGATATACTCTTTTTGCTTGCCTCTGCATAAAAACAGAGAATACTTAGGCTGGGTTTGTGAAAGGAAGTTAGGCATCCCAGGGCCATAACTGTGGCGAGGCAAGTGGGGCTTTGCCCTGGGCATGCCGAACGGCTTCTTTGAGTCACTTCATTAAAGGGCATGTTCCTCACTGCTTGCTCCTGGCACAGGTCATTGTAGGGGGCGCCAAATTCTTTAGTTACGGCCCTCAGGCATCCAATTCCAATTCAATAGGAGCTGAACAACTAATTCCTTTAGAAAAGCCAAGATTTCTTTATTTTATTTACCCTTGTGACAAAAAAACTAAATATCCCAACAGAGAATAAATGTGTTCAACCCAAGTCCTGATTTCAAGCATATTCATGCAGATTCCAACTCCCACACCCCTGCCAATTTTGGTCAGTTCATAATTTAAAAGACAAACAAACAAACAAGCTATACTCTACAATCCAGTCCAGCTGGTGTACTTTATGTAGGGTAGAAGTCAAAAATCTGATAGAATTGTGTGTGATTCATCCACAGCTGAGCTGGGAGTGATGCCAATAAAAGACACTTAGCTCAACTGATTCTCTTTTACTATTGGGTGACTATGCTCATAAAACTTCCAGTCCTCTGGGGAGTTCCTTGCAGATGCAGATGTCTGCCTAAATTTGTAGCATGGAGGAGGGTCATTGTTGGGGTGATCACAGGTAGATCCAGAGCTGGATCATCATATGGGCTATAGGTACTGAAGCCCCACGCTTCAACCCTTACGGCACCTCCCTTGATCTAGCCCCTACCACCCTGCTCAGCTTGGCACAGCACCAGTAGGGACAGGGGGGCGGGGGCACTGAGATGGCCCTTGCCCATGCTGGGGTGAGGTGAAACACTGGGGCCAGAGGCTGGTCTCTGTGGTGGTCTCGTCCCACCCCTGGGCTGGCTGGTCCACCCCTGAGAGAAGAGCAAGCCAACATGTGTTCAGTCTGCTCCAGGGGCAGGGCCAGCTTGTATACAATGTGGCCTTCCAGGGCAGTGGCCTTGGAAGGCCATCCTGGAGGCTGGACCACACACGAATCAGTCTCGTCTCTGGGCGCAGACCAGTGAGACTGAGCCCAGGGCTAGAGCACCGCAGAGCCTAGCCTCTGGCCCACCCACAGGCCACCAGGGTGTGGGCCCACGGCCCCAACATAAGATGGGGGTCATGGGGTGGGGGGGCTTATGGTAGTAGGCAGCCTGAGGCCCCAAGGCCCCTTAATCCAGCCCTTGGTAGATCATTTTTAAGGATATACACTTATACAATTATATGGCTTTTTAAAATATCTATCTATCTATCTATCTATCTATCTATATATATATATATATCTGGAAAGTATATTCTATTCGGAAGCCTGGTGGACTTTTTTCTTTTGGCTGCTTTTCTGTATGCTTTGGCTCCTGGTAACAGGAGTTACAAAGTCTCATTTATTTATAGATTCTGATAATTTTTGGTGGAAACATTAATAACACTGTAAAAAATCCCAAACCTCCACAAGCTCAGATAAGCATAGTATCATTCCCCCTCACCCCAAGTCCCCAAATGCACCACAAGATTGTTTATTGCTGAGACCTCATTGATGGTCTAATGCTCATATATCAAATGTTTATATCAGAATATCAATATGATTCCATCATGGAAAAGAGCTGCAAACAGTGCAACAAGCAAAGAGTCCTGTGGGACTTAAAGACTAGCAAATTTATTTATCGCACGAATTTACATGGGAGAAAATCCCACTTTGTCAGATGCTTTCAAGATGGCGGAACTTTCAAAGCATCTGGTGAAGTGAGATTTTCTCCCATGAAAGCTCATGCAATAAATAAATTTTGTTGGTCTTTAAGTGCCACAGGACTCCTTGCTTGTTTTGTTGAACTAGACCAGTGGTTGTCAAAGTCCAGGTCGCAACCAAGTATGGGGTTGCAGACCCACAGGTGCTGAGTCATGGCACCAGCACTGCTCCGGGGGAGAGGGGTTGCCACCCTTCCCTCCCCTGCCAGCCAGCTCTGCTCCCAGGGGGAGAGGAGCAGCTACCCTGTGCACTCTGGCAGGCCGATGCTGCTTCTGGTGGGGGAGAGGGGGCAGCTGCCCCTCACCAAGCTAGTGAGGAGGGCTTTAAACTAAGTTCAAAAAGGAAGGCAGGTGACTGAAAAAAAAGACCATAGGTAGGTATAAAATATATGAATATACAAAGATAAAAATAGGTGAGGGGGCTTTAAATGGGGCTCAAAGGGGGTAGGTGACCTTAACAGAGGACTAGCTGTTGGGAGAGAAATTTAAAACTTCAGTAAGGTCACATGAGCAAAAACAGGGCTAACAGGGGAAATAAGCTCAACATCTTAAATGTTTATACAAAATACAATGAGTATGGATCAGGAAAAACTGGAAATTTTAGTACACAAGATAAAAAATGACTTGACAAGCATCACTGAGACTTTGTGGGATAAATTTCATGACTAGAATATGGGTATAGAGCAATATAGCTTGCTGAGGAAGGACAGACAAGGAAAAAAAGGAAGGAGGTGTTACATTATACATCAAGAATATATAGACTTGCTCTGAGATCCAGAAGGGGGTGATAAGCCAATCAGCTGAAAGTCTTAGGGGGAAAATAAAAGATGGAAAAATGAGCAACATGATGGTAGGGGGTCTACTATAGACCACTAAATCAGACATAGGAAGTGGATGAGTCATTTCTAGAACAAATTATAAAAATGTCCAAAAAACAAGACCTAGAAGAAGTGAGGGAACTCCCAGCATATTCTAGGCATACACTGGAGACAGCTTTTTGTTTCAGAAGGTAAAGGAAGTAACTAGGAGAAAAACCATTGTAGACTTGATTCTGATCATAGGGAGGAATTGGTTGAGAATCTGAATGCTGAAGGCAGTTTGGGTGAAAGTGATCATGAAATGATAGATTTCATGACTCCAAGGAAAGGAAGGCATGAGAGCCGCAGAACGAGGAATGTAGACTTTTAGCAGACTTTAACAAATTTAGAAAACTGATCACTAAGGTATGATGAAAAGAAAATCTAAGGAAAATAAGAGTTCTGGGGAGCTGGCAGTTTCCCTAAGAGACAATATTAAAGGTGCAAATAAACACTATTCCTATGTGGATGAAAGATAGGAAGAATAGAAAGAAGGCAATATGGCACCATATATTCTTTAATGAGCTCACAATCTAAAAGGCATCCTACAAAATATGGGCACCTGGACAAATTGCTAAGGAGGAATGCAAAAGACTAGCACAAGCATGCAGGGATAAAACCAGAAAAGCTATGGCACAAAATAAGTGCCACATAGCAAGAGACATAAAAGGAAATAAGAAGAGTTCTACAAATACATTAGGAGCAAGAGACGGATGAAGGAAAGTGTAGATCTAGTACTTAGCAGGAAAGAGCTAATAGCTGACAATATAGAGAAGGTTGTTTAATACTGATATTGCTTCGGTGTTTACTAAAAAGGTAAATTATAACCAGATACTTAACACAATTAATATTAACAGCAACAGGCAAGGAGTACAAACCAAAATCAGGAAAAAACAATTTAAAAATATTTAGACAAATGTAAGACATTCAGCATGACATGATGAAATTCGTCCTAGGATATTTAAGGTCCTATTTGAAGCAATTTCAGAATCATTAGCAAATATCTTCAGCTATGTCTACACTTGCAAGTTAGTTCGAATTAAGGAGGCTTAATTCGAATTTAGTACCTGTCTACACTAGGCTTTCTTTAGTTTGAACTAAGGAATGCCTTAATTCAAGCTAATGAAAACTTCATTCAAAATAGTAAGACCTGCCAGTTAGTTTGAACTAAGCCCTTAGTTTGATCGTCAGTTCAAACTAAGGATGATGAAGACAAGGATTAACCTTTAATTTGAACTTAATAAACTTAAACTAAGGGCAGTTAGTTCAAATTAACAAAGTGGACTAATTCAAACTAGCGTTAGTTCGAATTAGTCCATGTTGTTAATTTGAACTAATAAAGTTTGAGTTTAGTTTGCACTAAACTCAAACTTATTAGTTCAAATTACCAAATTCGAACTAACTTTTCCTAGTGTAGGCATAGTCTTCAAGAACTATGTAAGATGCATGAGGTCCCAGAGGACTGGAAAAAGGCAACCATAGTACCCATCTTTGAAGTGAGGAACAAAGAGGAATTACAGACCAGTCAGGTTAACTTCGATAGCTGGAATCACACTGGAACAAATTATTAAATAATCCATTTACAAGCCCCTGGAAGATAACAGGATTATAAAGAATAGCTAGAAAGGGTATGTCAAGAAAAAAAACATGCCAGCCCAACCTAATTTTCTTCTTTGACAGGGTTACTGGCCTTGTGGATTAGGAAATGCTATCTACATGACACATCTTGATTTTAAAGCAGCTTTTGACATAGTCCCATATCACATTCTCATAAATAAGATAGGGAAACATGCTAGATGAAATTATCATGAGATTGGTATAAAAGTGTTTGAAAGACCCTACCCAAAGAATAGATATGAAGGGTTCACTGTCAAACTGGGAGGGTGGATCTAATGGGATCCCATAGAGGTCTGTCCTATGTCTGAGACTATTCAATATTTTCATCAGTGACTTGGATAATGAAGTGAAAACCATGTTTCTAAAAGTTTCAGATGACACCAAGCTTGGAGATGTTGCTATTGTTTTGGAGGATAGGATTAGAATTCAAAATGACCTTTACAAACTGGAGAATTGGTTGGAAATCAACAAGATGAAATTCAACAGAAACTAGTGTCAGGTATTACTCTTTCAAAGGGAAAAATCAAATATACAACTACAAAATTGGAAATAATTGGTAAGACACTACTGCTGAAAAGGATCTGGGGTTATAACTAATGACATATTGATAATGAGTCAACAATGGGATGCAAATTGTGAAAAGTTTGATACCATTCTAAGGTGTACTAACAATAATTTTGTTGGTGAGAGATTGGAAGTACTGTAACTGTCCTACTCTATTCAGCACTGATGAGGCACCAGCTAGAATACTGTGTCAAGTTCTGGGCACCATACTTTAAGAAAGATGTGGAGAAACTAGAGAAAGTCCAATGGAGAACAACAAAAATAATATACAAAACTCTTTGTCCTATTAGAAAAGTTTTAAAAAAAACCCACCTGGGCATGTTTAGTTTCAAGAAGAGAAAACTGAAAGGGGACCTGCTAACAGTCTTCAATATGTGATATAAAGAGGCTGATATAAAGAGGATAGTGAGCAATTGTTCTCCATGTCTGCTTAAGGTAGGACGAGTAGTAAGGGGCTTAATCTACAGAAAGGGAGATTTAGGTCAGATATTAGAAAAAGCTTTCTAACTATAAGAATACTTAAGCACAGGAACTGGCTTCCAAGGGAGGTTGTGGCATCTCTGTCATTGGTGGTTTTAAGGACAGGCTAGACAAACCACTTATGGATGGTCTAGATTTACTTGGTCTTGCTCAGCTCAGGGGGCTGAACTTAATGACCCCATGGTCAAGGAAGCCAAAGCCGTACAATCCTATGGTTCTATGGTCAACTTCAAGGTGAATCTCAAAGAGACATAGTACCCTTGTATGCTGACTGGCACCCAGAACTAGCTCTGGCAAGGTCCTTAAGATGGTTTTGTTAGATATTGTCGGTTTCTTTCAATGGTGATTGTATTATGCCACTGATGCTTTCAACAGCCATGTATGTAGGAGCATTCCTTAATAAATGTGTTTTTTAGTTTATTCATCTTCCACCTTGATAACATGTTCATACCAAGGAAGCTCCCCAAAGAGCACCTCTGTTAATGGGAGGCTTTTTCAGGATTTGAGTACAAATATTCTCATGGCTGAGCTTGTCCTGCCATTTAATACAGAGCTGCTAACAATGATGAAAAGTGTAAACATTGATCTGCTACTGTTCAGCCTGCCTCAGTATCCACATTTCACTGCTCTACAATAGACTTGGTCTAACCGTAATTTTGTAGAGCCACAGCTTTGTGGTAAGCTTGTTATTACAATATTTCACAGAGAGATCCCTCTGCTGGGGTGTACATGCCACATCAGCACAGATGCAGTTAAAGTGGCAAGAGAGGCCAGTTACCTTAGAGTGCATCTACTGGGAAGCTAAAGGACAATGAGAGTGATTGAGAATGAAGCTCACCTGGGTAGGAGCAGGCAGCGCTATTATAAAGCCTAGAAGCAGGCTAGAGCAGGAGGAAAGACAAGCAAGCTTGCAGTAATGTTCCTGCAGGAGTGTCAGCAAGATGAAGTAGGAAACAGTCCTGAGGCAGGAACAATACAGTCTGAGATGGATAAACCTGAACTGCTGGTTTGAGGGCTCCTAGGTGAGAACCTGGTACAGAGGACAGGCCTGGGTTCACCTACCAGCCATGTGGGAGTGGTGCAGTCAGCACAGTGGAGGTAAGAGCATGCTTGAGGCTTTAAGGAGCCAGCTTCTAATAATAACCACCATAGGCTGGAGTGCAAGGCCATAAATAAGAGGCACTGCAGCACCTGATGAGTGAGGCAAGGGCCTCAGTGTAAGGGATGGAGTCTATGGGTATGGGAAGTGTGAAGAGGTGTAGGAACCCCTCTGACAGGCCCAGAATATGGCTGTGGTTGCTGCTCTAGAACACCAGGTACAAGAGAACATGATACTAGAGTTGGAGGAGTAAACCAATTTCAATGACTCTTCTCTGGTACAGTAGGAAGTGAAAGTTGTTTACCGAGTAACTTAGTAGTAGTAATCTGCACTTTATCCAGCAGTTTGATTTCTGTATCTTAATTGTAGTAATCATTTGATTTCTTGTAACAAATTAAATCAGAACCTTCCCAGAGTAATCTCCTGATCCTGCAAACAGTTAAACATGCATGTAACTTTACTCATGTGAGCTGTTCCATAGAAGTCAGTGGTATTAGTTACATGTGCAAAGTTACTCATGTGCATATGAGTTTGCTTGTAGGATCAAGGTCTGTTGTAGCAAGCTGGAAGATTGAGGCCAGATCTAAATTTGTTAGCTTTTAAAAGCTCCACAGGGTTCTGTGTTTGTTTAGGCCAGATCTAGTATCTTTAAAATTGATGTAAGGCTTGAGTGCTGGATGGAACTTTTGGTACTGTTATGGTAACTGTGTGTTATGGTTATTATATGGGGAATAAAACAGTAATTGTATGTCACTATAGACAGGTTTCCAAACAAAAGTTCCTAACCCACATGTTAAGGGCAAATCAGTGCTAAAATGCCAAGTAACCAACTATTGAATTACAGAAGAACAAAACATGTCTTTTAAAAATCCCCAACAACAAACACGGTGCTTGGCACTGCTATTGCTATGAGGCTGTTACAGCTGAAATCTAAGAAAATGTACTAGTTTATTCTGCATGTTAGTTCACAAAACAGACGTCCCCTCTCATAGACACCTTTCTGCTGAAGCACTAACACAATTCCAACCATTGGGCATGTCTGAGTGCTTTTTGATTACATCAGGTCCTTGTTGCACATTGCCTTGGGTCTCTGGCAATTGACTGTTGCAAACAAATTTACACTAGAATAGTGCACTTTGCTTTCTGATCACCAGGGGAAAGACAGAAACAAGTCTGCAGAAAAGCATATTTGCCTTCAGCTTCTGGCAATCACTGAAAGTTCCAGTGGTTGTTCAGTTGTGCACAAGAGCTGCTGCAATACTTCCATAGACAGGTCAATATTTTTCAGCTCAGGAATCACATGCGCTTTTTGAAACAGGCACATCGACATTCCATATTGTGTGTGCTTACAGACAGATCCCATGCCAGCATATCAACAGTCATCACTACCGTTGCACAGTGACTTAGCAGTAACTGTCAGGAAATGTACTGTGTGTGGAACCAAACTGTCTACTTCAACACATTCATTTTCAGAGGATTTGTAGCTGACAGAAAACTTTTCTGTTGAATGAAACTTCACAAACATCTCTCAGCCTATAAGAAAATTTGCAAAAAATAAATCAATGATTCAAGGTGACCATTTTAAAGTTGCATGAGTGGTTTCAGACTCTTGAATGCTCTCGTGTAATCAAGATCGGTTGCTGCAGGTCCTGGAGGGACCTTGAGAAGTAACATGAATGAGACTCTCCTGTTCCCACTTATGACCAACTGTCCTCCTGATCTTTGTATATTCAAAATAACCACCCAACTCACTGCTCCGTTTGTGGCCTTTGATGCTTTCCTCCCTTTTTGGACTGGGAAACAAGAAGGGGGTTGCCAAAGTGAAATTTTCCAAGTGATGGAAAAAAGAGATAAGGAGTTCTGTCTCCACCAGACAGGATTGGGTGTTGGAGCTCTGAATAGCAGAAGAGTATGCATGCTGCAGAATCCAAAAGTTACAGGTTAACTTTATAGGTTGCAGCTGTCTGTTTTTGCAGATAATTGAAAAACAATTTGGAGTCTAAAAGCAATATAAATTCTTCAGGGCAGCCTACACATATCCATTGTGCTGAATCATGTATCCTTCACTCAAACTGTATTTGGAACTCTTATTATGCCAACTCATATACTTTGCTGCTCTGGGATCTTGGATGGCTGCTGATTAGCTTTGATATGGATTTAATGTGTTGGCTTTAATCTGAAAAGCCCTGAATGGTTTGGGACTTGGTTATCTAAGCAAACACCTCTCTCCTCATGCAGTACCATCATAATTTCCCATGCCCATAGATGACTCACTTTTGCCGAAGTCAACTTTACTTAAATGGAGAATGCTGCTAGCACTGTGTTTCCTATGAAGGGTCATGGACTTTAGAGTTTTCCCTCACTCCTTTGGCTCCCCAAAATTTAGATTTCATAGAATCATAGGGCTGGAAGGGACATCATGAGGTCATCTAGTCCAACCCACTGCCAAAAAAGCAGGAACACTTTCACTAAATCATCCCAGCCAGGGTTTTGTCTAACCAAGCCTTATCTCCAAAGATAGAGATTCTATCACTTCCCTCGGTAGCCCATTCTAATGCTTCACCATCCTCCTAGTAAGTTTTTCCTAATTCAATCTCGACCTTCCCAGTGCAACTTGAAACCACTGCTCCTTGTTCTGTCCTCTGTTACTACTGAGAACAGCTGAGCTCCCTCCTCCTTGGAGCATCCCTTCAAGTAGTTGAAGGTTGCTATCAAATCCCCCCTCAATCTTCTCTTCTGCAGGCTAAATAAGCCTAGTTCCTTCAGTCTCTCCTCATAAGTCATGTGCCTCAGCCCCCTAATCATTTTCACTGCCCTCCGCTGGACTCTTTCTAATTTGTCCATATCCTTTTTGTAGTGGGGAACCCAAAACTGGACACAGTATTCCAGATGCTGCCTCACCAGTGCTGAATAGAGGGGAATGATCACATCCCTCAGTCTGCTGGCAATATTTCTACTTATGCAGCCCAGTATGCTATTGGCTGTTTTGGCAGCAAGACAACACTGTTGACTCGTATCCAGCTTCCCATCCACCATGACCCCCAGGTCCTTCTCTATAGTGCTGCTACTTAGCTGATCACTCCCGAGCCTGTAGCAGTGCATGGGGTTTTTCCATCCCAAGTGCAGGACTTTGCACTTCTCCATGTTGAACCTCTTGAGATTTGTTGGCCCACTGCTCCAATTTGTCTAGGTCTCCCTGAATCCTGTCCCTGCCCTCCAGCATGTCTACTGTTCTTCCCCCCCCCAGCATGTTGTCATCCACAAACTTACTGAGTGTGCAAACTATTCCATCATCCAGATCAGGGATGACCAAACTTACGGAGCTCAAGAGCCACACAAGTTGATTATTAAACCTTCAAGAGCCACACTGAGGTATATAGTTTTATCTACTAGATTGACTTGCTGACATTCTTCTGCAAGCCATACTTTTTCATTCAAGAGCCACATGTGGCTCCTGAGCCACAGTTTGTTCACATCTGATCCAGCTCATTAATGAAAATGTTGAACAGAACTGGCCCCAGGACCGACCCCTGGGGCACACCACTCGTTACTGGTTGCCAACTAGACATGGAGCCACTGATTCCTACTCACTGAAACTGTTAATCTAGCCAGTTTTCTATCCACCTTACTGTCCACATATCCAACCCATACTTCCTTAACTTGCCAACAAGAATGCTGTGGGAAACCATATCAAAAGCCTTGCTAAAGTCGAGGTGTACCACATCAACGGCTCTTCCCGCATCCACTAATCCAGTCATCTCATCATAGAAGGCAATGAGGTTGGTCAGGCATAATTTACCCTTGGTGAATCCATGCTGACTGTTCCTGATCACCCTCTTTTTCCTCCAAATGTTTCAGGATAGAGTCTCTGAGAACCTGCTCCATGATTTTTTTCAGGAATTGAGGTGAGACTAACAAGTCTGTAATTCCCCAGATCCTTCTCTTTCCCTTTCTTGAAGATAGGCACTATCTTTGCTTTTTTCCTGTCCTCCAGCACCTCTCCCATTCGCCAAGAGTTTTCAAAGATAACAGCCAGTGGCTCTGCTATCTCATTGGCCAACTCCCTCAGCACCCTTGGATGCAGTTCATTTGGCCCCATGGACTTCTGTGCATACAGCTTCTTTAAGTAGTCCCTAACCTGACCTTCCATCACCAAGGGCCTCTCTTCTCTCCAATCTGGCATACCCAGTGTAGCAGGCTGGGAGCTGGCCCTCCCTGTGAAAACTGAAGTTGCTGTAAAGTCATCTTTTTTTTTTCTCCTCAGCCACTTGGGAGGAAGGTAAACTGAGGAATTGAGGGGGCAAGATCTGTGTAAGGCTACACATTAGTTGGGTCTGATTCTTCCCTCACATCATTGTAAATCTGGTGGAACCTTACAAGTCAATGGCATTAGCCCAGTGCAAAAGTGATGTACACAAGGCTGACCAGAATCAGACTGAACTGAATTCAGCGATTGTTGGATTAGGTCTACAATGTGGAGTTAAATTCTTGGATTCGTTTGGCTGGCAGGCAGGTATGTTTGGTTTGGCTTTTATAGAGTGTGATTTCAAAAAGCTTAGCACATCGTTTCCCAACTTTACAGGTTGACCTATCACCGTCTTAAAGAGCTTATGTTTGAAGGGGCTAATGCAAATGATTCCTTTTTGTGCTACATTTGTTTTAGGCCTTAATAGTCTGCATTTACATATTTCTGCACTTGGTGGTTCCCAACCTGTGGCCTGCGGACACCTGGGGGTGCAGGGACTTATTGTAAGGGGGCTGTGAATACAATCATCCCCAGCCACTGCCAGCCAGCTATCCATTTTGGAGAGAGCTTTAAATCAGGGGCGTCAAACTCAAGCCCATGGGGCCAAATCCAGCCTACCAAGAGCATTGATTTGGCCTGTGGCGCTGCTGCCTGGACTGTGCTTGGGACCTATCTGCAGCAGTGAACTCCAAAGACAGGCTTGCTGCACAGCAGGGCTAGGAGTTCTTCTGACACACTCATATGATCCAAGTCACAGCCGGCGGTGGGTTTTGGGGTATGTGAAGCAGGTGGCCGCGTGGGGCCCCAAGCAGTAAGGGGGCCCATAGCGGTCACCTGCTTCACCTACCCTTGCTCTCATGGGGTGGTGGGAAAGCACAGGGTCACAGACCACCAGGGCCAGAAGCTGTGCAGCCTGCCTGCCTGCCCACCCAGCCTCTCTGCAGCTGGGGGCAGAGCAGCACTCCCCAGCAACCCCCAGCCTGCCGCGCCTCCCCAGATGGGAAGGAGGAGAGTGGCTGGCACAGAGTTGTGGTGTGTGGCAATGTTCCCTCTAAGCTGATAATGCAGCTGAGCAAGTTATGGTATTTACTGAGCAACAATTTGAGGCCTGGGCAACAGTTTTTTGGTGCTCAAAGTATCAGCTTGCCTAAGTATCTTACTTCAAAAGTAATTCATAGATGTCTTTTCATTCAAACTTCAATAAAAATGTTAAATTGATGTACTGTAGTTTTATTAATTTACTAAACAAATGTGAGACAATGAAACTTGCTGCCTGTCTAGCCTCTACCATCATCTACACCTCTGTTTTTCTTGCCTGTCTTTGTCAGATTTCCAGCATACATACATAGACAAAGTGGAATTTTCTCCCACAAAAGCTCATGCAAAAAATAAATCTTAGTCTTTAAGTGCCACAAGACTCCTTGCTTTTTTTTGCTTTACTAGACAAATTCCAAAGGGGCAGGCGTGTTAAAGTCCCTGTTATGCTGCCCAACTGGGGTAAAAGGGATTCAAAGTGGATCAGGCCCTAAATGTCCAAAACGTAGATTGAAATTAAGTAGGTAGCTTCACATTTGATCATGAGACTGACATGTTATGGGGATTGTATTTAATATCTAGCTATCAACCTTGAAGATAGACCTATTCTGCCCTCAGTAAACATATTCAATTACCATGCATTGCAAATCACAATCACAAGGTAGCAACTGCTTCCCAGATTCCCTCGGGGCAACACCTTAAGTAAAGTTAGCTGAGAAATTCAAAACTTTTAAAGGTGGCAAAGGCAGAAACCATGTTTCAAGACAGTTTCTCACAGCATCACATCTCTGTAACCAGGGCCATCTTTTGTGCCTAAAGAATTGGCATCAAATAGAGCTAGGTTAGAGTCTGTTACATTATCATGCCCAATCATACCTCTCAAAAGCTAAATATGGGACAACAATCCCCCAAGTGAATGACAAAAAATTGATTAGGCATACAGGAAACTTTAAAACACTGTGAGTATCTTCCTTTAATATAAAGTGACTCTAACATCTCAGTTTTGGCGTTTATGGAGTTTTTTAATCCAAATCATTTTCAACAATAAAAGGGAGGCTATAATTAGTATGCCTGGAATGTAAATACTCTCAAAATTAAAATAAGCAAAATGCACAAAATAAAAAAAGCACAGGCTGCCTGATGGAGCTGAGACAGAAGACACGTGGGGCTCCTCCGGGCTGGGGAGAGGCAGGGCTGCCTGCGCTGTCCCACATGCTCACTGCGCTGGTGAGGGGGGGGCCACTGCGCCCCTGCCCACTAGCGCAGCTTAGAGGGAACATTGGTGTGTGGGGGTGGTGTCGGAGCCCTGGAATGGCCCGCTGTGATGAGTTCGGGCCGCTTTGCCCCTGGCCACTGCAGGCCTGAATAGAGGCTGCCTTACCCACCCCCCCCCGGTCCTGGATTGGGCCCGTTCAGGTCTGGGGGTGGCCAGGGGTAAAGCAGCCCCAATGCTTTGGAGCAGGCTGCTCCAGGGCCCTTCCCTCATACACCACAGCTCCACACTTGCCACTCTTCTCCCTCCCCTGGGAAGGCATGGCTGGCTGGGGGTAGGCAGGGAGCACTGCTCTGTCTCTGCTACAGAGAGGCTGGCAGGCAGCACAGCCTCTGGCTTTGGTGGTTCGTGCCACCCCTGTTCTGCACCAGTGGGAGTTAGGGCTGCACGAGGGACGAGGGACCAGGCCCCAGTGAGAGTGGCAGTGGAGGCTCATAGAGGGCCTATAAAGGGTCTGCACCTATGGCCCCCAATTGCCTAGAGCCTCCTCTGGTCACAGCACAGGAGAACAAAGGAACTGCTCCAGCCAATCCCAGCATAGCTCTCCTGTGGTCTGCCAACCAACCAGAGTCTCAGTCACAGCTGCCAAGGCCAGCTCTGGAGAGCCACCACGCTGCCCCTCATCCCAACTGTTCACTGTCAGTCAGTCAGCATGCTAATTTGATTGACAGCATATTGCACAAATCACAAATAAGAAAAAAAAGAAAGTGGCTGCAGCCCATGTGGTAACAAGCCAATCAAAGGCCAGCATTTTGAATCACTGACAGTGATGGGTGGGAGGGGGAAGAGGCGGGAACCCAGCCTGGCTGCCTATGACTGAGGCTGATTTTTTTTTTTTTTGCCTGCTACTAGGAGGTAGGGGAAGGGGAAATGGATGGGGAGGGTTCTAGGATCCAGCATAGGGAAGGGGGTCTTACAGGGCAGGGGAAAGGGAAGGTGTGGGAGAACCTTCAGGGTTGGGGAGGGCAAAGAGGAGCCCATGCCACTTTCTCAACATGTAAGGGAAAAGGGTTGGGGAGTCCATGTGGCCAAAAGGCCCACAACAGGTGTCCTGCCTGCCAATATGCCCCCACCCTCAAATTCAATGGGTTTAACACTTCTGCCCTAAATTAATTATATTTGCCTGCTATAAGCAGCCCCACTCTGGATATGTCCCCACCACTTGGGAGCAGGCAGGGGGCCAGGTCCCTCTCTGCCCTTCTGCAGCACTGCTGCTTGCAGTCAATCCCAGATAACTATCATTATTTGGAGGGCCACAAATTTTTTTTACTTTAAAAAGGGCTCTTCATACTCAAAGGTTGAGAACTGCAGCTCTCTATTAAAACTAATTACCAAGGAAGCCTAAAATGTTTGTTTGTAACTGGGATAGGACAGAAACTAAGAATTCCATTGCATAAAAAAATGTTAAACATTTGTTTCTGTTGCAGCATGCAACAAAGCCAAGCAATTTTACAATGTGTCACCAAGAATTATTCGAGAAAGCCCTATCCAGAACAGAAGTTCAGTGGGGCCCTCTGGCCTCTCAACAGGTCCAGCCCCTATCAGTGAAGAGTCCCTGGTGGTTCTTGCTGCTGGAAAGAAACTCAGATACAGTCAGCTGGTTTTCTTTAGTCCTGCTAGGCTTTTATCCAGGGACCCAGGCAACCTTTGCAATTCCCCTGTGGAGATAGGAAGAAATTCACCATGCATTCCCTGCCTCGTAGCCCTGTAGTGGCTAGGATGTAGCCTCTGAAGGGCAGTAGTTCTAGGGAGCCCTGGCTTTTCAATGGTTTCCTGTCTGGGGCTCTTTGATCTTAGATCCCTGGGGCTGCACTGCAGGTTTTGCAGTCTTTCTGAACCAGCCTGACAGGTGCTTCTGTCCGTTCATAGAAGATGGCTCTCTGGTGGCCTGACACAGAACTCTGTGCATTTGCCTAAGTAACTTGAGCTGTGCAAGTTGGCACAAGCTGAAGGCTATGGCCAGGGGTTAAAGTGGGCTGGAATGCAGCAGAACCCCATTCTGCAGCCCACTGTTTTTAGGGAGTCAGCGTTCCAGGGCCCCTAAAAATAGAAAATGGAGCTGGAACGCTGTGTTCCGGGGCCCACCATTTAAAAATAGTGGGCCCCAGAACACAGCACTCCGGCTCCATTTTCTATTTGTAGGGGGCCCCTGGGTGCTGACTGCCTCAAAATAAAGAATGGAGCCAGGCAGGGCAGGCAGCACTGTGAGAACAGGGGGGGCATGCCTGCCCTGCCGTGATGTGCCAGCCAGTCCCCCGCTACACATGTGCAGGCTGCACTCAAACTAGCGCAGCCTGGGGGAGGGGAGTTGTAGAGGTGATTGTAGCTCCCCCTGCCCTGCCCTTGGAGTGCATGCCGCGCTGAGGGAAACAAGTGCGGAGGGTGATTCTAGGCACAGCTGCCAGCACAGGACACGAGGGCAGGACACTGCGGGCACAGGTGGGGCAGCAGAGCCAAAGGAGTGATTCTGCTGCTGAGGTAAACAGGTGCGGCGTGGAGGCTGGGCACGGCTACAGTCAGCACAGCAGCCCAGGAAAACAGGGCAGGGCACTGCTGGTGCAATGTGGGTAGGTGGGTGGGTGGGGCCCCAACTAGGGGGACCTGTGGCCAGACGGGGACGAGGGGCAGGAGCTGGGGTGGGGGGGTTGGCATGTGGGGGGCAGGAGCTAGAGTTCAGGAGGGCAGCCCAGACGTGCAGGGGATCCTGCCTGATTGGGAGGGTTCCAGGGCCCACCAAATTATACTTCAACCCCTGGCTAGCCTAGCAGAGAACCAGCTAGCTGCCTGACAGCAGAGAGTCCAGTGCCTGTCTGTACAACCATAGCACACTGCACGCCACTAAATAAAGTTTTAATATGCTAGCACCATCGGTAAGTGGAAAGCATCCGGAAGGATGAGTGATTTATATCTTGTTGATTTTTTTCCCCTCAGAAAATAAGAGAACGAACAGAGACAAAAGACCAAAAAACTAAAATAAAGGAAAGCAAGGAACCGAGCAGGAAGGGGGGAAGAAGAAACCAAGGGTCCATTCATTAGGAATTAATCAAAGAACTCTAAGAAGTTAGACCAAATCTTCTGAAATTTGTCAGAGATCCCATCTCTCTGAAACCTTACCTGCTCACTCTTTTCATTGTATCAGTGAAGTCCCCGTCTCTGTTGGCAGCATGCTCTTGCGTCTGCAACAGGAGTTGTCTTTCCGCAAGCACTGCTCTACAGAATTAAACTTTTCTGTGAATCAAAGAAATACAGGGATGGAAAGAACTGCAAGAAGTTATCAAGTCCAGCCTCTTGCACTGAGGGAGGACCAACCAAACTTAGATCCCTGACAGGCGCTTGTGCAAGTTGTTTTTAAAACCTTCCACTGACTCCACAACTTAACTTAATTCTCCCTTGCTTCAAATTGACTGTTAGTATTTGTCCTACCTTTGGACACAGAACAATTGTCAAAGATGGAAATTAGGTTGGTCTGGCATGATTTGTTCTATCCAAACCCATGCTGGGTATTCCTTATAACCATGTTATCTTTGAAGGTGCTTACAAATTGAATGTTTAATAATTTGTTTGAGTATCTTTCCAGGTATTGACACCCCTGCTTAGCAAGAACACCTTCCTTCTGTGGTAAGACAACTTTTCTCCCTTTTTATTAATGGCAGCCTTTATGGTATTTAAAGACCACTCTCCTATCCCCTTAATCTCCTCTTTTCCACACTAAACATACCCAGTTCCTTCAGCCTGTTTTCATACAACTTGCATTTCATCCCTTTTATCATCTTTGTCACTCACCTCTGGATCCTTTCAAATTTCATTGCATCCTTTCTATACATTGGTGACCAAAACTGGATAGTGCTAGGCCTCAGCTAGAGTCAGTGCCACGTAGAGTAGCAGTATTACCTCCCATTAATTGTGTACAATGCCTCTGTTAAAGCAACCTAAAATTGCATTTACTTTTGCACTGTTAACTTATGTTGCAGTTGTGATCCTCCATAACTCCCAGATTCTTGTCAGCAGTGCTGCTTTTGCCAAGCCAATTTTCTGCCATTCCGTATTTATGCATTTGGTTTTTCAGCCCTACGTGTAGCACCTAATATTTGTTGAATTTCATTTTGTTGACTATATCCCATTTTCCAACTCATCAGAAACCCTTTGAATTTCATATCTGGCCTCCAAAGCATTGTCAACCCTTGCCTTCTCCCATAGCTTTGGGTCATCTGCAAATTTGATCCGCAGGCTTTCTATTCCTACATCTTAATCATTAGTAAAGATGTTAAATAATGTTGGACCCAAAATAGATCTCTGTGAAAGCTCAGTTAAGACGTCCCTCTAATATGACATCATTCCATTAATAGTTTACTCTTCATTTGCAATTGTTTAACCAATTATGTATCCACTTCATGGTAGCTCTGCCAAGCTTGTATTTCTTCAGCTGTCTTATCAGCATGTCATGTGAGACTCATCAAAAGCCTTCCTCAAGTCCAGGAATATTAGGTCCAGCGCATTCCCCTATCCACCAAACCACATATCCTGTCAAAGAAAGAAATCAGGCTGGTTTGGCATGATTTGTTCTTAATAAATCTGTGCTAGCTGCTGGTGACTACCCTTCATCCTTCAGGTATTTGCAAATAGAATGTTTTATACATTGCTCTAGTGGCTTTCCAGATATTGAGGACAGGCTGACTGGTTGGTAATTCTCCAGCTCCCCCTTTTTCCCTCTTTTTAAAGATGACTATATTATCCTTTCTCTGGTCTTCTGGGCCCTCTCCCATCATCCACAAGTTTTCAAATATTGCCAGTGACTGAGATTTCTTCAACTAATTCTTTCAGCACCCTGGGGTAAATAGCATCACCAACAGTTCTGGAGTTTCTGGTGCTCGCAGTACATTAGGGCCAAACAGGTCCTTCAAGGTGTGCTTAAGCTGCAGGTAATGCCCAGCAGCTGGATTGGATAGCCTGTGTTATCGGTGCATTTCGAAGGACAGAAATTGATCCTCTGAGATCAACCAAGAGACCCAAATTATCTTCTTATCTATCCACTCTCTCCACATTTATAATTTCTTGTTGGTTTTCAATAATAGGTTGTCATAAAGTACAGCATCAGGGTGTAAGAGAAGAGTGTATTATACTTCTAAGGCATTTTCTGGTGTACTGCAGTGCATGTGACGGTTTGTTTGAAACTGAGAAGTGTTTGTTTTCATCTAAGGGTTTCTGGTTTACCACTTCCAACAAGCTCTTGTATCACCAATGGCATGTACCGCAGTTTATGAGCCCCTGGCCTACACAGTATTAATAAGTCCAAATAAATAATACATAAATTTTGTGACTGGAGGAAACATGCATGTATGCCATTGGACACCTGCAGTTATGATGAAACACCCAGATCCTAAGACATCTAGGTACCACGGGGGGGAAAGAAAGGAACAGCAACCGGACAGTGTCTAATTCCCAGACAATGTGTAAGGAAACAACCTAAATCTTGCCAAATCCACGTTCCTTGGTAAAGGATGGTGCTCACTGACAGTATTTGCTGCTGCAGATGTTCTCTTGACCCTCGTTATGAGTAGCTCCAGCATTCATTATGTCTTGATCCAAACAGTCTTTCAGTTAAAAATATTCCTTTAAATGAACAAATGTTTAATCCAGGTGACACATGATCACAAGAGTACTCTGAAAAACACCACCCCCATCTTCATATAAAACACTGTCACTATTGCAGGATACAGGGCATTTGTCCAAGACATTTTGAAGAAATACTTTTTAAAAAAAGTTTGTTTAAGCATAGAAGCTGGTTGTTAGGTGCCCTGGCAAACAAGCTTTGTCAAATCCTCTGGGAGTCTATCTTTGTTCAGGGGGAAAAGCCTGAGGAGGGCGGAAGTCTGGGAGTATACTTTAAAAAAACCTGCTGCAGGTATTTTCACTCAGTAGCAGCCCTTGCATAACACTATCTAAATAATCCTACCAATTAATGTAAAAGTTACAGATTTAAAAATGAGGCATAATAATTTTAGTGCTCCTCTTTTCAACTGAGCCTACCTCATGAAAAATAATGTAGCATTCCATTACAATGTCTAGGGAATATCAGCTTTCTAAGTAGCAGAACATAAACACTGCTTGCAGCTAGCCTTTCCACACAAGCTTTTTCCTCCTCATTTTCATGTGCAGTAGATTACCTGGGGGTGGAGTCTGGAGAGAGTCATTTAGCCATTATTGCCAAATGTTCAATGCTTATGAGTTTTAGCAGCCCACCCCCAAGCTATGAAAGTAGATTTACAGATTGAGTTTTTTAAAAAACAGGGTTGAGTTCTTTTTAGTTGTCATTTGGTGTACTTGAGGTATAACAGAACTTCCTTACCTCACAGGGGTGTTATGAGGATGAGTACATTAGACTGCGGGGGTACTCAGACGCTACAGTAATGGTGGCCATATAAGTACCTAAGATAGATAGGCTTATTTAACAAATGACAAAAAACAATGTATAAAAGGAAATGTCATACTGATGCTGCCGCAATCTAGCTTGGCTGTCATCCCTTTTTATCTCTTCATAAGAGAGTCCATGGCTATGTCCACACATACATCATTATTTCATAATAACTTATTTTGAAATAAAAATGTTATTTTGAAACAACCTAAAGCGAAATAACCAAATATTAAGTTGAATTAAGGGAGAAGCTCAAAGCGCAATAGCATGTCCAAACACAGGACTTGCTATTTTGCTTTAGGAGAGGGGCACTATGGGAGGTATGGCAACATGGCCCCTGCCTGGGCCATGCCCCTACCCGATATAGGCTAAAAGGAAGGCACCCTGGGAAGCAAAGGGACAAAAGTGTTATTTCAAAATAATGGTTATTTTGAAATAACACGTCCAAATGGCATTATTTTGAAATAACCGTTTCGAAATAACAGCCATTTTGATTTACAGAAGGTTTAAGCTATTTTGAAATGATGGCTCTTATTTTGAAATGACGGAGCCTGTCATTTCAAAATAAGAATATGTCATGTGGACCTAATCTCTTTTATTTCAAAATAACCAGTGTTATTTTGAAATAAAAGAGATGTGTGGACATACCCCATGAGAATGAACAGGGAGCATGTTCCTGCAGGATGTGTGGCAGTTTCAAATTACTTCCTAATGAAAGTTAATTCTTTTTTGCTCTGTAGAAACCCTGGCTCAGAGTGGAGTGAAGAGGGGGCATAGCCAGGGCTGACCCTCTCTGCACCAGCTGGGAGAACACTGGCAGGGTCAGTGACAGATTAGGAGACTCTGGGCCTCTGGGCCTCCTCCACTGTTGGGCCCCACGTGGGGTCACAGCCCCCCACCCCAGTCTAGGGTCCTGCTCCCTGCAGGAGGGCCAGCACTGGATGGATGCCCCGTCCTGGGTGATTGCCCCTCAGCCCCCCCCCCCGGGTTAACAGGGATTGAGTGACACATTTGTGGAAACTTCTAGCATGGCCGGCCGTACTGCACAAAGCAGCAGCTGGCCCTGGGACAGGAGAGCAGAGCCTGACCTCTGGGCTCGTCCACCCCATACCTGGGGATTGAGCAGCCAGGCCTTGGAGGCAGGGCAGGACTTGCAATACAATTGCAGAGCCCAGCCTCTGGCCCTGGGTGGCTCTGACCCACACCAGTGCTGCATGGTGCGGGGTTCCCCACATTGTGTGGGCCCCTGGGCATGTGCCCCATAGACCCATATGTTAATCCACCCATGGGCAGTGCTGTGGGGATAGTAAACTTCACCTTTTTATGGTGTAGGGATTGCTGCTGCTCTTTTAGTAACTAGAGAACAAAATGAAGATTTGACTTGCAAAAATATGCCTGTCCTGAGCAAAATAATGCAAACCACAGATATTTGATGGGAGTGAGAAACCAGGGAAGATTGAAATTGACTTGGGAGCTGTAATAGGTAACAAATTAAACATGTATGCTTGGTTTTTTTGTGTTTGTTTTTGGTTTTTTTTTTTTTTAAATGGATCCCTTTTCATACAACCCCCCCCCCAAAAAAATTATCACTTCATTGAAAGGGAAGCAAGTCATACTCTTTTTCAGAGGCCCATCTCCTACACCCATTGATTTCAATGGCAAAAATCCTTTTGCCTCAGAGCAGCATTGCAGCTACTGTGCCTTGGACACCTTGTTCTGCTAAAGTGGGTATTTCTGTTATCCATGAACTTGTCTTCACTGTGGTGTCAGCTCCAGATAAGTCTTGATCCAATCTGAGTCTGCACAATCTCTAGTGCCAGTTAAGTGGTGCCTTAAACTCAAGGTAGCTGGCCTGTTAGAGAGAAGGTGGCTGAGGTAATAGGTTTTTTTTTGTTTTGTTTTGTTTTTTGGACCAGCTTCTGTTTGGTGAGAGAGACAAGCTTTGGAGCTAAACAAAACTTTTACTCAGGACTTCTGTGCTGAAGCTTGAGTACCGCTGATGCTGAAGCTGGTGCAGCTACAGGTTACAACCCGAGTTAACATAATTAGATGCCAGTTCCGGTTTCCAGAACAGTGCCACTGGGACCGAACATGTGAAATCTGCCATCTTTGTTTCAGTTGCCAATTTGGGCTTGTTTGGTCATATTTCCACTTTTTCAGGTGTCCTTTCCACTTGTGTTTTCCACAGAATGCAACAACTATTTTGTCCGTGAAACTTTAGTATTGTTCAGTTTGGCTGCACTTACGAGGCTAGTCTGAGTGGAGTAACCTTAGCTTCATAAGCAAGAGATCCTGTGAGCTATATGACTGTTGTAGTGAAGACTACCCATGTAATGGTTAAGCAGCTTTGAATGTGATTAAGGAGGGAAGTTCAGATCCTGTTCTTCCTATTGTTGCTTTACCTGTGGATTTTATTTTTAAAAAACCCATAAAATAAAGACCTGCTCTGTAAAGGATGTGCAAAATTAGACACCTTGTTCCAGATTCTGTTTGCTGAGCATTTCCCTTGCACTGAGCACAAGAGAAACTGTAGGTGCTCAAAGGGGGCATAACCCCAACTCATGAAAAAACCCACAAACACAACTGAACTACTCATCTGAGTGGGGTTGACTGGATCAGGCCCCCAGAGCTCAAAGGGTGTCAGAATTTAGCTGAGTTAGGGTTGTTAGCAGTGTTATTGTATTACAATTTATTTTTTATAGTTCAAGGCATGGAAATGGTGCCAAAAGTATTTTGTTCAAATGCACTGTAATTTAGTTGGCACCAGAGTTGTGTATTGCTAGACTTTAATTACTTGTATGAAGGAAACAATCTGAGTCCACTTGGGTAATTGAAAGCTTGAATTACATTAATTACTTTCCTTATTGTTTCCCACAGAATCAAACTGGCCACACCCATGGAACAATTCTACAGCTCTGTTTTACTGAACAGCATTACTGTATCTTTCTACCTCAGTCCTAGCGCCTTTCCCTTTTTCTCTCATGTACAAGTTAAAGCATAACCCGTTGCTCTGTAACAGGTTGGAGAGATCTTGTTTAAAGTTGCAAATGAAGTATTCCTTTTTGTGGGACAAATGCAACCAATCACAGCTCAACTCAAAAATAACATACATGTCTTGTCACAGGAAAAGTGATATTAAAGCAGCTATTTCCAACAAAAACTAGTCTCTCTAATTACCTAAATGCATTTGTGCCACTCTTCCTTAAGCCAACCAAGAATTTCAACTATCTATATCCTTCATGTAAAATCCCTTTATGTGCAAAAGGACTGTCCAGAAACACAAGGTAGCACAAACCATTCTGCTTTTAGATCTATGTGCTGACAACAGGATGCCTGACTCATGCTTTTTTCCCTCATCAGTTTTCAGTTTAATATTTCTTCTGGGTTATTTTAACTCTTATCAGCTACAGCTAACAAACCAAAATTGGTAAACCTGTTAGTTTGCTCTGCATAGTTAAATGTTGCTTCATTCATAGCCATTTGTGAGCAGGAACATGAATTAGAAAGTGAGAAATGTATGATCTGCAGCAGTACAGTCTTGAATTGATGATATGATTCTTACACTAATCTGATTCTCATAGTCCCGTGCTGTGAAACGTTTACACTAGATTACTCACAAACTGATATCTAAAGTCTGTGGTTCTTAGACACTTAGGCCCCAGGTGCTCGACCATATTTAGGTGCCTAATTGCCTAAGTGGTTTTGAGGAACTAGGCTGCAGTCTTTGGTCTGTATCAGGCAGAATAAAAGCCTGATTTTACTTTATTTATTTTAATATGTTCTCCATAATACATTTGCATGCGGTATTTATTGTTGCCATCTGTTGGCCTTGTCTATGGGCAGAATCTGGGATGTCTATGGCTACGTTCACACATGGGGTTATTTCGATACAAATTGTTTCGAAACAACTTGTATCGAAATAACGCCTTATTTCGAAATAAGTTAATTCGAATTAAGGAAAAAAGCTCAAAGCAAAATAGCATGTCTGGACAACAGTTATTTCGAAACGAGTCACCATTGTTTAGAAACAACATGTTCTGACAGGATTGTTTCATCACCAAATGGGGTTTGTCATTTCGAAACAACAGTACGTCGTGTGAATGTGGCGTTTCTTATTTTGAAACAACCTCTGTTGTTTTGAAATCAGACTGCCATGTGAACTCACCCCATGTGTTGGACTTGTCCTCTGTTGGCCTTGTCTATGGGCAGAATCCAGACCAGTTTACGAAAGATAAGTAAATCTTGCTACAATGTACAGGTAAAGTTGCTTTTCCCTTCTCTCAAACAATAGAAACTATTCACTAGGCAAAATGAGCATTAGATTTAATGAGCAAAACAAATAATGGTGCTTTTTGTTTCACCAATATTTTTATCCGTCTAATCTACAACTGAGCCCAGTGATGCCTGATCCATGCCTTGCTCTCACATGTTCCCCTTCCTTCCTTCCAACCATGGGACAGCTGTCTACTTCCTCCATGACTCTACCCCACATTCCACCACATCCATCACTAGGTTCTGTCTGCCTCTATCTGGGGTACTGTCTCACCATCTTATTCCCAGGACAGGGTCCCAGTCCCTGCAGGCTCTTACTGTTAGTGCTGCTCTGGGCACTGACCTCACCATGTAGGGTCAACTTCCCTGCCACCATGCAGTGATCACACTGGTAGTACCTGCATGGTGGTGACTGGGTGCTGCCAGTCCCAAGTTCTTCCTATCCTCCTCACTGGTCCCAAGCTGCCCCCTTCCTGTGGCGCCCAGATGCTCAGAATGCAGAACTTGCTCTGCACAGGTTCCATCACTCGGTGGCCAGAAGAGATTGGAAGAGCCAGTAGGGGTGTGACAGACCAACTGGAATGGCTGGTTATTTCGATTTTAAAAAGATTAGGTCCACACAACGTTTTCTTATTTCGAAATGATGAGCGCCATCATTTTGAAACAAGAGGCGTTACTTCAAAATAGCTTAAACCTCCTTTTAATTTGAAATGGCTGTTATTTTGAAATGGTTATAACCATTATTTCGAAATAACACTCTTGCCCTTCTCTTTCCCAGGGTGCCTTCATTTTTGTGAGCGGGCCATGTTGCCACACATCCCATGGTGCCCCTCTCCTGATTTGAAAAAGCAAGTCCTGTGTCTTGACTTGCTATTTTGATTTAAGTTCATTCAAATTAAGTTAATTCAAAATAAAATTCTTATTTTGATTTAACTTAAATCAAAATAAGCTTGTACTTGTGGACAAAGCCACTGAGTTTTCTGGGCCAGCTACCTAAAGAAAGGAAGAGCTTGGAAAATTTGGAGTGGCAATTCTAAGTTACCACAGAATGGATGGGGTGCAAAGAACCTCAACCAAGACTGCCACCTTCTACTCAGGCATCTCTAAAGAAGGAAAAACAAATGCTCAGTGGCATCATTCCCATAGAGTTCTATAAGTCTTACTTATGTTAAGTGTTGGGTTTAAAGAGTTTTACAAAGGAAACCATTTGCAGAGCACAACAAAAAATGTTACTGAGTCTACAAAATCCAAGAACACTACTACATAAGCCTGTGTACAATCTACATACTTCTTACATATTAGGAAACTATTTACAAACATAGAGCCATCTTTTTTTAAACAGAATACTCTGTAACAGAAGAGACCAATGTTATTGCTCCAGAAATTCTTGACTATTCTTGATGTCTGATTTGTGTCCCTTTAGTCTTTTGCGTAGATGCAAAAATGGAGAATTCTGCACATTCTTCATGCATCCATGCAAAAGAATAAATGGACACAAATCAGACATCAAGAAAGCTAACATTAAAAAACCAGTAGGGGACCATCTCAATCCACTGGACATTCTGCAAAAACATACTAGTCATAATACTTCAAAAAAACCTTCAGAAACATATTACAAAGTGAAACTGCAAAATTGGACTTGTATGCAAACCTTCCAAGTGGGTTTGAACAGAGATCTGAAATGGCTAACTCATTATGCAAGGTAGTTTCCTCTCTCTTACCCTCCTCAATTCTCACTTACAGCTCTTGCTTCTTTCTTCCAGACTGTTTGAATCAAAACAGCTTGTTAACTTTGCAGAGAGAGGCTAGCAGTCTATCCCTCTGGAACTGTTTGAATTTTCCTAGTGACCCACCCCTCTCTGTAAGTATATATTTATAGCTACTATGCTACATTTTCCATATCATGCAGCTGATGAAGTGGGATTGTGCTCAAGAAAGTTCATGTGATAAATAAATTTTTTAGCTTTTAAAAGTGCCACAGGACTCCTCATTTGTTTTGCTGTAATAGACTAATGCTGCTATCCTTTTGAAACTTAATTTAATATGACAAGATCTGGAAATAATGGTGCTACCAAGTGAGGCTGTAAAATGCCTAAGGGTACATCCACACTGCAGTTAAAAACATATGACCAGCCACTATCAGCTGACTCGCATTCAATTTAGACATTTCTGCTCAGGTTGGTGCCCAGGCTCTAGGACCCTGCATGGTGAGAGAGTCCTATATCTCTAGCTGTATCCTAAATCTGAACATCTACCTCATGGTTAATCAGCCCTTAAAGCAGTGCAGATATACCTCAAGTCAGTGGCACTTAATCTTTCCAGATTACTGTACCCTTTTTAGGAGTCTGATTTGTCTTGCATACCCTTAAGTTTTACCTGACTGTAACCGGGCACTGTAGCCTCCCTCAGAGCCGGGGCTGGAGGAAAGACCTGAATGCTACCCCCGGTCCAACTGGGGATCTGCAGGCACCAGGGCCTGAAAAAAGAAGGCTGGGGCCATAGGCTTTGTGCTGGCTCGCCCTACCTGGGAACCGGGGCCATAGACTTGGTGCTTGCCTGCCCCACCTGGGAGCCGGGGCCATAGACTTTGTGATCGTCTCGCCTAAAGGCAATGGCCGGCCACCCCCAGGCGCTAGCACAGGAACTGAAAGAGTCCTGTTGCCGCTGGCTCCAGCCAGACCAACACTCTAAAGAGGAGTTAATAGGCCTCATTGTGATGGAGCAGTTTCTCCATAGCCTGCCCAGTTGAGGACAGATGTGAGTCCTGAAACACTGCCCTGGTAAATTGAGTGAGGTCATGAATCGTTTCACCATGATGATTGGGTCCATCACCTGAACCCTCCCAGTGGAACTGTCAACCCACATGCCATACCTGGTGATTCTGGGATGGGACTGGCCTGACTTTGCAAGGGTGCTACAGCAGGTAGCACGGCCACCGAACCCCAATGAGGGTCCACAAACGCTGCTGGGATCCGAGACCCAGAATCATCAGGGAGATACTCCAAGCCAGGGGGCACCTGAATGGGAGGAGGAGGAACTCCCAGACCTATTGAGGGAGCAGCCCCCTGACCAAGACCCCCTGGAGGAGGGGGTGCCAGTACAAAGGGAGGCTTCCCCAGCTGGGAGCAATGCAGGGGCCAACTTTTGCCAGGACCAATGGGAGGCTCCCACCCTCCACCATGCCTATGATCAGATAGTGGCAGTGGATGGGGAGGTGACAGACCCACAACGAGCAATCCAGTGGCCCCAATTTCAGTTACAGCAGGACTGGTTGTATTGCATTGAGAAGGACACTTGGGCTGGAGGGCAGAGGACCCAATTGGTAGTACCCCAGATTCACAGGAGGTCAGTCTTGCAACTGGCCCACGATGTTCCCATGGCAGGCCACCTGAGCACTGAGAAGATCCTTGCCTGAATACTTACCTGCTTCTACTGGCCAGGAGTACGCCGTGAGGTTCAAGATTACCGCACCTCCTGTCCTGACTGCCAGAAGGCCACTTCCACTGGGGCTCCCAGAGCCCCTCTGGTGCCTCTCCCAGTAATAAGAACCCCCTTTGAGATGGTGGCAGCAGACTTGGCTGGCCACTTGAAGCGGAGTAGTGAGGGATACTGCTTTATACTCGTACTAGTAAATTATGCTACCCATTTACCCAAAGCCATTCCTCTGAAGAATGCTACAGCATGGATCATTGCAGTGAAATTGGTGAAGATCTTTGCAAGAGTAGGACTACCATGAGAACTACTCACAGACCAGGGGACAACTTTCACTGCCTAGCTGTTCAAAGAAGTGTGTGCTATCCTGGGTATCCAGAAACTCTAGAGGTCTGTTTACCATCCCCAGATGGATGGGTTGGTGGAACAGGTCAACCAAACTCTAAAGAACATGCTGAGGAAGTTCTCCCCTGAGGAACTGCAAAGGTGGGACCAGCTAATTCCACCCTTACTCATGGCTATTAGAGAGGTCCCTCAAGCGTCCACCCAATTTTCTCTTTTCAAATTGTTATAGGGCAGACAGCCATAAGGGATTCTGGATCTAATGAGCGAGACCTGGGAGCAAACTCCCTCACTGACCCAAGGACTCCTGCAGTATGTACAGGACCTGCAGGAGCAACTATGCTTGGTGGGCTCATTGGCCCAAGAGAACTTGAAGGCAGCTCAAGCTGCCCAGGCAAGGGGGTACAGTAAGGGGGCCTGGACTCACACCTTTGAACAGGGGATTGGGTCCTTGTGCTACTCTCCTCCTCCGAGTTGAAACTCTTGGCCCACTGGCAGGGCCCATGTGAGATAATACGCCAGACAGGGCCGGTATGTTATGAAGTCAGACAGCCAGACTACCCAAAGAAAAGGCAGATTTATCACATCAATCTCTTAAACCCATGGCAAGAAAGGGAGGGACTAATGATTACACTGTATCTGCTGGACCCAGAACTAGGAACACAGAGTCCCATAGGCAACCCAGGAGAGCTCCTACTAAACCCAATGCTCACCGAAGACCAGCAAAGGCAGGTCCGTCATCTGTTGACAGCCTTTGAAGGAGTCATCCTGGTATATCACCAGATCCAGATACCCCCAGGTGAGATCATTCGCACTGATGTTCGATTGCCCCCTTGACATCTCCAATTCGCAGTGGAGGAAGAGGTCCAGGCCATGCTGGAGTTAGAGGTAACTGAACCCTCAAACAGTGATTGGCGCAGCCCCATCATGCTGCTTCCAAAGCCCAATGGATCCCAGCGATTCTGCATCGACTTCCGACGAGTGAATGCCATCTCCAAGTTTGATGCTTACCCAATGTCCCGAGTGGATGAGCTCTTAGACTGGCCGGCAGAGGCCCAGTATTTTACTACCCTGGATCTGACAAAAGGATACTGACAGATCCCTCTGCTCCCGCAGTCCAAAGAAAAGACTGCCTTCACCACACATAGTGAGCTGTATCTTTTTGTTAGAATGCCCTTCAGACTCCAAGGTGCTCCCACGACCTTTCAGCGACTCATGGACCACCTTCTTTGACCCCCACATTGATTATGCAGCAGCCTATATCAATGATGTGGTCATATACAGTCGGGAGTGGGACTCCCATCTTACTCAGGTAACTGTGGTCCTGCGAACGTTACAAGATGCAGGACTCACGGCCAACCCCAAAAAGTGTCATATAGAGTGGCAGGAAACAAACTATTTGGAGTACACCCAGGGCCAGGGCACCTTAAAACCTCTGATTGGGAAGGTATAGGCCCTCCAAGAATATCCATGGCTGGCCACAAAGAAACAAGTGTGGCAGTTCCTGGGGCTTGCCAGTTACTACCATTGGTTTGTCCCCAACTTCTCCACAGTAGCAGCCCCTCTCACAGACCTACTCACAAAGGACCAGCCACTTAGGGTTCAGTGGAGCCCGGTCTGTGAGCAGGCCTTCCAGCTGCTGAAAGATCAACTATGCCAAGCACCATCTTGTACAGTCCAGACTTCCACCAACCCTTTGTGGTCCAGGCAGATGCCTCAGCGGTGGGGTTGGGAGCCAAAACATAGATGGAGAAGAACATCCCATCCTCTACTTAAGTCATAAACTCTTCCTGTGGGAGCAGAAATATGCCACACTAGAGAAGGAAGCATTAGCTATAAAATGGGCCCGGGAAGCCCTGCACTATTTTCTTGTAGGGCACGCTTTCACCATCATCACCAACCATGCACCCCTTCGCTGGTTACAACAGATGAAAGACACGAACTCCCAAGTGATCCGGTGGTATTTGGCCTTGTAGCCATTTTCTTTTACTGTCCAACACCGATCAGGTAAGGCCCATGTGAACGCAGATGCACTATCTTCCACAGAGACATCTGAAACCCAAGAGCTGGACTTGAGGTGGGGGGGGGGGTAACCAGGCACTGTGGCTTCCTTCACAGCCGTGGTCAGAGGAAAGGCTTGAATGCCACCCCTGGCCAGACTGGGGAACTGCAGGCACCAGGGCCCGGAAGAAGGCCATAGACTTTGTGCTTGCCTGCCCCACCTGGGGGCCAGGGCCATAGACTTGGTGCTTGCCCACCGCACCTGGGGGCCGGGGCCATAGACCTTGTGATCGTCTCGCCTAAAGGCGACGCCCAGCCACTGGAAGGGATGCCCCCTCCAGCTAATTCCCTGGAACCACCAGCTGGGGGTGCTCCCCTCCATGGGCCGGTGGCTTACACTCGCTTAAAAACTACTTGCTTACAAAACCAGACATAAAAATACTAAAGTGTTACAGCACACTAGTACTGAAACTGCTTCTCATTTTTACCATATAGTTAAAAATAAATCAAATGAAATATAAATATTTTTCCTACATTTCAGTGGATAGTGTATAGTGCAATACAAACATTTCAGTCTGTATGGAATTCTAGTATATATTGACTTTACAAGTGCTTTTTATCTATAACGTAGCCTGTTGTAAAACTAGGCAAATATCTAGATGAGTTGATGTACCCTTGAAAGACTTGCATTCTTCAAGGGTGGAGAACCACTGCCTTAAGTCACTTTTGAAAATAGAAATTAGGCTTCTATGGCCCTTAGGTGCTTTTGAAAGTTTTACCCTTAATTTCAAGTTGCAATGTTATGAGGAAGCCAATGTCATGTAGAAGGCTTGGGGTTAACTTTCACACTCAGTCTCATTTCTTGATTTTCACAAAGCGCTTGAAGTACTAAAGAAGTAGAAGTAACAATGTTTCTTATACCCCAATGTGGCCCAGTGACAGGACATTGGTTACTATGATTTATTATTTGTATTATAGTAGTATTGAAAGGCCCCAGTTGGGGATCTGTCTGTATTGTTCGGTAGTGCGCCGCACTTTGCAGGATCAGTGTCACACTTCTGTGTGTTTGCATTGCAAAGTGGAGGTTAGGTTAGAGCACAGTGCCTGACCTAGAAAAAAGTTGAGAGGTATATAAAGTATAGACTTCGATGCTCTTTAGCCATTTCTTTAATTTTTAGTTCTCTTGTTTGCTCTTTCTAGTTTTTGGCTTTTGTTTTTTTTTTTTTTCCTTTGAGCATTAGCTTACTGCTTCTCAACGGGTTCCCTTGACCTCATCTTCAACTGACAAAGAGCAAGTTTTGGGATGGATAGGTTATTTTCCATATGCTGTTTTCTCCTCATTGTCTCCTTCTGCATATTCATCAATTCCTCCTCCATTTTCAGACACATAGACCCGCTTGTGAGTCTGTGCAGTGTAATGGTAGTGTCTCACTCCTGCATATGTCTCTGCTTAAAACAGGAGCAAAGGATGGACTGCTGATTAGGGGCTGTAGTATAAGAGCAGCATAAGATAGGAGAGTCCCAGTCCCTTGCTTGGTGCAGCAGGAGCAATTTTGATAGGGAAATGATGCATTGCTCATTTAAAAACAAAAAAGAAAAAAGTCTTAGACTGCACCACTACCATAGTTCCCCGGATTCTAGCACAAAAGACCCATAAAAACAGTATTGTGGATTTACAAACTAGATTGTAACAGCAGAGTTTAAAGGTCCTGATTTCTAAATCAGTCACATGAATCCAAAGTGCAAAGTAAGAACATGGGGTCAAATTCTGCTTTCACTTACACTGGCAGACAGCCAGTGGAGTTACTCTGGATTTACAGTGGTGTTACCAAAAGCAGACTTTGACCTACTGCTTTAGGATTTTAAATCTGTTTATTACTTTATAAATTAATACAATAAGAATAGATTGAAAGATAGGAATGTGGTCATTTCAAAGGAAAAAGATTGTCCATTTAATCCACTCCCATTAACATCAACAGGAAATATGTGACAAAATTACACTCCTGTGGTGCTGACTCAGAATTTACCTTGTCCTTTATGTTTGGTCATCATGAAAATTCCCAAGAGTTTATCATCTTGGGTGAGTTTTGGGTCATGCCAAAAGGCTGGTACCTAGTACCCATCCCCCCTTTTTTACTGTATTATTATTACGCTTGTTTTCTCAAAATGTATAAAACAACCATATGAGACTTCAAACATTAATAAATAAATTGTTTGAGTTAAAGTGTAAGTAAGTAGTCCCAAGAAATTTTGGACATAGTTTTCTAGTGTGCTTTGTGATTATGGGTCAGATCCAAAGCCCATTTAAGTCAAAAGAAATCTTGGTATAGTAGCCTTGGACTTTGGCTCGAGCTCTTACATTCTAGTTCAACACAGCCGTTAAGTAAAGTACGTGCTTAACTTTAAAAATAATGCTTAAAGTTTTAAACACAGCCCTAAGTGCTTTGCAGAATAGGGTTAATCACATTTTTAAAGCCAATTTCACGCTTAAATATTATGCTAACTAGGGACTAAGGAGCCAGTTTTCCTGTTTGTTTACAGATGGAAAAAAAGGAACTGAACTTACTGCCTTTTTTTTCCCAACCAAAAACTAGAGGATTGCACACTATTGTGCTTCTGTAATTGAGGCAACAAACATTTTACCAAACAGTGTCCTCACTATAGTTTCACTACTGAAACGTGTTTGACACATATATGCCCCCTGCAATCAATGGAGATTTGTATTGGCACAGTGACCCTTATACGTGCAAAGCAAATGTGCATATGTACAGAATTGAGGTATATCGGTAGGGTACTTTGGAAAAGTAAATAACTGATTTTTTTCTAATAACTTTTTTAAAAACTGCCTTTAACATGTCTAGAATTTTTCTAATGTCATCCCTTTTTTTTTTTTTTTTTTTAAAAAAAAACAATCACAGTTTTCATGCTTCAGTAAAAACATTGCTTTCTTGCTGTTCTCTCTTTTTACTTTAATACTCTTCTGGCACAGTTTCAAATGGAGGAAATGAAACTGGCATTTTGCCTGGTATTTATTGGTAGTTATTTTCCACTGTCAAGCAGTAACAGAAAAATAGAATAGAGGGCTTTCTACAGCCTTCTATGATAATGACACCTTGAATTTAAACTACAGCATGATACTTACAACATATAGTGTGCTTCCAGGGATAAAATCTCTGCAGGTGTAAAAGACGAATTCCTCCATCTGTCGCGCAATAAAGAATATGTGAATTCTCTGTGCTTTTCACTGTAAAGTTGCTCATAACCAGTGTGAAAAATGCAAAAGACCACTAAGAAATATGCAGTCAACCATTTTGAATTAAACTAGCTAGTTTGTCTTTCTCCAGTCAAAATGTTGCATTTAAATTAAATTGAATATATATTTTAAAAAAATCTTTGTCAGACAATGAAATTTCAGGGTCAGATATTTTAAACAGGTCTTCATGATTACAATCAATACCAGCAACAACCTATAACACGCATTCTGTATTTGCCTTTCCAATGATAGGGGAGAAAACACTGTAGGTGAAATCTTGGTCCCCTTGAAGACAACAGAAATGTTGCCATGTATTCCAATGGAACCAGGATCTGATCCTGTATGTCAAATAGTGTCTAGTGGTGTGTGCTTTCCAGATCCTGGTCTACATCTTATCTTTTATGCATATTTGTAGGATGCAGAACAGAAGAGCAAAGAAATTCTGAAAGGTTTTCCTAACAGTTTCCTTTTGCATCCTTGAGTCTGTCTATACTAGTGGTTTTCAAACTATGGACGGGGTTCCACTACTAGGTCACAGACCCTCAGGTACTGGGTCCACAGCGCCCCCTGCTGCAGCCACCAAAAGACTGGAATGTATTGCTGAAAGATTTAACTGTTGGGTCACTAGCATAAATGATTTTTTTCAACTTGTTCCCAAGAGAAAAAGTTTGAAAACCACCAGTCTATACTATACAGTTACCATGTGTGCTTGATGTCCAGGTAAGTCTAGCATGGGTTGATCATCCCCACTTCAAAGCCCTACCTGCATTACTGTGTCCTCACTATTTCTGCAACCAACGGTGTTTGTCTGGGAGCATATCCCATGAATCTTTGTGCTGGGACACTCCAGGATTCTCTCCCAATCAACTGCAATAGAACTTGTCTATCCTTTGGAGAGAAGAGTGGGAAGGCATAGAAAGACTATCAGCCCTTGAGTGATGTTGGCTTGAAGCTAACCATAAAGTGGCTGGCTTCCAGACCAAGTTACATCAGCGCTTGGGTTCTAACCTACACCCCCAGCTGGATAAAATAAGGTCAGGTTTAATGCACGTCCAACTCTGAGTCAGAGGATTTTGTGGGTGGCTGGTTGCATGCACACCTGGGTTAACTTTACAGTGTAGATAGCCTCAGAAGTGAGAGACGGTGGAGGGCAGGGAGTGCAGAGAAGCCATATTGCCTTTAAATCTGGCAGATTCTAGGGCTCTGTGGGAGGAAGAAACTTTACACGCAGCAAAAATAGACAGACAAAACCCACCACTGCTGCAGGTCTCAGAGCTCCCATCTACAGCTGTGAGCTTGTGAGCGTTGTGCTACCCTATTAAACTTAAAAAAAAAAAAAAAATACTGCTTGGGCTGGGGATTTGGGCTCTAAAGCCTAAAGGGATGGCTCTCGGAGTCAGCATGGGAATGTTCCCACTACTCTTTTTAGTGCTGTAGAATGAGCCCCAGTCTGTACGCCCAGGTTCTGATAGTTGCTACTGCAGGATCTTTCCCCCGCTTGTAGCTGTACTCTGTGGGTCTGTAGGGAGTCAGCATTTTACTGGTGATGACTGGTCCTTCTTCCTTTGCAAGCTATGCTCTTTTTTCCAAGCACTTGTGCCTGTGCAAATAGTGTTGCAATCGTGAAGCTGGAATTAATATTGCTTGCAGCAATTTAAGACTTATATGGATCTCTGATGGGCTGATAAGGAAATATAACATAGGATGATGCTACCCTGGCTTGGTATTCTGCAGAGTTTCCTTCAACCCTAGCTGCTGATTCAGCCCCATACTCTTCCTTTTTTTATGGGCTCAACCCAGTTCTGCCATCTTCTGCTCCCTTCTGCTTTGCTGAATGAAGGGGATAACATAGACCCCAAGTAGGCTAATAGAACTGCTGTGATATTAGTGAAAGCCTATGTATCTTTCCCCTGCTCCTAGTTACATTCCCTCTACAGGGAAAAAACAAGCAGATAAAAAACATCAGTGACATATACTGAACTAAATAAGTGGTTTCCAGCAGCAAGGCCTGGGTGACCCCAGTGCAGACAGCTAGGAGAGGTCACACATTCCTCAGGGCCATTTCATATTCCCGAAAAGAAAACAAACTACCTAATGAATAATAAACAAAACTTAAATCTCCTCCGTGACAGCAAAAGTTTCTTTACCAGTTAACAGAATGGATGGCATTGGAAGGAATTTCCTGGGCGATTTTTTAATTGCTTTTTTGTTTTGTGTTTATTGAAGTGTGTTTTATTTTTTATTTGGATAGGCTGGGCTTTTCAAATAAAATCTTTATATTAATTTATATAATTAAACACCCCAAGCAAAAATACCCCTACTCAATAAATTAAATCAGGAAGAAGGAACAGCACCCCAGTTGTAGATCCTCATTGTGATCCCAACCATCCTGTATATACTGGCAAATATGAACACCAGAAATGTAAATAATGATAATTACGTTAATCCAAAGAAGAAAAACTTGTGGTGAGTTCTGGAAAAAGTTATAGTGATGTGCTGACTTGACACATTCTTTGAGCGTTCCATGGGTGAGGTCCCACTGCTGAGGAAGCACAATTTAGACAGATTCTGGGGAGTCTCTAAAGGAAAACTCAACTCCATGAGTTATCATTGTAGGACATGGGGTGAAATGTATTTCTGCAAGAACATTGCTGTTTGTACCTACGTGCTCCAAAGATGAGGGATGGTCAGTTCGATTAAGGCTTCCAGTCTGTGCATGTAAATGGACTTTAATGCGCGTGCATATGTAATTTCCATCCACTTAAACATCCCTTTGCGCTGAAAGAGCAGATTAGAATCAGGCCCTTCAGTGGAACCAAACACATTGTAATATGGTTTATTCTATATTATTCAGGTGGGCAGAAAATGTTATAAACATTTCAGGGACTCATGCTTTAGCCTACATTTCTACCATGGTTAAAACATGGTTCTCCAACACAGTTGAAACACATTGTGGGTATTTTTTTTCTTTTTGTTCATGCAGTCAAGGATAAATAGTATCATGACACGGGTTGTCTACCAACATGAGGGTTACCAGATGTCAGGCAAAAGGATGACTTGTCCTCCTTTTTACCTTCACGTCCTCTGCCTGGCAGGCATTTTAAAATACATGATTTTGCCTGGCCTTTTACTTACAGGGGTTAAAGTATGCTGGAGTGCCTCGGAATACCTTATTTTTAGGGGAAAGCGTTCCAGGGCCCCCTAAAATCAGAAGAAAAGGACATTAATACTACATGTCCTCCTGTTCGTATTTCCCTGTCCTCCTTTCCAGGCTTTGGTATCTGGTAGCCCTAACCAACATGCTTAAATGTGGTTATTTATGTAGCATGGGCAGGTCTTAAGATTAAAAAACTCAGCGATTGTTTCAGTGGAGCCCTTGTGTCGGTGGGTTTTTTGTTTTGTGGGGGAAAGGACAGCTGGAGAAACCAGCCTGCATAGTATTGACAAGCAACCAGATGACTACGTGTACGCCCCTCCTTTCCAGGGTTGCAGCGTCAGTTATTTATTCGGTGCTTGTGGTGAAAAAAAAAGTTGCTCGCCTCCAAGAAACGGCTTTGGAGGGAAAGACTCAAGAAGGAGCAGACTTTGTTTGTCTCTTTGGAGCCGAGTGGCGAGCGGGCTGGGCCAGAAAGAGGCAGCACGTTCCTGTGCGCTTGTTTCCTCCAGCGCTTTTCCTCTGCCCGGGAAACCGCACAAGCCACATGTTTGTCACCAGCAGGCGACACACGGCGGAGGGACCGTGCACGGGCGCCGGGCGCGGAGCGGGGCAGGCAGGGGGCGCTGGCCGGCCGCTCGGCCCGCCCGCCGGTGGCGGGGAGGAGGGAGGGAGGCAGGGCGCAGGCAGGTGAAGGGCGGCCCCTCCGCGCGGGAGAGCAAATCAGAGCGGGGGAGGGAGCGGATAAGGCAGCGGCGGCGGCGGCGGCCAGGAAGGGCTGAGCCCGAGCTGCGCCGAGGAGCCCGCCCGAAGTTGGCCGTGCGGCATTGCGGCGGGGCCAGCCGCCAGGATGCAGCCGGAGGAGCCGCCGGGCCTGCAGAGACCCCGCTACGGCTGTAAGTGGCCGCCCTGCTGGCGGGAAGCGGAGGCACGTGTGCGTGGGGAAAGGGGAGCTCCCCGCCCGCCCGCCCGCAGGGCTCGGCTCGCTGCGGAGCAGGGGGAAGGAGGCACCTGCTGGGGAGGCGAGGTGCCCGGGCTTGGCTCTGGGCGCTGATCCGGGAGTCCGTGCAGGTGTCAGGCGCTGGGCACGGGCGCTGCTGGCTCCGGCAATGAATGGCAGCTAGCACGTGGCCCCGCCTGGGGCTCACCGCCCTGCCCTGGCGCGTGCCGATGCGTGATCAGCGCAAGCTGGCGGGGAGAAGAGCAGCACCTTCGCCCGCCGGCAGCTCAGCGGCCGAGAGAGGAAGTAGCAGGGCTTGTGTGTGGCAAGGGTGATAACGACGAGGGAGTGGCTTTGCGCTAACTGCACCAGGGCCCGTCTGCAGAGGCTCAGAGCTGCTGCTAGGTCTGTGGCAGGGCCGGCTCTGCTGTGAGGCCAGGGACAGGCAGGGCTTCGTCTGACAGTTCTTAGGGCGCCTAGCCCCCCTGGAGATCAGGCTGGCTCCTGCCTCTTCAACTCTTTCCCGGCAGCTCAGGCACTGTTAGTCAACCTGCAGCTTAAGTCATGTAGGCAGAGTGCACTTTAAAGCCTTCTGCAGGCTGATGCTGGAGATTTATGCACTTTGCAAAACCATTTTCAAGCTCCATGAATGAGATGGGGGCACGCCAAATCAAAATTAGGCTTCGGACGCCACAGTCCCTTGAGCCGGCCTTGGCTGCACCTCTGTCTGCCCTGAGGTGTGGGCTTGGCTCGGTAGCGCTGCTGGGAAAGGGATGCAGCAGGTCACAGGGTGAAAGGGGAGCTGCTGGAAGGGATGTGGAACTTGAGACTGAGCGGGTTAAAATTAGTTGTAGGTGCTGCCCCTGTGTCATCCTGCTGCCTTGTCTGGGTTTGCATCTTTTTCTTTGACTCTTGTTGGCGGAGGAAGAGCTGTTCCTCGCACCCCAACAGGGCTGACAAGAGCAGGCTGTGGAAAACTGGCTATGCCCAAAGTAAACAAATTGGACAAATCTATACACAGCTTCCCAGCACTTCAGGTTGTTACTCAAGTTGTACAAAATTAGCACTTGAATTTGGAGGACTAGCTACCCACACAAGAAGCAGGGGCATTACTGGTGCCTGGCACACAGGGCCGTGCCCCGAATCCTGGCACCAGTACCCTGGATCCTGGTGGGACCCCTGTGTCTCCCAGTCTCTGGCCAGAGATCCGGGGCCCAGCCATCCACAGCGGCAGCCCCACAGCTGTGGCTCCCACTCCCTGCCCTGTCGCCAGCCAGGGGCATGGCCTGCGGTCAGGGGGCAGGTGTCCCAGGTCCTTCCCTGGAGCAGCAATGCTCCTGACAAGAAGCATAATAGTACTGTCAATTAAAGGGACAAAATGTAAAACAAATTCAGAGAGGTATGTGTTTAGCCTGCCATTGCTGTAACAAGGAATCAGAGCAAGTTCTCTCTGGCATCGAAGTGATAGAGAAACCGCTGAACATCAGAATGTTTGTTTCATGGTCTAGTTTAGCCATATGAAATGATAGTACTTGAGCTTTTCCAGCATTAAATAACATATGTGAAATCGTCCAGCTCTGTTTGAAGATGCTTGAAGAGGGAGGTGGCCGTGTATCAGTGGTTCTTAACCTGTGGCCCAACCAGCACACAGCTGTGGCCCATGTAACATCCTCGGGGCCACACAGGTAGCGTATATAGTGTAGTAAGGTGGCTCGTGTAATGCCCGGGGAGCTGCACATGCAGCCTACAGCAGTAAATTGGTTGAGAACCATTGCTATACAGTCTCCACGTTTTACAGAGCAGGAAGTTGAGCTGTAGCAGTGGCAAGCAACTTGGCCAAAGTCCTGTGGCAGGTCAGTGGTATGTCAGAAGTGAACCTGTTGCTTTTTGGTACTCTGGGGTCCTGAGGTTAATACAAAGATTGTCACCTATTACTTTTGTGTTGATGTGGCTACTCTAGGTGGTGCATAGAGAGCAGGAGTAGGCAACCCCCAGCACCTGTTCTGAGGGTGGCACCCGGGCCCATTCAGAGTGGCATGTGGCACCCTCTGTGGTACCACAGAAATTGACGCTCCTGCCACCAAAAGCCACTCTGGGTGGCTTCTTTCAGGTGTATGCCTATGCCTCCACATGACACTGGAAAAAAAGCTGCCTTGAGTGGCTCTTCTCTGTAGTGTGATGCTCCCCAAAGGAGCCGCCCTGGGCAGCTTCTTTCTATAGCATGGCTGTGAACCCCTGAAAGGAGCTGCTGCTTTTCATGACATGCCTGGATACCCCTGTCCCCTGGCACACTGCCAAGGCGTACCACTTTGGGTGACTTCTTTCTGTGGCATGCCTGGGAAGCACTCCCACTCCAGCATTGACCACTGTTGAATTTTCAGGCAGCCGCCATATTTTTTCGGCAGAGGGGGCCACCAGCACCAGCTGAGGGTTGGAGAGGAAGGACTGGCACAAGAGTTGGGAAAGGTTGCTGGCTCCAGATAGAGAATTTCCAAAGGGGTAGCCATGTTAGTCTAGTCCAGTGCAAAAAAAAAAAGTCATGTGGCACTAAAGACTAACAGATTTATTTTTCGCATGAGCTGTTATGGGAGAAAATCCCACTTCATCAGATGCTTTGAAGTTGGGTGAATCTGTTAGTCTTTAAGTGCCACACGACTCCTTATTTTTTTCTCTGATAGAGAGCCTACCTGGACACATCTGCAGTGTGAAAATTGATGCATTCTGTGTATTTTGTTTCTGTTGCTGCATATAGAACTGAATCAGGTTGGCTTACATGTTTTCTGCTCTTAAAGAGCTGGGTGGTTAGTAGGTTTGGTGTGTGTGTGTATGCATGCATGCATGCATGCTATAGAATTGACTCATTTGTATATCTCAGTTTAATACTAAAGTGCAGGCTTTAAAAAAGTAAAGCAGTGTTAGATGTAAATTAGAATTATGGTTCTGTATGGGTATTATCTTATGCTTTGAAGCATCTGATGAAGTGGGGTTTTTCTCCCATGAAAAACTCATGCATTAAATTATATTTGTTAGTCTTTTAAGTCCCACAGGACTCCTTTTTTATTTTACTGAACTAGACTAATACAGCTGCCTCTTTGGATCTGATTGGATGGATATGCTACTGGAAGAGTGTAGTGTAGCTTGCAAAGACTCTCTTTTTGAAAGGTTCCCTTAAAGTTAGGCTCCCAAATGCACATGCACAGATGTGTAAATAATGATACTGCTTTTTGTTTCACAAGGAGCTGCTGGTATTCAGCACTTCTTGAAATATTTATGTATAAGGATTTGGGAGGCTAACTTCAAGTCAACCCTTTAAAAAAAACAAAACAAAACAAAAAACCTTTTAGAATAACATCATTCCTCTATATTCAGATTTTTTTTTATTCAGTTCGACTTTCTCTCTCTTGTCTGCTGAGTCAGGTTTAGTAACTTTTCTTTTGCATTCTTTCAGAAATCTTTCATAATATTCAATCAAATACATGCTGATGTACTAATCATTTGCAAAACTCAAAACATTAAGCAATCCTATATCTATGATCTGATACAGCTTTTCAGATTTTTAGCATAGCAGCTCTGATTTGTTTGTGGTCTGCAGCATAAGTTTTTTGTGACTTTTGTGAAGTTATCAGACATGGACACCAACAGACCTCTAGCCAGAGAGTACCAGGTATATAAAAGATGGAGAGAGGAGGTGACATTCTGCCAAAGATGTTGTTTGACAGTGCTCTGTTGAGAGTCCAGCCAGTTCAGCTACTATGGTTTCTACGCGGGGGCTGTCTTTGAGCTGTTCCAATGCATCTTTCCATTGCATTAGCCTCTAGTAGGCATCTGGTAAATATTTCAAGCCCTGCTCACTGAAGCTGATATTGATAATGTGTTTTGGAGTGGCTGCCAAATTCATGTAAGGAGGGATGTTCCAGTGGTTGTGGGGCTAGCCTGAGACATGAGGATTTGGGTTAATTCTCTGTTTTTACAACAGGCTTCCCTTGTGACCTTGAACAAGTTGCTTAATCTTTGCTTCAGTTTCCCATCTGTAAAGTGGGAATGGGGACCTTAAAGGTGTGAGAGAATAAACGCTTTAAAGATTGTGAGGTGCTCACTTGCTGCCATCATGGGGAAGGAGGTACACATGTGAATAGCTGTTTCAGCAAAGCAAAACACCGTGCATTGGGAAGCAAGTGGTGCTTCATTGCTACACTTCTCTCTCTTCCACTCATAGGTAGCTTTTACTTTCCTGTGGGACCATAATGGCTGTGCAGGAGTGGAAAAATAAGAGCATTATTGTGGCAGGCTCCCAAGCCCTGCTGACCTTGTCTCCTTCCTGGCTAGTATTGCTGCCTTCTTTGGTGGTATGGTTTTTTCCAGTCCCTTAGTCTTCCTGCCCCTAGTGTAACGGGGTGATGCGACTGCTTTGTGGAGCTGCAGATGCTTCTCCTACAGGAATTTTCATGAATAGATACAGCCAGTGTAGACCTTTAGGAAAATCTTTCCTACTTTTGATCTTTAATTATGTGAATGAAGTAGACCAGTGATGGTGAAGAGAACCAGACTGACTGCCATTGTAGGCTACTCTCTCTAGCTATGTAACAGATAGGCAGACAAACAGAACAAGAGTCCTCTGAAGTCTATAGGAGTTGTGGATGCTCAGCTCCTTAGGAAACAATGCTGCTTAATTTAAAAAAAAAAAAACCAAAAAAAAACTAAACTACTGAAGTTGTGCTGTTCTTTTCATAGATCTTTAAAGGTAACTTAAACTGTGCCTTTTAAAAAGCATATTTATTTGTGATACACCAGTATTGGTCTTCACGATAGGAAGGAGTGTTTTTTAGATGTAATAAGTGGAAATTCTGGTTCTCTGTTTTAGCTGCAGTCGTATAGTGCAGTGGTTTTCAAACTTGGGGTCAGGCCCTCAAGGCACTGGGTTGCAGCACCTCCTGCTACTGTTGCCAAAAGACTGGAATGCATTGCTCAAAGATGTAATTGGTGGATTGTGGGCATAAATGATTTTTTTTTTTTTTTTTTTTTTTTTAATACTGGCTCTTGAGGGAAAAGAACTTGGAAACCATTGTTGTAGTAGATTTGACTGTTGGCTACTGGAGAGGGGAGAACTTTTTTAAAAAGCCTTTCTAATAAGAAATCTTGGTCTGGCATTAGCAGAACTTTTAAAAAGCACTGTAACTGAGCTATCTGTATATAAATGAAAATAACACAGTATGCTGATGAGCCTCTGTCAAGCACAGTTGTCTGTGGTAAAAACAAATCTGACAAAGATACCTGCATTTGAGACTGCAGCTCGAATTAACTTGGATGATTTATTAGGCTAGCAAATCACTACTTTTCTGGCTATTGACCTGTTGGTACTTTAAGGCCTTGGCCTAACTTAGACTTTTTGACTTTAGATTTTTGGCAGAGGTTATTTTAAACTTTCATTTTGCTGCCTTCCTGCCTCATAAGGCAGGAGGCATGTTTCCTGGTCAAACTGATGCTGCTTTCAACAAGCTCAGTTTCAGTGGAGACTGTAGTTCTCTTGTCTCGTATACAGTTTCAGGGTAGATGCATCTCTTCCTGTGCCTTATTAGCAAGGCAGTTCCACCACTAAAAGAAAAAAGAATATGGAAGGACAGGTAGTCTTATTGCACCTGGCACAAAAAAGTAACAGGGTGGGGGAGAATCCTGCCTTGCAGCAGTTAAGCATTACTGCATTGCTTGTTAGGATTGTGAAATCTCAATTTATTCTCTTGATAGAAAAAATTGTCCCTAAACTGTTAAATACCTAGCTTTGTTTTACAGTTTGTGCTGTGATATCAATAACTTGATCTGCAGTGATACAAGATAACCTTTCCTAGATGAAAATCTGATGTTTTAATCTTTTATGTCACAGGGGAAAGAACTTAAACAAAGCAGAAAAAAAATAAACTCCAAAGGAATGTTTTTCTAATGCCAAATAAGGTAATACATTGTATAACTGAAGGCAAAAGACGTGTAGCTAAAAGTTTTGAGCCCTCCTTTCCACAAGGTGTGTGTGTGTATGAGGGGTTAAGGGTATGCACTTGTTGACTTCAACTCTGCATATTACTAGCAAATTAAAAAGAAATGAGACTTCAGTTGCCATTTAAGCAGCTTCCATAAGGCACTTATGAAATTACTAATGCAGAAACTCATTTGAATGGATATGTTAAGTATCCACATGATGTTTTTGTTAGTATAAACGATTTGTCAATAAACTGCTATAACAGCTTCATGACAATTGCAGGTACAGTAATTGGTTTTCCAGTATGAATATTTGTCAGAACTTTTTTTTGTGAATCTTGGATGCAATCTGTACTGAAGACTGGCGGTAAACTTCTTGGGTTTACAAAGCTGCATGGGATCAGAGCATTAAGCTATAAACTGCTTTTTAAAAAAATGGGTAGTATACAGTAGGAATGCTGATTACTGGTAACAAAATAGCAACTGGAGAGCTGTAATTTTGGATGTGCTGAACTTGTCTTTTTCATACTAAATGAAGCTGTGATGAAAACAGCAATGCTGGTAAATCATGTGTTTGTCTTTTAAAAAAAACATTAAGAAAGCTTGATCTTGACAGAACATATGTAAAGAAATGAATTAAATCTGGTCTTTATGAAAGAGATTGCTTAGTCACAAGTTCCCACTTCATTTGTGGGTTATGAGACTTTAAATATCATGCGCATGTGCTTATTTTACGTACTTACAGTGAGGTCATAGAATCATAGGGTTGGAAGGGACCCCACGAGGTCATGAAGTTACTTCTTCCAGATGCCAGTAATTCTACTTCTTGCGCCTTGTAGAAATACCTGCCATTTCTCAGTTTTCATTTGTGAACCTGAACCTGTAAAGTGTTTGTATATGATTATTGTGCTGGATTTTGGGTAGCAGGCAGCTGTTCCTTGGATGCAACTAGTGGGGGGGGGGGAACAAACAAACAAAAAAACTTTGTAAAATTTCAAAGGGGCCTGATAATGTGAAAAAAGATGGATAAATACACTCCTTCAAAGATGTTCTGTTAACTGTATCCTATATGTGTATGCTTTATGGGTGTATGCTTTGCCTAGTCCTTGTGCTTGTTGTAGCTTTGTGCAAACACTTTTCTGCTAGGCCATTTTTATTGATAGGTGCAATTTGGCAGCCAAAAAACAATGTTTATCTACACCAGCCTTTTGTACCTTGTTAATTATTAACTGTTGAACAGGGGCTTGAAAAGTTGAGTGCTTTGTTAAATCAACTAGCACAGCCTGTTTAGTTGTAGGAGCTCTTAACTGCATTTTATTCTGTACAAAATGGGCTTGTTCCCCTGAAATTTCCCATGTGCATGGAAAACTGAACTGTTATGGTATATCTAAATGCTGCTTGGAATGTGCTTGAAACAGGAAGTGTTGATATTGCACTGGGAACACTACTTCAGTTCTACAACAGTTCAGTTTTGCTGTAGAACGAGTTAGACGAATCAATGTGCATTTCCTATTGTGTGCCACACCCACTGGACTTATCTAGATTCTAGATACCACAGTGGTGTGTGCAATATAAATACTGTTGCATCCCAGTATTTGATTTCATCATTGGCTGATTTGAATTGATTCCAATAGGCTGGATTTATTGTAGTGCTCTTACACTTGTTTGTAAGGGATTTAAAATATTCAGGCTTGAGTGGTAGGCAGATCTTGAGGGGCCATGTTTTGTTTGAAGTATAAGCAAGTGGACTTCTCAAATATAGGGCCTATTCTTTGCTTCTGTGTCATTTCATTTGCTAAAGGAGTTGTACTTCAGTGTATTTTCTCCTTGCAATGTGGAGTCCTTGGGTGTATCGAAAGCAGTTTTCTACCTTTTTACAGTACAGAGCCACAAAAAAAGGACATAGCAGGAAGATCTATAAACGGATAGTTAGTCTTTGACATATTAGGTGTGGTGCACCTGGCCTTCCTGAAACAATGTTCAAATCCTGATGGGGCTTAGTCAGCCCTCCTGCCTTCTGTTTATAGATTTAAGTACCTGACCATTTACTGTCTGCAGGACTTAAGCTTGTAAATGATGTTCCTTTTCAGCATGGATCTTAAAGATTTCTGTGGCACTGCTCTCAGAAGTAGCTTTTGCCTTTTCTCATTCTTAAGAAAAAGCCTGTATTTCTTTCTCCCACTTTCAACTAGTGTTGTGAAGCCTGCAGCTACATCCTGGTGAGTTGCTGCTTTCTGCCTTGTAAAAGAGAGTTCAGTTCTGATGTGCTGTATGTAGCCATTGCAACTGTTGGGTTCCACAGGATGAAAAGTGTTACATAAATACAAGTTGACAAGTTCCAAAGGGGTAGCTGTGTTTGTCTGTTTTGCTGAACCAGACTAGAAGTCCTGTGGCCTTGTGGCACTTAGTAACTTTTTTTTTTTTTATTGCATGAGCTTTCATGGGAGAAAATCCCACTTCATCACATACTTTGAAGATGGGGAACTTGCAGAATGAGAGGAAAATAAAGGTAGGAAAACATTAAGTCATAGGATCAGGTCACACTGTAACAGCAAATTAAAGTGTCTGACAGTGGGATTTTTCTCCCATAAAAGCTCATGCAGTAAATAAACTTGTTAGTCTTTTTAAGTGCCTCGGGACTCCCTGTTTGTTTTTTTATATATAAATATATTTATCCAAGAACTGTATAAAATCCTGATACTTCATTGGGCTTATCAAGGCATGCAGTGATGCAGTTGTGTTGTGTAGCACTCTGACATGGAGATGGTCTCCTGTTGGTGTAGGTACCCTGCCTTCCAAGAGGTGGTAGCAGTGTCAGTGGGAGAAGCAGTTCTGTCAACATAGCGTGCTCTGCCCCAGGAGTTCACTCAGTATAACTGTATCGTTCAAGCTTGTGGGTTGGTCCACACCCCTGGATGATGTAGTTATGCCAAAGTAAATCTGTGGTGCAGACTGTGCCTATGCAACTGATCTTCTCTTATCACTGTTTACTGATCCAGTGTTTTGTCATCAGCTAATTCAGCCAATATTTTATATTTTCTACTAGTTCATTGATCAAGATCCCAAATAATATTGGGCCATGAATAAATCCATAGGTTACCCCATTAGAAGTATCCCCATTTTTGTAGGATATTTGCTTAAACTTGGAAAATTAGACTTCAATCCATTAGTCTTCATAAAGCAGGACTCTGCTCCTTGGTGGCATCCCACTTAATTAAAAGGAGCTGAACATAAGTTCAAAGATCTGGTTGCAGAATCAGGGTCTTAAGCTGTAAGCTGTCTGGGGTGCAGATATGTGTCAGCGTGCCTAGGTTTGTGTTTGTACTTTTGCTTAGCACAATTGAGGCATCAATCCTGATTGTGGCTTTCTGGGCATTACTGTGATAGAAATAATTGTTGCAAAGGCTGCGAATTTCAATATTTCTGTAAAAATTCAGCTGTTTTAAAGAACTTGTGTAGTTACTGAAAAAATAACTGGACATGTGTGGTGTGATTTTAAGTCTTGAAACAGGTCACTTGACACAGAGGTTCTCAATATTTTCCTTTCTGAAGCCCTGCAACATGCTGTAAAAGCTCCAGGGCTCTGAGGGAAATGGAGGAGTGCTCTGGGCTTGTGCTTCATGGAATGCTGTGGCTTGGGGACCCCTGTTTGAGAACCGCTGACTTGACAGATGGGGGGTGGGCTTTTGGGAAGTCATTTAATAGGACTGCTTACTTGATAGAACATAAGGATTTCTTTCTGTATTGTCACTATTATATACACTTATGTTACAGGACAGTGAGTGTGTCTAGCCTATGACCATTTAAAATAGTTTCTGCATAAAACTGCATGTTACTGCAGAAGGCATATTATAATATAGTGAACTTACAGGATGTGTGTGGCTTTTTCCTTCCAGCTCCATTAGCTATTTAAAAAAAAAAAAAAAAAAAACTTTTTGAGAACAGGTTTACAATTGATTGATTGGAATACTGAGTGACTATAGACCAGGGGTCTAAAGCTATTTCCTATGGCCTGCAACAAAACTATGGTTACTAATACTTGCAATATTGTTGTATGAAAAGGTTGCAGTGGAGCACACTTTAGACTAATGCACTTGTCTTTATGCAGCCCTTGTGGTGATCTGAGTTCGAGACCCCCTGCTATAAGCAGTGACTCATTGTAATTTTTCTTTTTTTCTTTTTAAAAGCCTCCTTAATAGAAAGGGCACAACTATTTGTGTGTGTTTTTGTATCTATATAAATCTAATATACAAATAAGATTATGTATCTTAAAAAAATTCACTTTTTTTCTAAAGAACTTCACCTCCACAAAACTGCAAGACTAATGCACGATATTTAGAGGTATTTTTCTTTTTTCACTTGTTGCATGCTCTCACTTAAAAGGACTTCTGAAGGTTTTAGGACTTGCTTTACTGAATGAAAGTGGTATTTGGGGGTGTGAGCATAGGTGCTGGCGCTAGGGCTATGGGGCTAGCGGCAATAACCACTAGTTTTGAATTGGTTTCCATTATATACAGGGTTTACAATCTGATTCAATGGTTCTCAGCATCCCACCTATAAAAATTGTTCCAGCACCCCTGTGTGTGAGATGAAAGAATTGGCGCTGGAGAAACTCTGATTGTAGTTCATTCCTGAAGGAGCACTCTATGTTGGGCCTAGTGCCAAAAGCATGAAAAGTTTAAGAATGTGCATTCAGCTCATTTTTTGACTCAAACATGATACGGCTTCTGACAGAGCAAGGCAGAAGTGCTGCTGGTCTGGGGAGAGGCCCAGGGCTTGGTGCACCATGACTTGGGGCTCAAGCCCCATGAGCAGCCTGACAGTGGACCTGGGGCTCGGGGCTTGAGGCCTGTAAAGCCGGTGCCAGCAATGCCCCTGGAGCAATGTATGTTTTATGAGAACTCTCTCTAGGAGGACTGGAATAAAAGCCTGTTTGTTGCCAATATCTGTCCTCCACCAGACATCTGCAGGACCAAGATGATTGATCTGGGACTGGCAGAGAGAACCACTGCAAATTACTGAATTTCGAAAACTGCATGAGAATAAATTTCACTACTTTCACTGCAATTAAAGTCCTAATAATATCTGGGATACTCATAAAAATTCTAACAATTAGTTTTACAAAATACAACTTTAGTAATTTTCTTGCATTACATTTCAACAGTGTAACTTAACAGCTAAATGTTATCATGTTATCTGTACAAGAGAGATGTCTTTTTTTTTTTTTTTCCTCCTCCCCCCACCCCCCCCCCCGGTTCTGAACCAGGGGTGCCCAGCCTTGGAGGGAAAGGAAGGGGCTGTGAGATGGTTTTCAGTGGGTTCCAGACCCCTGAGTGTGTTTGCTGTTGAAGCCTATAGTCCTGGCACCTGTGGCAGGACTTCAGTGAACAACAAGTGTAGAGTTCTGCCTTATTAAGATTTACACTATCCTAGTTAAATATTTTGTGAAATGCTTTGGAGATCTTTTAAGAACTGTGGTGTTATCTGTCAAAGTTTGGCATTAGGTGATTGACGATATTCCTGATGTTTATGAGCCATGGCTCTGAGGCCATGTCCCCTGCAATTTAAGGCCTAATCCTGTAGGGACATGTACTTAATTTTACAGATGTGAAGTCACATAAGTACATCTGATTATAGCTGAGCTGGCAGCTGCTTTGTTCTTGGGGGGTGGGGGGGTGATCAAGATTTGTACATTGTGCTGAATAGGCTCCTATAACTGCTTAAGAACAATGAAGAAGCTCTGTCACTTCATATTTAAGCTTGCTAGCAAAATATATGCTCACTAAAAACAGCTACTGTTCCAAAGGACTGTAAGATAGTACATGTTTACCTACATTCAGAAATACATATTTCACCTACAATCTGGAGAGTACTACATGAGCAAGCCTTTGATCTTTCCTGGTGAACTGCTAAAACAATAACTAAAAACAGCATAACAAAGTACTATGAAGATCATAATAGATCTAACGAGCACAGTTTCTGTAAAAGGAAAACTGTCTCTAATCTCTTAAAGTACATTTTCTCCAGGGGAAAAAAGTTCTTCCATTAGATAATGTGAAATAAAATCCTATTGCAGACTAGACAATCTGTACTTTTAACATGTTAGGCAGTGGCAAAAATTATGGGGAAGCCTCAGTTTACCTCAGCCTTCTAACTAATGTTAAAACTACACACTTCCTTTTTTTTGGCTGGGGTTTGACTTTACATTAGGTACTACATGCTCAGTAACATGAGTTAAGAACATGATTTTCTCTATGAAGGTGAGATTCTGAAATTCTTTGAATATATTAGAAAAAATAGTGGGCAGAAGAATGGTTGAAATGAGTCTAAATCAGGGGTGTCCAACCTTTTTGGGTGAGAGGTCACATTACAATTCTTTTCTCAGTTGGGGGGCCAGTGAGAACTTTTGATAAGACATGGAAATAAATCTTTAAAATAATTAGCATGATATTTGGCATTGCTTTTGCTTGCACTGTATACAGAAGACAAGGGGGGCAGAGGTGCCTGTGTGAGGGGGCAAGGCAGGATGTGATCATGGCAGAGGAGTGGCGGGGAAGAAGTGTGAGGTGGGGGGAGCAGAGCAGGTGGGTGGCAGGACTCGGCTACTTCCCGACGGGGGCCCAACCACCTTTATTCCCCACACTTGCTGCTGAGCACTGCTCAGCAAAAGGGGAGCAGTGCTGGGGAGAGGGAGAGGAGAACAGAGTCAGACAGGACAGAAACCCTGGCAGTTCTGCAGGGATCACAGGTTTTTGGCATTAGGCATCTCTGTACCAGAGACATTGATGGGTAGGAGTCTTTACAGAAGAGTTTTTGCCACTAAGGTCAGGGGGAGGACAGGGGTGTTGGGGTTAAGAGTGTGAGAGAGGAGTAGAACGGGGAGGAGGGGATGTCCAGGTTAGGATTTTAAACTGCTCAGGGCACTCCCCCTTTAATCGCCCCATGCTCACTCGAAAGGGGCTGAATCCAGCCCTTGAACAGCTCTCCAACCAGGCCATGCCTCCCTGTAGTGGCGCTGTGTGCAGGGTGGGAAACTGAGAAGGGCTCTGTCCAGCCCCAGCTCTTGGGCTCTTTCAGCAGCACTACACAGGCCAGATAAAAGCCCTTAGTGGGCCGGAATCTGGCCCTGGGGACCACAGGTTGGACAAGCCTGGTCTCAATCAAGAACCTGCAAAAGAGGTTGGCTACTCAGTAAGCCAAGTATTGATGGGGTGAGGAAGTGCTTGATCATGGATCAAGAACCAATTAGGAGACTAAGCAAAATGTATTAAATGGAGGATTCTCATACTGGAAAAAGGATAAAAGTGGGATGTTTCATGGGACTAAGTACTGAATCTTGGTATTGAATGATCTAGAAAATGGGATTAGTAATGAGGTAGAATTTGCAGATGACAAAAAAGCTGCTCAGGTTGGCCTAGATTAGCAGTTCCCAACCTTTCCCTTGATGTGGACCCCTGTCATCATCAAAAGCTCTTGTGGACCACCATGTAAACAAACCCTTTTAAACATTTTTAACATAGCCTGTGGCTGACAGGAGTCAAACTTTTATATCAAGGGGTATTAACTAATTTATTTCTAATAATAATTTATTACACACACTCATCACAGTACACTTACCTGCAGTAATTATCTCCCCCCCCCCCACCTACCTGTGGACCATCTGCAGTACCGTCACAGAACACCAGTGGTCCATGGGCCACAGGTTGGGGACCAGTGGCTTAGAGCAAAGAAGAATGCAGTGGTTCTAAAGGACTTAAACAAGTTAAGAAAGTAGGCAACGCAACACCAAATATACTTTAATGTTGACGAACGTAAATTTCTTTTTCCATTGTCTTAATCATTTCAGTTAGTCCTCTCCAAACCCCTTCTGGTTCTGCAGTGTCCTTTTTGAGATGCAGTGACCAGTACTGCCTGCAGTATTACGAGAGAGGCTGCATCATAGACTATATAAAAGCATTATTTTTTGTTGTTCACAATCCCATCCCTGATATTGGGAAGCATATTGTTGGTTGTGTTTTTGTTTGACTGTGGCTGAACAGATGTTCACTGAGCTGTCTACTATAGTGCCAGCATACTTGTCCTGAGCTGATACAGTTAACATAAAACCATATAAGGTGTAGAACAGGGGTGGCCAAACTTACAGAACTCAAGAGCCGCACAAGTCGATTATTAAACCTTCAAGAGCCGCACTGAGACATATAACCACATTTTTACCTACTCCAAAATTACTAAACTTAAAATTCATTGCACACTTTAATTTTATTGTAAAAATAGGGAAGATATTGATCCACTAATGTCAGATTCTAATAATTATTTAAGATTACCATGAAACTAGGTCGATACAGTAAAAATTTAGCTGTTGCTAGATGTAGAACACTACAGGCTTGTGGCAAGTTTTTTTTTTTTGTTTGTTTGTTTAAATCTGGGCAGTAACTTGTCAATGCAGCAGGTAAAAGCTCAGAGATGCTGATCTTTAAGTATTGCACAATGTTTTGAATTTCACTGTAGAATATGATGCTTCACAGCAGAGAGTTGTGCCAAAAATTGCAAGTAATTTACCTTCAGTTTTAAACTTTTCTCCTTTTTGTATCTTCATTTCTTAGTATTCCACATCATGTTTTACGATGAGTAAGCTGCATTAGGGCCTATGAGAAAATCTAAACATGCTATGGATTCTCTGACCATGTCACACTTCTCTCCCCCAGTCCCCGTTGCCACTTCCCTGCCATCTCTTACCACACTGCTGCTGCTTCTCTGCTCTCTCCAGCCATTCCACACTTCTGCCTCCCACCCCATCCTGGCACCTACCATGCCCCTGCTTCCCTGCCAATATTTCTGCCAGTAAACTTGTTCACTAAAATACTCGTGGACAGTGAAGACAAAAGGTCTGAGGACTCAAACACAATTAGTTTTAAAATGAGAGTAATAGTGAGGGAAAATACTGCTTTCATCTTAATCCTGTGAAGAGATGCACACAGGGACACCTTTTCAACTGTTCAGAATTACAACAGATCAGTGAGAATTTAGGGGGACAAAGTGCAAGATCAGAGCCTGTTTCAGTAAGTGCTTTGGAGTCCATGCACAGAAGATACTATGGGAAAAAAAATCCCATTGAGTTTATTCAGTTTGGGGTCAGGCCCTGTATAAATTCTAAATATCAGTATTTGGTTTTTATAATACAAAGTAAAATTGTTATTGGTGAGTTTTTTTCAGAAAGATTACAACAGAATTTTTTCTGTCGTCAGCCCTTCACAACAATTACTCTTATCTAATGGGCTCAGATACCCAGAGTCATTCATGAAGACTGCATTGAAATATAAATACTGTAGATTTTGACTATACAACAAAGAATTAATACATGTTGAATGCTATTTAATCAGTAGAAGTATAGTGCTGCTATTGAACTTTGCAGTGAATGTAAATTATCTTGGAAATTGACTTAGTTATATTTAAAATTTTCTTGTAAAATAAATGTGCTAGCAGTTCGTCCTGTAAACAGATGGCATACTGATGTCTCAGGCACACTTGTTCAATGGACTTGAGCAATTTTTTTTTTTTTTCTAAAGCCAGTTTTCTGTAGTGGTGGTCTATCCTAAGTCTAAATCATTTTGTATGCTGAAAATGAACCATGATCCATAATAAGCACTTGTAACATTCTTTAAATAAGGGTTTTTTAATAACCTTTTGACAGTAGTCAGTGGTTTTTGATGCAACACTTCTGTCAATTTTCAGTCATTTCTGATGATTTGTATTTAATTCTCAAAATAGAAACACAAGAGAAATAATTTTGCATTATATTACAATATCTGGAAGTGCCAGGTGATTTTTAAAAAAGAAAATTAATTTGCAATTGCTTTTCAGGTTTAAATTGCAAATTATCATCACTTATCCGTAGTTCATTGTAGACTTGTTCTTGATCAATTTATGTTGCCAGTTTTAAAAATATTTGCCCAGAAAACAATATCAAAAAAGCAAAGGATTTAAAAAATCATGCACTGATGTAATTAAAGACTGTAGCATTATGCACACAGACAAGGAGGGTAGAATTAATATTGTGTGGGTAAACTGTACAGTCTGGCAGTTACTTGGTCTGAGGGCTTGTCTTTCCCTGCTGGCTCTCTCAATGCGGCCCCTCCACTCCCTTCCCTTCTCTGACCAGGCTGCTTTTTCCCTGTGGGCTCTCCCAGGGCTGCCCCTCCCCTGGCTCTGACCACGCTGCTTTTTCCTACAGCTCTCGCAAGGCTGCTCCTACCCTGCCACTGCCTCTCTGCTGTCCCCGACCACTGCAAATTTCTCACCCCTGGCTTTCGCCCTGCTGCCCTTTTCTCCTGTGCTCTCCCAGGAGCCGCAGTTTTTCTTTAAAGAGCTGCATGCGGCTCGTGAGCCGCCATTAAGCTTCTACACCAGACGTGGCCCAATCTTTTCCCTCCAATGTCTATTGCTCTTGCATGGAGAGAGTTTGATGGGATTAGAATTGTTTATCTTGGAAAGGAGATCAAGGGACCATCATAAAAGTACATTGAAATAATGGAGTAGAAAAAGCAGATTAGAAGTTCCCAATCAAGAACATCAGGAATTCAGTGTTTTTTGGGGGGGGGAAGACACCTGAAATCCATGCCTTGGGGCTTAAACCAATATCTTTTGAAGATCTGAATGAGAACTGATTTTTGGGGGAGCTGGGATATTGGGGAAGGATGAGATTGAAACTCTTGTATGTCTTTTGTGAGATTCCTGCACCTTCCTCTAAAAGTGCCCTGTGATAACTTTCTGAAATAGTACACTGGACTCCAAGGATTTTGGTCTGATGCAATAACAGTTACTACATGTCATCTGTTGGGTATTGCATTTAGTTATAACACTATCAACACTTTTTTCTTATTTAAAAGCAACTAACTTCCCCTATTTTATATTATTGAAAATGCTGTGTGAATGAATATTTGTGGTGGTGTCCTCAAGGTTTCCTTTTCAATTTTTTGCCTTCATCTTTGTCCTACCATCCTCCTCCCCAACACCTGCCTCTGTTTCAACTTTACTGTATTGCTCTTCTCTTCCTTTCAAAAGTATGTAAGTCTATCTCTTGCAGCATATGGAAGTTCTTACTATACATTTAAACTTGGTTCCATGTCTGTCATGAGGCATAAAAATAGAATAACACATGACCGATTTATGAGCTTTATTTTGTCTTGTGAACAAAAGTTTTTGCTGTAACCTTTATTGTGACCTTCACTTTGTATTGTAACCTCTGTTGGATTAAGACATCCAGTTTGTGGGGGGGACAAAAAGCAAAAAAAACCCACTAGCTGTGTCCTGACAAGGCCAGGTTATTCTAGATATAGTCCTGTTTCTTGTTGGATGTGAAACATCTCAGGGATATCTAACAATGACAGCTATGTTGAATGACTCTTCCCTATTGGAACAATGGATCAACTATTACCTATCTAAAAGCCTGACTGTAGGAAGGAGGAGGTTAGAGCTTTCAATTCCCCAAGCTAGAGCATGTGGGCAAAAAGGAGATGGACACTGTCCAAGGTAGGGTATATCTTTTGAGCAAGGGACTAAATTGCTGCTACATGCAAGATGAGCAGGCTTGAGAGAGATATGTAAAGTCTAGCATAAGAAGGCTGACCAAATCCAGGACTGGGGAGGGGATGAGAGCAGGCTTGTGGGGGCTGCATTCAGAATTTAGGTTTTTTGTTTTTTTTTTTTTTTCTTTTTCCAAGTGTCTAATTTTTTGGTGCATGCCATTGAGTGAAGCATTTGTAGTTCTCTTCCAGTTAAGTTGTCTTAACTAGAAACCAGACATCCACAGCCAGGTGAACTTTAGAGTAATGTATTTAAGCACCTGGGAGCTTTGGAGGGCTGAGAAAGTGGATTTGGAATCCAAGGTGACTCGATGATAGGATCCCACTGCTAAGAAGTGTATCACTTTGGACTTACTTGTCAGAGTGCACCTGAGAATCCCAGAGCCAGTAACACTGACCAGTTATTACTCAGCTCTTGGAAACAGCTGATATTCAGGATTTGGATCTGCTTACGAACAGACTAGCGATTGCCTGGAAGAGAAGGGTAGGCTGTACCAAAGTGCTGGGGAAAGGAAGGGACTAATTTTGCAGTCTGGGGCAGAAATTGGTGTGAAATGTTTGGTGGGGGTAGACCTCACTGTCCTGGGACTCCCAACATCCTCTGTATTCCCAGCTGCCAGGAATTCTCATTCTGCTACTGTCCCTGGATCTTGCTTGTGGCTATTCTATTAAAACTTAAAACCTTTCTTCTCTTCCCCTTCCTTTGTGTGCTGGAAAGAAGCAAATTTCTGACTGCTGCTTCCAGAGTTGTGCTCCACTTTTGTATCCTGCCTCAGATTTCTGGTTGCTAGAGTAGGGATTCTCGGCAGCTCTACTGTTTTGTGTTGTGCTTTTTGTGTGTGTGTGTGTGTGTGTGTGTGTGTGTGAATAACTCTAAGGACTTCATCTATTGCAGCTGATAGCTATTTCAACAGCCAGAGTGAAACTGTTCAGAGTGTTGTAAGTTTCCCTGCTACCCACTGAGATTTGAATTACAGAAGTGGCCATTGACTTGGTCAGATATCACTGCCCAGATTTGCACTTGTATGGTGAAGAAAGCCTTTGCAATCTTAAGGGGGGGAGGGACTTAACGGGATAGATAGGCTTCTTTAACATCATCTTAGATCCTGCAGAAGGGGACAAGCTTCACTAGAGGAAGCCTACTCATCATGAGTTCCAAAGGGGCAGCTGTGTTAGTCTATTAAAGCAAAAAAAGCAAGGAGTCTTGTTGCACTTTCTTGAGGAAAATCAATTGGACATCAAGACTCCAAAGAGAAACAGCTGAAATTCAAATAATATGCAGATTGTGTGAAAGCAGGGCTGAATCATGACTATGGATACTTTTCACATCATAACAGCTAATTTGACTTCTCCCTCCCTCTGTGTGTTTCTTAGAGTTTGAATCCTTACAAATGCTCTGATTTGCTGTTGCAGTATGACCTGATCCCATGTCTTACACTCCCCTGCATTTATTCTCATCATGAGTTAGTATCTTTTAGCTTCTGTTTAGGGAAACAACTAACATTAATAGGGAAAGGGGAAACTTGCAGCATCTTGGGAAGGTCAACCATAAGACTTGCTAGAACTATATATTTTCATTAAAAAAGCCATTTGAATACAAAAATAATGGGCAAAATGCCTGACTGTGGTGTGAATAATTTTTTTGCTTTTGAAATAACTTTAAATTGCACACATGCTAAAATATTTTTCTCAAAATAATGAGGAAAAAATGTTTTCAGTATTAGGCTGCTTGAAGGAAAAACAGTTCTAATTTACAAGCCAGGTTTAGCACTTTTTTTGTGTGTGTGCGCATCTGTCAGTGACCTCTCTTGGCTTGAAGGGCTTACAACACACCTGTAATGTTGAAATGGAACTGGAGGTGCAAGTTAGCTTAGCTATGGGCTTTTCATCAGAGCCCAACTATTTTTTTTCCCCAGATTATTGTTTTAATAGCTGATTGGGCTCTGTCTGATAGCAGATTATCCTGAACATCATATAGTCTTAACACAAATAATCATGGTCTAGTGCTAACTGGCTGAAGATGAGAGGAAATAACAATGATTTATTTTGTAGTGACTGTCAGTGTGAATTTGTATGTTGTGGTTCAGCTTCAAAAAGAACAAGCTGCTTTAGACAGAGTGGAGCCAAAGAGCAGATGCAGGAACCCTATGTGACTGAGATGAGAGGAATTCAGGGGGTAGAGATTCTTGAGAATTAATTGCAAACTGAGAGGGGCTCCTAATATACCTACAGGTTTAATCTTCTCTGATGTGTTTGACTGTGCATGTGAGTTTTAAATACTGAGCTTTGCTGCCTGGTAACAAAGTAATGTTACAAACAAGGAGTATGGTGGCGCTCTTAAAGATGAGCAGACTTATTTCTCCCACAAAAGCTCATGTGGTAAACAAACTTGTTTAGTCTTTAAAAGTGCCATCAGATTCCTAGTTTGTTTTGCTGAACTAGACTAACACAGCTGCCCCTTTGGAACTAAGTAATATTACTTAAGTAAATGGGTAAGAATCCCACAACCATTCTGGGCAGCCTTGAGTATAAGGACATAGATATGTAATTGTCTACTGCATCTTACCCAAGCATGGTGAAGACTGAATGATGGATGGATTGATTTAATGAAATCCTTGGATGAGTCGCACTTAACAGCACTTCTCATAAATGTGAATGTCTTTCTTGCAAACTGTGCTCCTAGGGAAGCTTCATGTTTATGATGTATTGAAACAAAGACTTGACTTCTACTGATTATTAGAAATAGCTGAACTGTAAGTAGATTTAATTATAATTTGGTAAACAAGCTTCTGAACGAAGCCCTGAGCCACAGACCCTTACTGCTCTTCTCACTGTGGATGAATTTATCAGTGTTCAACTGAAGCTTGTAATTGGCTAGAAAGTGTACAGGAACCTGTATAAATGCACCTTCCTCAGAGTTGAACTTGAGTTTAGTGGTACATTTTAGTTTTACAACTAGGTACACAATTTGTTTCTAATGTGGAATAAAGGAAGCAAGTTACTCCCTTCTTAAATGGTCATGTTGTGAAGATTGGCAGGCCAACAGTTGGAAGAGAAACAATGCATAGAAGAATAGAAATACTAAGCAAAACTGGGTTTTTATTTGTGGATTTTGGGATGCTTTGATGTAGGGTCTTTTTAGTTCTTTCTTTTAAAAAGTGTAGGGAATATACTTGCAGGAGTTGGACATGATTGAATGCTTTGAATTCTTACCACTTTTAGAGAAGATAATTCAGTAGATATTTGACAACCATAATAAGCTGATTAGAATGACCGAAAAGTTTTCAGCTTCTTCAGACTTAAAAGTAGGCTGCTCAGCTACCCTTCGAATCCCATCTTGTGAAGCATATTAAGCTTCCACCTGAAGTATGACTATAGAACATCAGTGGTGGTATAGAAGTCCAGAAGAAAATAATGGTATTGTTAAAATGAAATATTGTATTATAAAATGTTAGAATCTGTACTATTAAGGTTTCATAACAGCAGAGAAAACCTAAAGCTGGAGCTAAGGGTTGTCAAAACTTCTAAGAGGGGAGAACCATTGTGGTGTGGGGTTCTTGTGGTGGTTTTTGGTAGCTCTATAGATGTGCATAGAGGTCTCCAGTAGAAATTCAGATAGACTTCCTGGTTGGTTGTTTTGCTGTCCACTCATCCTCTCCCCCCACCCCTCCTTAAGCCTGTGGGAGGAGATGGCTGATCAGAGCCAGTAGTTCTTTTATTAGATGCGTGAATGCTTTTCACTTGAACTACTTCAGGCAGATCTGGGATTTATGAATGGACTAAAGTGAGCAGTTGAGATGTCGTCTGCTTTCTCATACAACCAGTAGAACTAGGCTAGATAAACTTTTATTACCAGTGATTAAGAACTTTTAAATTAGATGTGCACACTGAAGACTTGTCTCTGTAGTAAACTAAAATAACTAAATTAGTTGCAGCTTCAAGTTGTATGAAATAGGGCACTGTTTAGAAAACTATCCATACCTTTAGTTGTTTTGGTGCAAGTCCATGTATGACCTTGAAAAAATTGTTTTTTCTGTCCTGGTTACTATGTAGGCAAATCCTTAATTTTCCTGTCAGTGCTGGCAGGTGTGCTGTCAGTGTTGGGAAATGACTTGTGTCATGACATTTGGTTAATTACAGAGGGAAGTGCCATATAGGCATGCTTACAAGGCAGGATGTATTACTCTGCAGATGAGATCTTTGGCTGAAGCAGTAGGTTTGAAATCCTCCCACAAGTTATTTAGTTGCTCCATTGTACACTAGCAGAAAGAATCTTAGAGCAGAGGAGGAGATGTAGAGCCCTATAAATCTTTCAAAGGAAAGTGTGTATACTACATGTAGGAAGCATTCTAGCTGTATTAAAATGTACACTTGCTGAAAATAAGGAAGTTAACTTCCTAGTGCTGCAAAAACTGACTCAGAACCATTTTATATCTGAGGCTTTGAATCAGCTCACTAGAACTGATTTCAAATCCCTCCCCTCAAATTAATACTTTAATTTTGTTTTAAAGCCATATTCATGGCATGTCCTGGAGTTCCCATAGCAATGTTTGAAATCTAGTCTTGCTTCCTGTTTAGTGGTCGTAGTAATGCTGTTTCAAGCAGACAGCTCTTTTTTAAAATTTAAAATGGCTTCAAAATATTCAGTAATAGTAAATTAAGTTTAATGGAAAGAAATCCATGTGGCTAGTGGTAATGAACTTAGGATATAAGATGTCTGTCTGAGAATGGAGTAAGAATTATTATACTAAACTCGAATTTCAGGTGATAAAATGGACTATGGAGCTAGACATTAGAAAATGACATGTATCTGACTTGTAAGCTGTTTTTAATTGTGTGTTTAAATATTACTTGTCATCTCATTGTTGATCTTAATTACTTAATGGAAACTATACTCTGATTATATCCTAAACATGAGCACATGCCTTCAGTGAAAAGAACATATCTTTTGTTAGGGTACCTAGGTGTAAATGACTAGTCCTACAACTGGCAATCTGTTCAATTTATTTGGTGCACAATGGGGAATAAAATATGAATCCCTCCCCTGTTGCTGATTTTTGCAGTTTGGAGGAGACAATGACAAAGATTTTATTAAGTAGATAGGACTCTGAATACTTGAGGGCCACCTTTGCATAGCAACTTTCAGAACCACACCTAAAACTGTCAAGTATATAAATTGCAAGACTTCAGATTACTAAACTGCTACAGGTGGCTGGGCTTCTCTAATGTAGCTTTAACTATTTCTGATTTGAAAAAACAAAAAATCACAACTCCTCCTGTTGTCCATATACTTTCCCTTTGTGTGTGGGATGAAAAGGGGGAGAGGACAGTGCTTCTGAGAACTACTGTTCAGTGAAAGGTGCAAGATGACTAGAGAATATTGATCACAAAAATGTACAGCATGGTTCAGCTACAGTGGAATACCTATCTATGCTGCAGTATTTTCAAGGGAGAGACAGGAGCTGCCGTGGGGAAAATGGCAACGTTATGGAGCCACCCTGCTACAAGCAATAGAGCGAAACAGTTCCCACTAGCTATAGGCTGTTGCACATCATCTTCAGTCAGTGGAATACCACTTCTGGGCCTGTGAAATGAGCACAAACTGGTGGGTTTGTGTCATGATGACTGTGTGGATGATGAGCAATGGCTCCAGAGCTTATGTATGCAGAAGGCCACTTTCCTTGAACTTTGCACAGAGCTGTCCCTAGCCTAAAGCACATGGAAGCTTGTTTCAGACCAGCTCTGACAGTTGAGAAGCAAGTGACAATGCTCTGTGGAAGCTAGCAATGCCAGATTGCTACTGGTCAGCTGGAAATCAGTTTGGAGTGGGGAAATCCACCATGGGAGCTGCTGTGATGCAAGTCTCAAGGGCCATTAACAGAACTCTGTTGCAAAGGGTAGTGGCTTAGATGTGCAAGACCTCTTGGATGGGTTTGCTGCACTGGAGTTTCCAAATAGTGGGGGGACCCCAGATGAAAATCATATCCCTATTTTTAGCTCCAGACCACCTTGCTACAGAATATATAAACCCCAAGGGGTACTTCTCAGTGGTATTGTTGGCCCTTGTGGATCACAAGGGATGTTGCACCAATATCAGCGTGGGGTGATCTGGAAAGGTCCACGATGCATGCATCTTCAGGAGCCTTGGACCTGTTCGAAAAGGGGTACACAGGAGCTTTTTTCCATGACCAAACAATAAATATTGGGAATGCGGAAATACCAGTAGTGATTCTGGGTGATCTTGCCTGCCCATTGTTCCTCTGGCTAATGAAGTCCTAAACTGGCCACCTTGACAATGATATGGAGCATTTCAATAATAGGCTCTGCAAGTGCAGAATGGTGGTGGAATGTGCATTTAGGTGTTAAAAGTGAGGGTGAAGTCTAGTCACGAGATTTGACCTCGGTGGAAAAAAAAATATATTAAGTTATCTGTGCTTGCTGTGTGCTCAATGTGTGTGAAATGCATGGTGAAATGCTCTCTCAAGGTTAGATCATGGAGGTTGATAGAGTGGCAGCAAATTTTGAGCAGCCAGTGTAAAGGTCAGAGCTCCATGTATTGGAAGCATAGAAAAAAACACTTTTTGCAATGAACAGTAGTAATGCATGTGCCTTTCAGTGCTGTGCGCTTACTTCCATCTGCCACCTGTGCACCATCCTTCTGCTCCCCTTCTTTCCCTACTGGCAGCAGTCAAGCTATGAATGCATAAAGACAAAATGGTGGAGAAGACGGCAGAAGGGAATGCTATGGTGCCCTTCTTAAAGGGGCTGCTTCCTCCTCCTGCTTGCTTATACTGATATGTAGTGCATATCTACTTCTACTGATGTGTAGTGCTGAACCTCGACTTGGAGCACTTGAGGGTGGGAATTGGTAAGACAGCTCATTGAGCATTTTGGAGGGCCCACAGAGGGACACTGTCCTGCTGCTTCTGCTCCCAGAGCTCTGCCAGGCACCTTGGTGCGTCAGACTGATTCCTTGTAACACACAATCTCCTGTTGCGTTACATGCTTCTGGTCCAGTGCTCATCTTCTTCTGTCATCCACATCCAGTTTCTGAGACAAGTTCATCCTCCAGGCTCCAAGCTCTCTGTCAGCTACTATGGGGTCATTCACCAGTTAACCGAATGTCATCCGTGCTCTCCTCCCCTCCCTTCTTCCTAATCTGGGAAGGGTACTCGGCAAGAGCTGGGTGTTTGAAGGGCGACGACTTGATTGTAAGGTAAGCAAAGCACACAGTTCCCATTGTTGACCATGTGTAGTTCTGTTTTAAAAACAAAACAAAACCAAAAAAACCCCCCCACACCACACCCCCAAAACCTATGCTGTTAGAAAAACTCTTTACTACTCAGAAGATGAGGCCACAGCCACATTCCGATCCTCACAGATTGCAAGGGCTGGACTGTTGTTCTGAGCATGGTAATCAGGGGCCCCTTGCATTCATTACAGTGGTTCCCCCCCCCCCCCAGCAGTTGGTGCTCCAATACACAGTTAATCAAGGAAAAGAGGTACCAGTTGAGCTCACCCTTCACATCATCAAGTGTACTTTGGGAGGAGGTAGGAAAAACAGATAGCCGGGGGGGTTTGCCACAGGAGGCCCATAGCCTGTGTCCTCCAATCTTTTTTTTAGGGGCAGGAACACACCTAGGCCCAGCAGCTTCCCAGGACTTGAAATTAGGAGGGGTTAGGAGAGTGGTCACTAAATTGGTACAACACTGTTACTAGCTGACATCTGTGGGAGTGTTAGGAAAATCCCTGCCTAGGCCCCATTCTGCCTTGCCTCATGGACCCCCACCTCACCCCAGAGGCCACCCCATCTGCATCCCCACTGTCCTTCCTCAAACCCCTCACCAGCACCACCCCCGCTACTCCCCATAGACCTCTCCACCTCGCCCTAGGGGCCAGTTCACATCAGTGAAGTAGAAAGTATCTGCTGCTTTGATTTTTAAAACCACACTGAAGCATGTCCTTGTTGTGGCCCTTCTCAACCATATCATGCAATATCTTGTTGTAAATATCATGGTTTCTTTTGCTGGCTGGAGCTAAGCAAGAACAGATTCTGTGCCCCAAAGGCAGAGATTCATTTCAATGCTGGAGTGTGTTCGGGGGGTGTAGTCGCCATGAGCTGTTCAGCTATCAAGCTCTCTCCACACTGACTGAACAGGAAGCAAAGCTTTGAAATTCCCAGGATATGAGGGCAGGAGCTAAGTCCTGCGTACATGATGACGGTGCAGCAGAGTGATGTCTAGAGTGGTCAAAACAGAATCACAGGATAGTTCTCAGGCCAATGACACTGACTGACTTTTGTTGCATTTGGCCAACACTGATGCTAATTCAATTCAAAGAATTCAGCTTTAGTGCTACGTTGCTTGCAGGGATGGTTTTATTAAGTTGACTATTTCTGCGATTTAGGTCTTCATAACTGACATGCTGATGGAGATACATGCTCTAGGGCAGTGATTCTCAACCTTCTGTGGGTTGTGACATGCTGGGTGGCATGCACAACCCTGCAAGGGACACAAGCCTCCCCACACCCTTCAGCCAAATCCCTCGCCCCATCCCAGCTCTCCACAGCAAAGTTACCATTGTGTGGCAACAAAGTAATGTGTCCCAACACAGTGGCTGAGAACTGCTTCTTTAGGGAGTCGACATAAGCGGCATTATGTCAACCTTCACTGTCAGTGTAGGCCAGGCCAGAGACAATCAAGTCTTTGTGGATGCTCTGCCTTATGCTTCCTCAATATATCCTCCTTTGCAAGGTAGTGTCAAGGACTTTGGTGCAAATGAGGGGGTTTTGACTGAATGCATAGTAATGCAGATTAAGATGCAAGAGGTTCTATCTCATACAGCGTATGAAGACAGTTCCTCTCTGCACTTAAGCTTGCACCTGTTGCAGGTGTTTGGTTATTTATCTGGAAGATGAACAATATGAAGTTTCTATTTTAACTCTTTCTATTGATCTTCTCAAACTTTTTGAACAAAAACTCTTCCTGTTTAGTTTTGTTGTGAACTTACTTGGTGGTCTTGAACTCAACTGTTCAAGCTGTTTTATGAACTCTTTAACTTCTCCAGTTAAGATTTAAAAGAAATCTCTTGTGTCCAAAACTCAAATAACTGAAAATAGGAACTTGAAACGCTGCCCTGATAGCAGTACTTACTGAGGAAGGAGAAATGAGCCAAGTGTGGAGAGAAGATATGTTTCAAGCTGTAAAGGTTTAAGTCACTACATACATATAACCGAATCTTTTCTTGTTCAGTTGGTGTTCATTGTGGTGTTAAGAGTACTTTGTGGTTTAATTCAGAAAACTGAGTGGATGCTAAGTTCCAAAAGGACAGCCATGTTAGTCTAGTAAAGCAAAAAAAAAAAAAAAAAAGTCTTGTGGCACTTAAAGACTAACTGACTTATTTATCGCATGAGCTTTCATGGGAGAAAATCCCAAAGCATCTAACCAAATGCCACAAGACTCCTTGCCTTTTTGAGTGGATGCTGAAGCTCCTTTTAGAGTATCAAGCTGAAGAAACTAGCACAGACTTTTTTTTTTTTTTTTTTTTTAAAGTCTAGTCAGCAAGCCAGCTGTACAATTGGGAAGGAGACCCATTTTAGCAGCTTTTTGCATAAAGAAAAGAGTAAATTGCTCCAAACTGGTAAGTAGTGGACATTCAGCAGTGAAGCTTAGTCTTAAGATTTTACTGTTTGCCTTGCAAAGACACTGGTTTGTCACTATGATAATCTCTGTATAATAAAGTAGCAGGCAAATTTTAAAATGTCAGGCATATGTGCCAGGCTTTTTCCTTAGCTAAGGTGTCTTTAGTCCACCCTTGTCACTCCTGAACTTATAACAAAGTGGTTCAGTAAAAAAGATTACTACAACTAACCAAATAGGTGAGGAACTATCTTGTGTGTCTAATATCCTAGGATCAACATAGCTAGAACAATGCTGCAGACTTCATGAACTGGTTTTAGTGAAGGCAGGACTTCTTGTCTGACCTAACCAGACAGTCTGTGGTCTCTTGTCATCTTCCCCTGTTCTGTACCCTCCTTCCCAGTCATCTTTTTTGCCAAGCTCATTCTCTTCATTCGTCCTTCCCTTATCACTTCCTCAGACTGTCTTCTCATTCCCATGCTTCCTTCATTTACTTCCTGAACTGAATGTCTGCTGCTGATAGCATTTCTGATGTACAGTTCCAGGGAATGAAGACCAAACTGTCCTTGATGGCAGTCTGAGACTGGGAATAAATTCCCACAAATGTAACTGCTTTCTGATTTAGGTGCAAAGCACACTTCTTTGACCTGACTTTTTCTAACATGTATAGCTAACAATATACAATATATAGCTAACAACATACAATATAACAACAATATACAATATATAGCTAACAACAAGTGTCTGAAGTGGGATTTTTCTCCCACAAAAACTCAGGCAGCAAATAAATTTTAGTTTTGAAAAGGGCCACAGTAATCCCTTGTTTTGATGAGCTAGACTAACATGGCCACCCCTTCAGAGCTTAGCAACAGATGTATTATAAAGTTCCAGAGCAAGACATTCCACTCTACATGTTTCTTTCTCTGGGGAGAAGTTGAGGAGAGAGGGGATGTGACAACAGTTAACCATGTTGCTTAATAACTACTGGAAGATGTTCAAATTTGAGGATGATGCATGTGGTATAAAAATCAATACACAGGAGAGTGGGAGAACTGCACTAAAAAGTAAGGTGAGCAACTGCTCCCCTCCCATTCTCAATCTTATGTTAGACTTCTCCGGGGGATACAGTGGCTTCTCCGCTGGCCTTGTAGGTGGGGGAGGGAACTAGAAGACAGTGATTTTTTTTTATTCCCTTCTTAGTCATGTGGCCTTTAAGTCCCTGACTAAAAGTAGCTAGCCATTTTGCTAGGGATTTTGTAGCAGGACAGCCTGTTATGCTGCCCATATAGAGAGAGGAAGAAAGAAATACTTCAATAAATGTTTTGGAAGCAACTTCTGCTGTTGTGTGAGGAGTTTGAATACTTGTAAATGTAAGCAAAATTAATCAGGTTTAGTTGACAGATCGCTTTACATTTTACCTGTACCTTTACAAGAAAAATTCATGATCATTTTCTAAATGTAATGTGGCTTAAGTCTTCTCAGCTATTTCATGAATCAAAAAAAATTAAAGATAAATGTTTAAGCTAAAAATCTTATACTGTGGGGGATTATTCTAGTAATATATTCTTGCTCTTGGGTTGCCTCCTAATGTTTCAAAACTCCGCTCTCTTAAAAATTAGTGTTTCTGGTTTAACTGGCTTGTCTCTATCAAGTGCTGTCAGATGGTTAATGAAAACATGCTTAACTTCTTGCATGCTTGGAGGCCCATCTTTACTGCTAAAATATGTTACACCACAGGTTTCCAGAGGGGTAGCTGTGTTAGTCTGTGTATAGCAAAAATGAGAGTCCTGTGGCACCTTAGGCTAACAGATTTCTTCAGGCATAAGCTTTTGTGGGCTCCGACCCACTTCATCAGATGCGTGAAGTAGAAACTACATTGGAGAGGTATATACACACATGCCAGGATGGAGGAGGGCAAGTGTTAGCAAAGTCAGTTCAGAGAGCAGATAGGGCCCATTCACACCAGCTGATTAAAAGAAGAGAATGAACAGAACAATAGCTTTTTTTGTCCTAATGTGTTACCCATTCTAACTCCCTATTCAGACCCAGTCTGATTGTCAAGCTTGCAGATAAGCTTCAGCTCTGCAGTTTCATGCTGAAGTCATCTGTTTTTGAAATTTTTTTTGTTGAAGTATGGCAACTTTAGAGTCTGCTACTGAGTGTCCGTGGAGATTGAAGTGTTCTCATACTGGTTAATGGATGTTGCCATTTTGGATGTCTGATTTGGGCCAATTTATCCTTTTGCACTAGGACGGTACAGTTTGGCCACTGTACATGGCAGAGGGGCACTGCTGGCACATGATAGCATATACCACATTAGTGGATGTGCAGGTGAATGAGCCCCTGATGGTGTGGCTGAGACATGATGATGGTATTGCTGGAGTGGATATGTGAGCAGAGTTGACAATGGGGTTTGTTGCAAGGACAGGTTTCTGGATTAGAATTCTTTGTTGTATGGTGTCTGGCTGCTGGTGAGTATTTGCTTCAGGTTGGGGGGTTGTCTGTAAGCAAGGATAGGCCTGCCTCCCAAGGCTTGAGAGAGTGTGGGATCAGCTTCTAGGATAGGTTGTAGTTCTTTGAATTGGAGAGTTTTAAGCTAGGGACTGTAGGTAATGACCAGTGGTGTTCTGTTTTCTTTGTCAGGTCTGTCCCATAATGGGTGCTTCCTGGGTACTGGTCTGGCTCTGTCAATTTGTTGTTTCACTTCACTGGATGGGTACTGTAGTTTTAGGAATACCTGATTAGAGATCTTGTAGGCATTTGCCTCTGTCTGAGGGATCAGAGCAGATCTGGTTTTACCTGACAGCTTGGCTGTAGATGATGGTTCATGTAATGCCTCCTGGGTGGAAGTTGGAGGCATGTAGGTATTCACCGTGGTCAGTTTGTTTTTGGTATAGGGTTGTATTTAATGTGTCCATCCCTTATGTGTACGGTAGTGTCGAAAAAGTGGATTTCTTGTGTGGACTGGTCCAGGCTGAGGTTGATAGTTGGAAATTGTTGAAGTTTTGGTAGAGTTCTTCCAGGGACCTGTTCTTGTGCATCCAGATGGTGAAAATGTCCTCATTGTAACATAGGTAAAGGAGAGGCAATAGTGGATGAGATTCAAGAAAGCAATATTCTAGGTCAGCCATGAAGATGTTGACATGCTGTGGGGCTGTGTGAGAACCCATAGCTGTGCCACTGTCTTGGAGGTATAAATCATCCCCAAATCTGAAGTTGTTGTGGGTCAAGACAAAGTCACAAAGTTGTTACCAGGTATGCTGTGTCATCATCCAGGAAGCTGTTCCTGAGGGCTTGTAGTACATCTTTGTGAGGAATGTTGGTGCAGAGTCCATCTACATCCATAGTGGCTAAGATGGTGTTTTCTGGGAGACTACGTATGGATTGTAGGGTGTTTTTTTTTTTTTTCTTCAGGCAGTCAGTTGTGTCATGGAGATAACTAGGAGGGCTGGTGGTGTAGGGCATGAGGGGAGAGTTCACATAGCCAGACAGTCTTGCAGTGAGAGTGCTGATACCTGGGATGATGGGGCATCCAGCATTCCTGGGTTGGTGAATCTTGGGTAGTAGATTAAATCCCCTGGTCAGGGCTTTAGGGATGTGCCCGTCTAGATGTGTTCCTGTGCTTCCCTCAGGGAGTTTCTTAAGCAGATGTTTCTCTTGGTATTCCTCTAGTGGGATCAGAGGGTAATGGCTTATAGAATGTGGTGTTAGTTGTCTGGCTGCTTCCTGTTAGTAATCTAACTTATTCATGATGACTACAGCACCTCCTTCATCAGCCTCTTTGATTATAATGTGAGAGAGTTATTTCTGAGGCTGTGCAGGGCATTGCATTCTGCACAGAAATCTACAAACCTCATGAAGAAACTTGCACAGATACAGACAGATGACATTTTCCTGTCCAAATGCAACCAAAAAGACATCACACCAAATAGACTGAAATGTAAAAATCGATTACGATCGATGTACTACTCGAAACTATGGAACCATCTGAAACAACAGACTGGACTTTTACAGAGTTTTCACTGATGCACACAAGCTGAGATTAGACAAGCAGCATCACTTACCCCATAACCTCAGCCATACAGAACACAATGCCATGCATAGCATCTAAAACAAATGGACTCTCGTTTTTTACAGTACAGGATTCAACAACACTTGGTCCTTTTTGCCAGCAAACTAAACATGATAAAACAATCTAGCTTTGATGCAGTCAGTTTAGGAGTATACAGAGAACTCTTAAGCTGTGTTGTTCTTTGAGGTAAATTTTTAATACTGGTACAGTGCACAACTTCAAACTGGCATCTCTGATCAAACTCCATCGAAGGATTTAGCTACTAACAAATATATGGCATGGACTGTGGAATATGATTTAGTTAATATATTTGTTGCCTGTCAAATAAAATATTCCTTGACCTCTAACTTGTTAAAATGTATGATTACTTATTTTGTCCTGGGCTCCCTGTTATGCCTACAAAAGGCAGTTTAAACTCAACAACAGTAGATCTTAGTTACACACTTCAGCGTCTTCATGTTCCTTTTCTTCACTGTCATGTCTCAACAATCTAGTTAATAACACAGTGTGGTGTGGTGGTTGCTGTTGCTGTTTTTAAAATGAGCAAACTAATCTAAACTAAACTCCAGATGCCTCCAATGAGAGCAGGCAAGTTCTTTTTACATTATACTACACTTCTAATTACCTTCTTCCTAGTTTGCCATCTCTTGGTGGTATTTCTTCTGCCTATAGCAGTACTGTCTTTTTCTGCAGTGTCTCTATCTCCCTCAATCAGAGCCACATGCATTAACTGTTGATGGAATTTCCCATATATAGGCTAGGTTTTGGGGATCCCTGTAGTGTAGACTTTGAGAAAGTGGTAGATGGCATGTTTCCTCTTGCATGGCACTCTCCTTCTTTTGCCCCCTCCCCCCCAACTTGGTGCATTTGTGTCTACTTTTCATATTTGCAAAACTCATTGGAAAACTTTCAATTCTGTACCACTTCTATTCTTAGAAGTTGTCTCAGTACATGTAAGTTTGTGTGTGTGTCAAATTGGGGGTTCTGCTTCAGATAAAGGGTTAAATGGAAACTCGCTGGATACGAGTTGTCTAACAATTTAAGAGGAAACTAGATGACATCATGATTTAAAAATTTATCTTATGATTGAAACAATAGCATGCTGGTACTAAATCCACAGTGAAGTGGAATTTACATTTTACTGTTCTTGAGTGATGGCTTGAATTCTTTCATGACTTAGAAATAAAGGGGAGTTTCATCTTTCTTTTTTTTTTTTTTTTTTCTTATCTGGGTCTACTGTACTGGTGTAGTAAAATTACATATACAGGTAAAATGTAAACGTGATCTCTCTCTCTCTCTCTCAAAAAAAATCATTAAGTGTTAAAGATAAATAAAATCAAACTTTTGTTTCACTGGTAAGCACAGTAGCATTTAGAGTAATTTCAGAGGAACAAGTAAAGAACATATGGTCAATGAGTTAAAATAACACTCTAGTTCAAATTGCTAACTTCAGGAAAACTATGATGATAGACAGTACAATGACTAAAGAACCATTACTTAGCCTCTCCTGAGAGCCTAATTTCAGAGGAAACAGATAAGGAAGTCTCATTCAGAATTCCAGCTGGAATACATTCTATTTTGAATGTCTAGGGGCCTTTGTGATGTGCTCATCTGAGGTACCACTTTTCCACAAAATGATTGTTTATGCAAAACCTATGTGAACAAAAGTCATTGTAGTTTCAAGTCTGTGAAACCAAAACAGACCCCGCAAATGACTGCTTTATTGCTTGGCATCAAGCTTGACTGGGTTATAGCTGGTACAGATTTGCAGTCTGCCTGGTACAGATGGTAGAGTACAAGGGGAAGACCGAACATGTAGGTAACAGCTGCAGTTCACTTCCTTGTCTGGCATTTAGTTTATTCAGTGTCAGATCAGAACTGCAGCTGTAGGATTGGTATAAGTTGAATAGTGCCTAGTGACAGTATGATCCAAAGAGAGCATTAACACTGGTGAACAGTTTATGGAGAAGAATGCAATTTCAAGGTAAAAAGCCTTCAGCACAAGTACCAAGAAAAATGATGCAAATAATTCAGGGATAAATTACCAAACATCTGGAAGAGAATAAGTTGCTAAGTGATAGTCAGCATGGATTTGTCAAGAACAAATTGTACCCAACCAGTCTGATTTAGCTTTCTGTGATGGGGGTAACAAACCCTGTGGATAGAAGGAAAGCGGTAGATACGGTATCTAGACTTTAGGAAGGGGTTTGGTATGGTCTTGCATCACCCTGTTAATAAACTAGGGAAGTACAATCCTAGATGGAGCTACTGTAAGGTGGGTGCAAATCTGGCTGGATTATTGCTCCTGGAGAGTAGTTAATGGTTGTCATGCTGAAAGGGCATAATGAGCAGGATGCTGTAGGGATAGCTTCTGGGTCTGGTTCTAGTCAACATTTTCATCAATCATTTAGATGATGGCATAGAGAGTACACTTATAAAGTTTGCCAGTGAAACCAAGCTGGGAGGGGTTGCAAGTGCTTTGGAGGCTGGGATCACAATTTAAAATGATTTGGGCAAACTAGAGAAATGGTCTGAGGTAAATAATGAAATTCAGTGAAGACAAATGTAACAGACTCTACTTAGGAAAGAACAATCTATTGCATGCATACAAAATAAGCAATGACTGCCTAGGAAGGAGTACCGCTGAAAGGGATCTGGGTGTCATAGTGGACTACAAGCTAAATGTGAGCCAAGCTCTTGCCAAGAAAAGCAAACACCATTCTGGGATGTATTAACAGGAGTATTAGAATAAGACATGAGAAGCAATTCTTCTGCTCTACTCCATCCTGATTAGGCCTCCCCTGGAGTATTATGTCCCGTTTTGTGTACCTTCTTTCAGGAAAGATGTGGGCAAATAGGAGAAAGTACAGAGAAGAGCAACACAAATTATTACAGGTCTAGAACACTTGACTTATGAGGCAAGATTGAAAGAGCTGGGTTTCTTTAGTCAAGAAAAGAGGAGACTGAGAGGGGATGTGACAATCTTCAGATTCCTAAAAGGAAGAGGGAGAAAAATTATTCTCTTCTACCACTGGTGCTTGGAGAAGAAACAATGGGCTTAAACTACATCAAGGGAGGTTTAGGTTGGATGTTGGGGGGAAAAAATTCATAATTGTCAGGGTGATTAACCACTGCAATAAGTTGACTTTTGTTAGGTTGTGGAATCTCCATCACTGGAAGTTTTTAAGAGCAGGTTAGATTAACACTTGTCAGGAATGGTTCGAGATGGCAGTTGGTCCTGCCATGAGTACAGGGGACTGGACTCGATGAGCTCTCATGGTCCCTTCCAGTTTCCATGATTGGCGTAACACAAAAGCTGATTTGAGAACAAGTGCCAATGTGCAATGGCAAATAGGAATAACCTTGCTGAAGATTTGCTGAAAATGTTAGTTCAAAGCAGGCCACATGATAGAAACAAAGTTGGTGAACAGATTTGATCAAGTCACTTCAGAATTGTCGTCATTATGGCAGAGAGCAATATATTTACTCCATGTTCCTCTTTCGCTGCCCCATAAAGCTGGGGACTTGTGGGCTTAGCTGTTATATTTGTCCCCACACTGCATCTCTTGTTTGGTATACTGAAGTGTTCAACAGTTAAAACAAGACACCTTCTGATCTTCTGTGTAGGATTAAGAACTCTATTAAAGGTCTCCTGAGTGAGAGCCATGCTGTGCCTTTTTCTTAATAGGCAAATTTAATGCCAGACTACCTCAGTATAGGTGATTTTGTTTTAAAGGACACTAAACTGCTCACTTTACAGGGAGGTCAAAAGTCTGAGATTAAGGATGGAATCTTCTCCTTCCAAGGGAGGTCTAACACAGTATATCCAAAAAATGGAATGTGAAAAGCTCCTGGTGGTATTCGTGACTCTGTGCTGAATCTAAAACCCAGCTTGTGTCAGTATGGCTATGTCTGACTCTTTTAAACTTTGTGGGAATTTTGAGAATTAGGCCAAGTATGCTGAGGCTTGTTTCAGAATCCCAGTGTTTTCATGCCAATGCTAACACTTGACAGACTCCATAAAATATAAGTGTTTTGATGCTTGGCTCCAGAACCATGGTCTGTGTGACCACTGTTACACCAGGGAACTGTGATGCGATAACATTGAAGTTCATATATCAGATGCAATGCTTGGAAATATCAAATGATGGTTTTTGAACATATAGTAGCAGATACAGTAGGTCCTAATATCTGTTTTAAATTTTCTGGTGCATGAGAAGGATTTTCTGGTGCTTAAAGAATTGTGCTTAGTATAAGATGGAGGGGAGGGGAAGTGGGTCCCCCCCCCCCCCCCCGAAAAAAGTCCAAGAAAGAGGTGGCATAGCAAAAATCTTGAATCTTACTCGTGGATGACTATCCTTCCTGCTCACAAATAACCACTTAATTCAGGTGTGCCACAGTCATTGTATATAGTGCATAGTACAGTGAGGTCCTGGGCCATGACTGGGTTCTACTGTAATAAAAATAATTGAATAGTCTTCATCTTCAGATCTGAAAAGGAATGTGTATCTTTCTGTGTTGCCAGTCTTCCAAGAGATCTCAGACTGGCACCTGACTTCTCTGTGCAAAGATGCGTATGATGAGAATTTGAGAGATTTGAAAAGTGCTGGGTTTAGAGATGTTGCTTATCAAATTATACTTTTTTTTAAATTCCAGTGTCTCTGTCTTGGACCTATGTGTTTTCAGCAGTGCTAGGTTTTCTGAAATTGCTGTGTGACACTTGGTTGGGGGAGGTTCTTGGGGCATGGACTGGAGCCATTTAAAAAAAAAAAATCATGCTAGGCCAACTACCTTTCATTTTTCATGGACACATCCTACCCATTTGCTGCCATGTTCATTGAATGAATATGGACTTCTGTAGAATGTCTCCACAATCAGAGAATGAACTTTTTTTTGCAGCAAAATAAAAAATAAATCAGTATAAAACACCATGTTTTTTATCAGAATGATCCAGAACAGTGTTTTTTTTTTTTTTTTCTTTTCATGTAAATTTCATGAATTCAGACACAGCTGAAGCTGAAATACATTAGTTCTGTGTAGGTAATAAGTAAACTATTGCCCTAGAGAACTATGGGGATCCCATCTGGGGGAAGAAGCAGTTTTTCCATTCTGTAACATGTTTTGATGTGAATTGTGCATGTATTCTCATCCTGTTACATTGAAGGTGTCTGAACGGAAAGCTTTTGAGAGCTTAATCCTCTGAAAGTCAAGAGAGTAAGAGATGAGTTGGTGCCCTGGGCATCATACCATAGAGAGCAGTGGGTTTCTAGGCAGAATTAAGTCCAAATTCTGCACCACTGCAGATAGATGTGTCAGGGATTTCATTGGGTGTAGAATCGGGATCAAGATGTTGTGTTTGTTTCCAAACTAGGGTAAAAGGTATGTTCTTGAGTGTATTGGCTAGTACAACTTGTCCTAGTCTATACTACGGTTTTAAAATGCTTTTTGACTTTTGTTGGCCAGGCTCATCTTGATCAGGTAATGTGCTTAAAATATAATTTGCTGTTGTCAGCCCATGGTACTGAAATGTGCGTTATTAAAATATGTTAAAGCTTCTCCTAAGGGGCTTGCAGCCTACATACCTGACTCTTTCCCCAGGTAATACTACAATGAGTTGCAGTCAACAGAAGTGTTCAACCTAGTTTCCTGAATGGTGTTTAAAGGTAATAAGATGTTCAAGGACAGGAAGTGATTTCTTGGCTCAGAAGAGCCTAGACCTATGGAAGTGGAGATCAATTCAGTTGGTCTTCATAGAATCATAGGGTTGGAAGGGACCTCATAGGTCAACTTGAATCCATCCTGGGCGGGGCAGGAAGAGTATTATTGTGCTAACAGGAGTACATGTCCTGTTGGCAAAGTGAAGTTGCTAAGGGAAATAGAAGTTAAGAAGTTGACAGGGACATATGCAAGCTATTCTACGTAGCTTCTATATATCCTGTCAACTGGGGGGACCAGCAGGCCGTAAACAGCTTGTGAGGGGTGGGGGAGCAGCAGAGAGCTGGCCTTGGGGTGGGGGGGCAGGTAGCTTAGAGCTGGTCTGGGGCAAGGGGTGGGGGTGCAAAGAGCCAGCTGGGGGTGGGAGGGTTCAGACAGATGTGTTGGTGGTTCAAATCTGGTCTGCAGGCCATATTTTGCCCTCCCCGGACTTAGCAGCTTTACACAAAAACACATCACACTCCCTCTACTACCTGGTCTGTGTTAATGCTCTTATAGCTGCTACTGCAGTGTGGTCAGAGGTGTGGTGTTTTTTGTTTTTTTGGTCTCCCCTTTCAGAAAACAGATGGGTAGTACAATCTTTTTGTGTTAGCTGATTCATTAAGCTGAATTCTACTACAACTCACAAATGCCCACTTGCAGGGGGGGATTCCATGTCACAAGAAATATGTGCACATGTATAAAATAGTAGATTTGAAATTTTTTTGTTACTAATTTAGGGCCTAATCATTTGGTCCTTAAACTGAACTCTTTGATGCCAAAGGGGTTTTTTCCCCTAAAAAAGACTGCAGGACTAGGCCTATACACTTAACATTACAAAAATAAAAATTAGAGGGTGTAAGTGGTTTTTCTTTATACAAGAGCAAACACATGGTGGTTTTAGATAGGCTATTGTTTCATTGTATATGGTGCAACAATTTAGCTTGCTAGCTTGTTTAAATTTTAGTATGGGATATTTAAACCCTCACATGTTAGTCACTTCTAATTTATTTCATGTTTTTGTTACTTTATGAACATTTTTATTTTTTACTTAAATTCCATTGTCTCAAACTCCTTCACCATTTATGTACTAAATACAGGTAGTCCTCACTTAGTGACCGGGTTCCGTTCCTGAAACCCGGTTGATAAACGAATTGGTCACTAAACGAGGAGCAGCCCTTACCGGTATTTCAGGCATAATGTACTTTACTGGTAGTGGGTTTTTCAACCATCGGTAGATAGTTTTAATGTCACCTTTGCATCATTTATAACATTTTTAATATATATTTTAAATGTTTTAAGCTCTAATGTACTGAACTTAGTTTGCATAGTGTACTGTAAATATAGGTAATCTGAGAGAGTTGATGCGAGTTCTCATACATCGCCATAATACCAACTCATCAGAGAGCCGGTCATAACTCTGAGGGGTCACTAAACGAGTAGGTCACTAAGTGAGGACTAGCTGTATGTGGTTGCTGGAGTGTGTAACTTTATGGTATAATCTAGAGAATACTTAGTTTTTCTTCAGTTTCATTGTTTAGTTGTCAACACTCACTTTTGAACAGTTTTCCATTAGTAAGTAAGGTTTGTACAGTTCTATTCTTACTACTCTGTAATATCACTTAGATTCAAAATAAACATGGAGTTCACCCCCAAACTGGCTGCTAAAGATCACTTGATTACAAAACAATGTTTTTAAGGGAACTTATTGGTTTTGTCAGTGTAGCTTTCACACATGGTGTTTCTGTACCTCATGCATGTAGGATTGGAATCTTTGTCAATATCCAAAGGGATAGCCATGTTTAGAAGCATCTGACGAAGTGGGATTTTTCTCCCACAAAAGTTCATGTGAAAAATAAATGTTTGGTCTTAAAGTGCCACACGACTCCTTGGGTTGTTTGTTTGTTTTTTGTTTTTTGTTTTTGTTTTGTTTTTTTTTTTTTTTTGGTTGGAATCTTTGACCAGTAGTGTCTGTTGAGGACTTGCAGGACACAGGCCCAGATTCATGACAGCATATGATGGTTTGAAGGGCAGAGCAATCCTGAGTCTGTCTCCAGTCCTCCTTACTGGCATGGCAATGAGAAGGAGCTACAGGATGCCTGCCTGCTACTTAAGAGGGCACTCTTGTAAAATCATTTTTGTAAATTTTTAGATTAGTTTAGCTAAGACACAAACTTCCGCACTGCGGGTGATCCCTTTTTGTCATCTTTAAATATTCTTTCTTCCACTGCTTGGTACTCTGACTAATGTGAAGTGCCTTCATGCCTAAGAGCCACATTTAAACTGTGTTTAAGCTGTGTCTGCTGTGATATCACCTTGTTCCTTTAATTGATGGAGACAGCTGGTGTCTTTTTTTTTTTTTTGAGTGAGACACACATTCCAGGCCTACACTATGTTTGTGTGCCAGCTTTTCTTCACCAGAACTTGGTGCTCCAGAGAGAGTGTGTTAAAACTACCTCCTGGAGCAGCTCATGAGGAGAACATCTAACAAAGTGGTTTCTGCAATTCAATATCCAAAAAGAGATGTTCTTCCTGCTTTGTGGCTCCTGTAGGTAGAAACTGCAGCCTGAAAGCTCCCGCACAGGACTGAAGTTGTGGAGCAAAAAACTGGGGCGTGGTACCTCTGAGCCTGGACAGGGTAGTGAGACTAAATCTGTACTTCATTTGGCTGTGAGTGGAACCCAAGCCCATTCTGGCAAATACTTCTCTCCAACACCTGCACCCTCCGTACCAGGCCTACCTGTATAGACAGACCTGTTACTCCCTTTTGAGCTGTGAATCCTTGGCATTGACCATGGTATTGGTGGCATGGGTACCAATCTCTGGTTCCAGAAAGAAATTTAAATCCTCTTTACTGGTGGTGTCATGCTCTATTCTTAGAGCAGCACCAACTCTAAAACAGATTGGATACTCCTCTTCTTTGCCCACCCAGAATTTAGCAGAGATCCATCCAGTCCATCTTCCTTCTCCCTAGGGATTCCCCAAGCAGTACAGCACTTGTAACTATAGAACAACTCAAATGGCCCTTTGTCTATTAGGAAAAACAATCTGATGGGTTTTCTCTGCAGACAGTACTCATCCAAGCATAAGCGGGTACTGAAGAACTTGATTCATCAAGCCTTTTTTATCATGTGAGCATTGAGAAGGATCTCTGGTAGGCTTACTTGCTGTGAAGATAAGCAAAAACTTTTTTTGTTCTCCAGAGCAGATATTTTCCAGGATGCTTTAATTATTCCTCATTTAAATCTCTCCCCCCCCCCTCCATTCCCAAGATCTTTATTGGCAGTCTGGGCTATCTTCTATCTGTTTTTGCACTGTTCAGAATTTTAGGTTAGGCCTTTGAACCTGTTGTAACTGCACAGTGCTAATAAGGGTGTTAAGAGTTTTGTGATTAATCAATGAAATGCTGCTGTGCTGTATAGTGCAGTGGTTCCTAATTCTTTCTCTGCTGTGGCACACTTTGATACCTTTAATCATTTTTAGGCATACTATGATATAGTCTGAAAATGAAATCATGAATATTCATGAGCCAATCTAGACCTCTGAGAAGTTTTCAAAAAAATTCTGTGGCACACCTGATCCAACCTGATGGCACACTGGTTGAGAAACACTAGTATACGGCACACTTGCTTCTGTGCCCACAACTGAATTAGTCCCACATGCAGCTTTTTGTTTGGCGGGATCTAACATGTTTGTTTTAATACTTCTAAGTGACATATCCTAGAATTGGGATCAAGTGAAATTTTACTGTGAGGTTTAGTGTGTTTCATCCAAATTATCCTTGCAGATTATAGAGGTGACTTTACCTACCATAAAATGCAGCCACCTCTGAGGTGCAAACCGAGTTCTTGGCAGCACATAGCAATACTATGCTGCAGCTTTTAGAACTGATAATGATGGTCCCCTACCCAGTAGTGGCTGCACTTGAATTGATTGCTTTTGCTTGAGTAGTAGCCAAAAAGCCACACAGATAATTGAAGGCTTATTGTGCAGGGAGGGGGCTGTACAAACAAGTCCCTCTCCCCAACTGTCTTGCCATTCAAAAGACACAACTGGATGAAAGCTTGGGGATGAGAAATAACACACAAGCAAATGAGCATGGTGAATGGAACAATTTTGTGAGTTACAGATGGTGGCAGTTGGGTTTTTGTGCTTTTAAGTTGGCAGACTTGTAATTACAGGGCTGACACTTTGGCCAAGAGACTGGTTAGTACCATAAGATTTTTAGACCTAAATTTTCAGAAGCCTATGCAGGAATTCTCTGTAGTCCTTGGTAACACTTTCCACATTTATTGGAAATATTGGTGCTTGACATTAGGGACTCAAATTTTTACAGATGAGGGAAGCTAATGATGAAGATTGTTAATACTGGCATGAGGAGAGCTCCAGTTGGAAGGCCAACTACCTGTTCTCTTAGTATGTACCTGAAGAAATGGTTGCTGGGGTGTTTGTCTTCCCTCCACTTAAATTTAAAAAAAGGCATGACTAGGGAGAAATCACTGAGCTCTTTGTGCCCCCTTCAGATAAGCAGTGTGAAGAATCTAATAAATCAAAGAGGTGAAGTATAAATGTTAGGGTACTGAGTATGATGGATGGAAGATGCCATTTGTAGTGTCAGAGGAAACTTTCCCCAAGGCTTTTTATTTAACTTTTTTTTTATGGTTTTAACAGTGTTTATTTACTTGCTGTGGTAAGAGTACATCTGTCTAATGTTTCTCAGTGTAGTTCCTATAAAGACCATTTTCTCAACTGCAGTGGTTTGTTTTGGCTTTCAGTGAAATTACTTTGAGGATCTCTTCTAATCCATGTGTAATTTGACTTGGCTTTTCTGTTTACAGCAATTGTGGATGATGAAAGGCTTTCAGCCGAAGAAATGGATGAGAGGAGGCGTCAAAACATTGCTTATGAGTATTTATGCCACCTAGAGGAAGCAAAAAGGTAAATACCTCAAATATTTTTAAATTTTAGTTGGTCTCAAGATTATAGCTCTGAAACTTTTTTCTGAATGACTGTATTGTTTAGTGTCTGATTTGAAATTATATAGCATCTTAAATAGTACCAAGACTCCTGTGGTGGTGGAGTTCTGGCTTTTTTACAATTCAGCTAGAAAGTAGTTTTTTAATGAATTAGAAATAATAATCTTCAGATAAACTGCAGTGGTCATTAAAAGAACATAGGCATTAGTCTAACAACTGCCTGCATGGGGCAAGGATTTCCACTCATTACATACAGACATGTCTTTACACTTCCTCTGGTATTGAAGTGACAATTCAAGTTATCAAGTACATTGATATTTATATACAATTATAATTGATATATAGGATTATGATCCTGAGTGCTCTACTCATCTGTGAGGCTTTCCTTGCAAGAAAAAGGATGAAACAACCTTAGAGTTTGAAGCACCAGATAGCAGCTTCCAGCCAAAAGTACAAGTTCAGTGAACCACAACAAACAGGCCTGTGTGACCCCAGATGATCAGAGTTCAGGACAGCAGTCTTTACCCTTGCAGTGTTGTGAAGGGGTGCACAGCTGCATGCTGCAGAGAAAGGCAGGCTGTGTTCATGTTGTGGTGTGTCACTACAGGAGGCAGTGAAAGGACGGTGGCAGGGAGCCAGTAGTAGTGAAGGCTCCAGCAGTCTTGCAGTGGAGAAGGGGTCTGGCAGCAGTATATTACATTGCTAAAAATAACAGTGTAGATGTAGAAGGCACTTTTGGGGCAGGTAGTGGGCTGCATAGCATATGTACACTGAGTTTCTGGCATGTCTGTACTTGCTTAAGCAGTGCCTCACCACTGCTGTTTATACCTTCACTAGCTGGACATGTAGTGTCAACAGTAGCATGCAGTGTAAGGGTAGAGCTATGCTTTAAAAAGCATATGGCACTTCATTATCAGAAACTTGTTAGCCTGCGACCCTCTAGCTCTTTTAAACCAGTGGAAGAGCTGCAGATGGAGTGGGAACAAAAGTCAAACCTTAAGCTAAGCAGGGTGTTTGCAGTCAGGGTTGGGTGCTCTTATGCTGCTGCCATGGAGTGCAGAACCAGTTCTCAAAATTCTGCAAAATAAATGACCCAGAAACTAATATTAAAGGGGAAAAATTGGTCTCTTCCTTCACTGAATGTACAAGATCACTGCTCTGGATCTTCAGTCCATGATCTTTGTTATAAACTTTGCTTTCCCTTTTCTTGGGGAAAAAATTAAATGCTAGTATTTGTCACCATTAGTACATTTATTGAAAATAAATCCGTCTTTTTCATCTATGAAGAGTCTGTGGGGATGGAAAAATGAGAACTCGCACTTTGTATACCTGTCTGAGAGCCCAACACAAATGCTCAGCCACTGCTGTTGCAGGACCAATAAAGATATTAAAATTGCTTAAAGATAAGGTTATACCTCTAGTGCCAGGGAAGGATTGTCTTATTGCTTCTTCTCTGGTCCAAGAGTAACAGCAAATACTCTGCTGTAACTGAGTGGTACTGTGCAAATACAATACGTACTATTTTTTTGTCCAGTTCTGAGATGCATAGTAAAAGTGAGGGACAAAAGATTTGGACACAATATAGCTGTTATATCTAGGGGGTGTGGGTGTGGGTGTGTGTGTGTGTAGATGAGTTGAACAGTACAGCAGCAGTGTTTTATCTTTATTGCATTGTGGGCTATCTTCTGTCTTTTTTGCACTGTTCATATACAATGTTGTCACAGCAGCTGTATCACTTCAAAATGGCAGAGTTAATTAAAAGGTGAAGGATGTGTACTTTCAGCCAGTTATTAAAAGCATTGCTTGTATACTTGCTTCCTGTACTGCAACTTTAAAGATGGGAAGAATTCTCTTATTAACCTAAAAGAGGAATCTCTCTTGTTGGTGACTGTACTTCTGTAAATAATGCCTCCTGTACTGTGTACAGAGTATCTGTTTCTCATGTAGCATAGAATAAGAAATTTGATTTTATTTTTTTTAATTGATCATCAGACTTGGAATATCTGCAGTGTTTGACTAGGGTGCTATGTTTGATACTCAAAACACATTTTTCCATTGTATTATGCTATTAAACATGGCTTCCACCTGCTGATGACAAATGATTCGATTCACAACTTTTGTCCTCAAAATGTCAGTAGTATGGAATTGATCTAAGGAAAGTGTTTTTTCCAAACTGTTGAAAAATACTCTCAAGTGTCTTAAATTTATCAAAGCAGCAAAACTGAGATTAAAGCTGCCATACTTCCATCTCTACCTTTTTTCTTCCTCCTTCAAGCAGTGTAACATGGGTGTATGGAATGGAAGCAGATGTGAGAGAAAGCAAAGAAGTTATCAGTGAGAGTTGCAATATCCTACAGTAAAACCCTGCAGGCTTCTTAAGACTAGTATTAAGCTATTGCACATAAGGGGCAGTATCTGTATTGTAAGATTTTTTTTTTTTTTTTCCAGTAAACATGCTGTGTTTGTCCTGCAAAGAATGTAGAAATTGTGTTTTGTAAATATCTTTAATCAAGTGAAGTTAATATAAATAGTGAAAAACTCTGCCAAAGAGGTTTAATGGCATTACCCTTGTAATGGCTAGAATTTCATAGACAGTGCATTGAACTTGACCTCCGCATGTTCTTGTCTTTTTGTACAAAACTGTGTCCAATACATGTCTCAGTATGGGCAATAACATAAATGAGTTTTGGAAGCTGTTCTTTGGCGTTGTGGTATATGCAATCATAACTGACTGTGGAGATAAACTTATCCATGGAACAAGCTGGCACAGCTCCTGTTGACTTGATGGAAATTTTACCCATTTCTGCTGGGGCTGAATTTGATATGTATCAGAACTTTTTCCTTTCTTGTTGAATGGATGTATCTGTTGTGATTATGTAGTTGAAATGGATCTCTGATTGCAACTTTATCTTGTTGCTTTTTAACCTTTTTTTCTTCCCATTTTAATAGGAACAAGCTATTTTTATGAGAAGTTGTAAGCTACTGACTTTTTTCCTGAAGCTTTGCAAATGTAGGGAAATAGACTTCCCCTTCTCTGTGTGTATTCATCTAATGTTCTTCAGCTTCCATTTTGTGCCTCTGAAGTGGTATTACACCTGTGATAGCTTGTGATAAATGTTTCAGTGCCACAGAACTCCTTATTAGTTTTGAAGTGTTTATCTTGAAGATAAACGAGGTTTGGAGTGTTTGGGTATAAAATGGCCATTTATGATGGTGGCTAGGCTACAGTTGGCAAAACAGCAGTATAAAAATGTACACAATTTTAATGCACTGAAAAGATCAGGCACTGAAGTGCTTAATTGGTTCAGGTAGAAGCTAATGGTGTGCGGAGTCGTAACTAAAGAAGCTGGCACCCAGGGCACATTTTGATCAGAACGCACTCATTTTAAAATAGCCGGCATCTGGAACAATTGGTGGGGAACGTGCCCTTTAATGGAGCTGCTCCAGGGTGCCTGGAGTAAAGCCCCTCTTGCCCTGCCGCCATTACAGCTCCAATGGTGTGATTATCTGGCTTGTCATACAGGACCTCAGACTGCAGAATTTCCCTGATGTAATTCTTGTCTGAACTAAAGGATATCTTTTTGGGGGTTGGGGGCATAAATCTTGGTGGTTTGGTTTTTTTGTTGTTGTTGTTGTTGTTGTTTTTAAGTGGATAGTGATAGAAAATCCATCCTAACCCCTTACTGGTATGTCGCTTACCCTTGCTATTTTATGTATTTTAGTCTTGTTTCCTATCTGAATCTAACTTCAACTTCTAGTCATTGCATCTTGTTTATACCTCAGGCTGACTGAAGAGCCATTATCAAACATTTACTCCCCATATGGATACAAGCTGTGATCAGATTCACCTCTTCATCTTCTCTTTGTTAGAATCAAGGGGCTTCATCTGAACAGATTATAAATTACCCAGTCCTTCACTCATTCTCATGGTGTTTCTCAGCATCCTTGAAATATGGATGCCAGAACTAGATATGGTATTCCAGCAATGATGGCACCAAATATAATAGAGAGGTAAAATGTCTTCCCTGCTGCTTAGTAGAGATTGCATTAGAAGAGAATCATCCAAGGATTGTAATGGCCCTTTGGCTTCAGCATCATAGTGGGAGACCTCATGTTCAACTGCCTAACTACAATGACTCAAGTATATTTCAGTTATTGCCTCCCAGCATATAGTCTCTCTCTAGTAAGTACGACCTTCATTCTAGCTAGACTTATCATTTGGTAAGCTGAAATACACACTCTTTGTGTGTGTGTACATCCAGTTTACCAAGTGATCCAGACTGCTTTGTATAAGTTGATCTGTCCTCTTCATTATTTAATACTCCTGCAGCCATTCTCATCTGCATAGGTTGTCAGTGATAATTTTGGTTTCTTCCAGGATTGTTGATTTAAAAAAAAAACAAAAAACCACATAGGGCCAAGAACCAGTCCCTGAAGTGCCTCACTATAAATACACTTGCTTGAGTATGTTTCACAGTCTCCAATTGCATTTTGAGACTGTCCCTTACCTAGTTTTCAATACATTTGATATGTAATGTACTGTTTTTTTGTATCCTAACACTTTATCAAAATATTATACGGGACTAAGTCCAATGCCTCACAGAAGTCTGTTACATCATACTGGTCTCTTGATCAACCAAGCTTTGTAATCATGCATTTTAAAAAAGAATCCTCAGTTGCACAGAATCTGTTTTTCCTAAGCCCGTGTTGACTGGCTTTAGATTTCTTGAATTCTTTTTTTAGTCCCATATGAACCCCTCTATTATTTTGCTTGAGACAGCTGTCAAATTGGTATGCCTATAATTATTGGGGGGTCATTCAATTTACTCACCTTTTTAAATGTTGGCCTATCTGTAAAATTAGTTGTTGAAGTCTGACTCTGTTTTATGCACTGAATGGAGAATTATATTTATTAATATAAGTAGTATGTATTAGGAGGCATCAGTGGCCCAGTTGTAATGTGGAAGATCTGAATTCAGATATTTCCTCTCATTGCCTTCCCCTGGGGTAGCTAGGACTTGTTAGATAATGGAATGATTGCTCCGATCCAGGGATGGGTGGGGAAAAAAGGTAAATCTGGTTTTGAGGCCAGGGCCAGACTTAATAGGCCCAGGGGGCCCTGGGCTGGCACCCCATTGCTGGGGTAGGGGAGCTGGAAGTAGAGGGTGCTCTCACCCTGCCCTGCTCTGGGCAGGCTGCTGGAGTGGGGTGGGGTGAAGGCACCAGCTGGCATGTGGTGTGAGAGTCTCCACCTCAGCCCCCCAGGGCCATGAGCCCTGGAAGGATGTGCTGTAGTGGTGGCAGCCCTGCTGCAAGCCAGTGAGTCCCACCTGCCCAGGTGGGGTGAACAGGGGTTGGCCTGCCCTGCATACCCCCTCCTGGGGGGGGGGGAGGGCAGGGAAGTCCAGCTGACTCAGGGGGTGGGGCAGAGTGCAGAGCCTGGCCTCTGGCTCTAGGGCGCTGCCCTTACCACCCACCACTGGCAGGGTAGAATCACTCTCAGCACTACTCCCAAGCCAGGCAGGGATGCCAGATTATTAGGGAGTGGTTAAAGCATGGAGCCTGGGACCTCTTTTTGGCTGGGGTCCAGGACTAAAGCCCCTCTCATAATCTGGCTGTGTTTGCAGCCTGAGCTCTCTGAGCTAATGGTTTTCAAACCATGGGTTGTGACCCAATACTGGGTTGCAGATCCCTAGGTATTGGGTCATGGAGCATCTTGCTGCTGTCACTGAAAGACTGGAATGCGTTGCCTAAAGATGTAATTGCTTGGTTGCAGGCACAAATGACTTTTTTTTTTTTTTTTAACTCGGTTGTGAGAAAAAAAGTTAAACCACTATGCTAAGCAATTCAGCTATAATATTTGATGGTCCTGTCCCATTCCTGACCAGAAATAAGGTGCCCTTACTGGAGTAATCCTCCTTGCTCTAAGGATGGAAGAGCATAGTGTGAAGTTCAGTGCAGGTACTTCTGAAACCCTGGCTGGTAATTTAATTCCCCATAGTGAGTATTTCTCAGATGTGAATTCAGGCACCAGCTACAGTATCTAAGCTTCATCATCTTTAAAACTAATAATCCAAACTAAGTGTAAATCAGTGCACTGATGTATGCAAACAGTGATGTTTGCTCCGGTGCTGCTGCTGCATGTAGCTTTTAGTCAGCTATGGCTTGAAAAATTGGCATGACACGTCAGCACTCTGTGTAGCAGTGCTACACATTTCTGCACTATTGAAACTGACACTGCTGTTTTACTCTGCTGTTGATGAATGATACTGCCAGTGCATGCTTCCTCTGCTGCTTATTTGTTCAGGAGGAGGAACCAAAAGCAGAGGCTGAGCAAGAGAGTAACAGAGCTAACCACTTACCTTCTCCACCTCCACCCTTTTGAGCAGTGAGGAAGCTGTGGGTGCAGCGTGGAAAGGGAGGAGACCTAATGATCACAGAAGGAGGAACGCATGGTGACCTGAAGAAAATGATGTATAGTCTCTGCATGTCTCTGTGTTCAGTGTCTTGTTAGTTGACTGACTAAAAAAAAGTGCTTTGTGTCTTTGGAAAAACAGACTTTGATCTGCTGTCACTAAATAAATATAGATGTGTCTGATGCTCCATCTCAATGTTTATTCCCATCTTTTCCAGGTCACGGTGATATCACATGATGATTGGTCAAGGAGTAAGGACTAGCAAAGAAAAGAGTACATGCTAACTACTACGAACAAGTTCTTAAAACACACTCGAATGCCCTCAGTTAAATATAAATAAATATTTTCTAACTAGGCGCCAAAGGTTTTACTTTCCTTTGGATGATCAGATCTGTTAGCTGTACTCCAAATACAAGTTCCTCACTTGTGGGTGAATTGTACTACAGTGTCGTTACTGTTTTTTACAAATAGTCTGCTATGGGTACGTCTACATAGCTTGCAAGAGCAATAGATTTTTGTAATGAGGTTCATGCTTGGACTCTTTAATGGGGCTGTGGAACAGCATAGACAGAGCTTTGAATTTGCTTTTTGGGCTCAAGCCCACAACTTTGCCTAGGTTTGAGTATGAGCTGTGTAGATGTATACTGGGAGTCTGGCTACTTGTATAAGCTGATGATTGTAACCTCCCTGGGCCTTGTCTTGTCTTCAGTATTGCACAGCACAGAACATGCTCTTCGTGCATGCACAAGGCCCCACCCAGTTAAGCAGATGCTTAAGCGTGTGCCTAACCAGCGTTTCCCGAAGTGTGAGGTGCACACCTTTTGGTGGTTGAGGCCTAGCCAGGGTACAGACAGACCTCTCCGGTCTCCAGGGTCTTGTTTTAATTTTAAAAAGGGTGGTCTGTGGAAGTGTTCCGATTACAAAGAGTAACTGATGTGTGTGATATCTTCCTGAGTTTGCCCACTACTTAAAACAGCAACTCTAAAGCTTGAATTGCCCACACATTTCAGTTGAACTTAAAATAGTCTGGGAATTAAGTGTTGGCACTGTGAATGATTTCACTGATCATCAAAGCATGAGGAAGGAGAAAGAAAAGTACTGTTAGATCTACAACAGTTTCCCACAGCGTGGGGCATGACCACTGGAGTGCATGGAAGACCAGTGAGTAGGGAGGTTGTGGAAGATATATAAAATTGATATGTGTAGGTGTTTGCAATACCACCCTGTATTAATATGGTGACATGAAGGGGTCTGATTTCATGAATGAGGACTTGTTTCCCCCCAAAAAATGCCTAAGTCTAGGAATAGTCCCCACAGATTGTAATGAGGCTATGTTCAAATACCTTGCTGAATGGTGGGGAAAAATCGAGATATTTAGCACTTCAATTTTCATGGTGGTGAATCTAGATAATGTAGAAAGCAAAACTAGTCTCCTGTAACTGAAGGTTTTTTCCACATAATGCATTTTTTTGATTGAGGTGAATTGTCAAGCTCCAGGGGCAAGCCTGTATTTTGGAGTTACACCCCAGTGACTGCATGTTGAAAAGAATGCAGAGGGCTGTCATTGCTCAAAGGCACTGCTTTTAATTGTCTCCAAGAAATTTTGACAGACTTTTTAAACAAAAAGAGTCTTAAAAGATAACAGTTGGCTTCTGACAAGTTCAGGGATAAGTTTGTAAAATTACTATAGAGATTGTAGCTCTAAACTTGAAAGACCATTAATATTTAACTCCTAGACAAACTGCATTCAATACTTCTGACCTTAGCTAATGTAAAAAAGAGCAATGTTTCTTTGAAACAGGATTTTCTGAAGGTGGAGCATACATAACATTCTCTAATCGGTCTGCGAGACTGTACAGGAGCAGCCTATGTCACCAGAGGAACCTTAAAGCTTTTATGAAGGCACTGCACAGCAGGTGCTTTTGTAATCTGAGTCTTAGAAGACCATTAATTATTAATAGCTGTGTAGGTGCATGCTCTGGTCCCATTCCTGTAACTCCAAATAGGATGTTAACAAGTAGGTAACTGATAATTATAAAGTCATCTCTCATGCTAGTTACAAGAATCTTGAAATTACAATGCTGCAGTTTGGAAGTTGGGGGAGGAAGTGTATTGAACTTTCTGAGGTTGAATAAGTTGCCTTCACATTTTAGATTTTGAGAGCTTTTCAGTGGGTAGGTGTGTGCATGTGCTGCACTGCCTCAAGTTTCTTGCCAGCCTCACACATGGCGGCTGACTTCTGTCTTTTGAATTTTCTCTTCAAATAATTAAAAGTGGTATGTAATTTCTGCATCTGCAGTAATATTAGTTAATAGCTCCTGTGGAGGATATGGCAGGTTAGAAAAACAAGTTGGTGTACAGTAACATCAGTTCTTCTTTCCAAGAGAACCAAAGAGTATGAAAGACTGAACATAATTCTGCAAGCTTCTGGGGGAGAAACAGAAGTAAGGGGAATGTTGGCAATTCCTGTATGTTCTGCTTGAAAGTGGGTAAGACCATTGCCTCGTCTAGTCCAGTATCCTGTTGCTGACAGTTGTCAGTACTAGATGCTTCATTGGGTGGGGGAGCAGAAATGATTTTCTTATGAGGCAAGACTTTTTTTTTTTTTCTCCACCTACTCCCTAGATTGAAAGTTAGCATATGCCCAGAAACACAAGGGTTTATCTCTTCCAAAACAGCTTTAAAATAATTGCGATTACAAACCTTGGTTTTCTTTTTGAACATGTAATTGTCTCCTCTGTGGGGTATTTTCCAAATCTTGCTAAGCTCTGAACTAATGGAACTCAGTCCATCTGGACTGTATGCAGGATATTTCCTTTTCTCCCTTCCAGTTTCAAGTTTTCCACTTTAATTTTACTTAATATCCTTTTCTCTTGTCCTGAGGTGAATAGTTTGATTTCCTTTCTGTATAATCATTATTCATATTGATCTGTTCTTCTTCGAGTGCTGCTCCTGGCCATTCCCTTGTAGGTGTCTGCACGCCACGTGCACGGCACACCGGAGCTTTTTCCCATAGGGCTGGTCATAGCGCCCCCTGGAGTGGCGCCAACGCCATTCCCTATATATCAAGTAACCGGCCCCATCATCCTTAGTTCCTTCTTACCGCCCGTCGGTCGCTGGAACGTGTCTCTGCTGCGATTGCAGTCTATTTTCCTTGTTCCATAGTTCCCAGTTAGTTCTTTGTTTTAATAGTTACTTGTAGTTTGTAGTTAGGAGTAGTTATAGTGGTCGTCACACCCTCCCCAGGCTTGTGGTTGGGCTATGCTGGGTTTCAAAATGTGCGGGCGCTGCAAGAAGCCCATGCCCATCAATGACCCGCACAGCTCGTGTTTGCTGTGTCTGGGGGAAGCTCATCTTGCAGAGCGTTGTAAACTCTGCCGAGCTTTCAAGCCGTGGACTCAAAAAGACTGAGTCCAGTGGCTCAAACTCCATATGATGGAGGCTCTCTGCCCGGTACCGGGAGACTCTGCGTCTAGCTCAGCGTTGTTGGTGCGGAGCGCCCCGGCGTCCTTGGCGCCATTATCGGCACCGAAGCCCACCCCCAAGCCGCACCGGGAGCCCCGGCACCGCTCTACGTCTCCGGTGCCGGCTAAAAAGAAGACGACGAGAGGGCGCTCTCCACCACGTGGCTCGACAAGCCAGAAGGACGGGGGCCACGTGGACTTAACTAAGGGCCGCTCTCCTCCCCCAGTGCAGGAGTCGAGGGAACCCCGGTACAGTCCGGTGTTTGGTGTCATCACCCACGAGAGACATTTTAGAGGAGGACATTGTCCTACCAACGACACTGGAGGCCTTCTCAGCGGCACAGGAACTTTGCGGCCCAGTACCCCCTGAGACTCCGAGACCTAGGCCTCCGGCACCGAGATCGGTACCGTCGCGGGGGAAGCCGGTCCCACTCGGGTCAGCTTCAAAGAGCGTTCGCTCGGTGCCGAGCCCTTCCTGATGGCACCGTTCTCTGATTCCCTCCACGGTGGTGGCGGCGGCGGCGGGTGCGCCGCGGTACTGCTCTCCGGCACCGTCTCCGAGATTCCTCTCGGGCACCGGGAGCGTCAGGACCCCAGCGGACACCGATCTCCGGTACTGTCCTCTTCGGCACCGCCATGGTCCCCAAGGAGCAGCCCATCTTTTAGTTCCATGGAGGACACTGGGTCGAGGCATCATCGCAAGACTGGTCAGCCTCCCCAACCTTTTCAGGGCACTCCCCCGTTCCACCCTCAGTGGTCGGGATGGCAGCCGGGCATGCAATGGCCTTTTTGGACCCCATGGGCTTTTCAACAGGGACAAAGTTTTTGGTCCTGGGTCCCAGGGTTTGGGGTCGGAGTCCCACTGGGTTTCGGCAGCAGCTGCTGGTGCTCCCCCCAGTATGGGAGAAGGATCTGGGGCAGAATCTCCTGGAGAAGATCAGGCGAGCGTGCTCAGTGGTACCCACAGCACACATTCGAGAGCCCCATCGGGGGGGGGGGGGCTAGACCTGGGGGAGTCCTCATCTTCACCCCTGAATGAGGCTGTGGCAGGGGCAAAGCTGTCTTCCATCCCTGACGACTCCTTGGCCCACCAAGAGCTCCTCTGCAGGGTAGCCCGGGGACTGGACGTACAGGCAGAGGAGATAGTAGAGGATGATGACCCAGTGGTGGACATTCTCTTGCCTGAGGGTCCGAGCCACACTGCCCTGCCTTTTATCAGAACTATTCAGAATACAACGAAGGCACTGTGGCATACCCCGGCTTCCATCCCTCCGACTGCCAAGCGGGCTGAGAAGAAGTACTTTGTTCCCTCTAAGGGATATGAACATTTTTACTCCCACCCCACCCCTGGCTCCTTGGTGGTAGCGGTGGCGAATGAGCAGGAGTGGCAAGGTCGTCCGGCCTCAACCCCTAAATCGAAAGAGGCGAAGCAGCTGGATCTGTTTGGCCGCAAAACTTACTCAACTGGAGGCCTCCAACTTAGAATAGCAAATCAGCAGGCTATTCTGAGTAGATATATGTTCAACGCGTGGTCCTCCCTGGAGAGGTTCGCCGACTCGTTGGACCAGACCTCCAGAGAGGCCTTCAGCCTCCATCAAAGAGGGCAAGGTTGTGTCTAAGGCCCTCCTGCAGTCATCCCTGGATGCGGCGGACGTGGCAGCCCGTGCGATGGCCTCTGGGGTGACCATGAGATGCTCTTGGCTCCAGGCTTTGGGCCTCCCCTTGGAGGTACAGACCACCATCCAAGACCTTCCTTTTTGAAGGCCCGGAGCTGTTTTCACAGCAAACAGACTCCCGCTTGCAGACCCTGAAAGACTCCAGGGCTCTGATAAAATCACTGGGCCTCCACACGCTGGTGGCTCAGAGAAACACCTTTAAGCCGCCTCCACCCTCACGTCCTTTCCGCCGGCGCCAGGAGGAGGACAGAAGACAGAATGGGGGGGGCCGTCTGTCGGCCAGATGCCAGACAGGCGACCAAGGGGGTTTGCGCCAGCCCGCACCTCAGAAAAAGAACTTTTGAGGGTCAGCCTGGGGGCAGCTTACCAGTTCTACTGAATCTAGAGACTCTGTCCTTTTTTCAACAGACTTTCCTGTTTTCCCCAGAGTGGCTCAAGATCACTTCGGACCGTTGGGTTCTCAAAACTGTTCAGAAGGGCTACTCCCTCCAGTTTGCTTCATTACCACTGTCTGCGCCTCCACCCCGCTTTTCAGCCACCCAGGGGGACCCTATACTAGCGGGGTTACTAAGGGACAAAGTTCAATCCTTGCTCCAAAAAGGGGCTGTAGAGGAGGTCCCGCCCAAGAGGAGAGGCAAAGGTTTCTACTCCCGCTACTTTCTGATCCCAAAGGCAAAAGGGGAGTTTCAACTGATCCTGGATTTATGGCACCTCAACCGTTTCCTCAGGAAGATTCATTTCAGAATGGTTTCCCTCTTGTCTATTGTCCCCTCTCTGGATCCCGGTGACTGGTGCGCCGCCCTCGATTTACAGGACGCGTACTTCCTGTGCTGTGGATGGATAGCGATGTGGAAGTATTTGCGCTTGTGGTGAACCAAGATCACCTGCAGTTTATGGTCCTTCCATTTTGGTGTCTCAGCAGCGCCGCAAGTTTTCACCAAGTGCCTCGCAGTAGTGGCCACCTTTCTCGGGGGCGGGGAGGAGAGGTCAGCCTCTTCCCATACCTGGACAATTGGCTAGTAGTGGGCCGATCGCCTCAAGAGATGCTAGACCACCTAGCGACAACCTGTGCGCTGCTAGACCAGCTGGGCCTCGTAGTCAAGAGACAGAAATCTGTGATGCCCACGCAAAAAATTGAATTTATGGGGGCAGTTCTGGGACTCTGTGTGAGCAAGGGCGTCCCTCCCAGCGTCCCGCATTCAAGGGCTTCGAGAAGCGGTGAACTCCATAATAAGGCTTTCCCCTGGTGACAGCGCGAGTGCCTCCGTCTGCTGGGGCTCATGGCAGCCTGCACTTTTGTAGTCATGCATGCCTGTCTCCGCATGCATCCCCTTCAATTATGGTTGGTGAGCGTGTTCCGACCTGCAAAAGACTCTTTGGACCTGATGGTCATGGTGCCCGCTTCAGTCTTGCAATCCCTCCGATGGTGGACTCAGGAAGACAACCTATGCTTGGGGATTCCTTTCCGGATGGCCCGTCCATCGGCGCATCTAATGTCAGATGCGTCGGACAAAGGGTGGGGCGCTCATTTTAGGCGATGTCAAGACTCAAGGGCTGTGGACAGGGAAGGAATCCGCCTTGCATATCGACATCAAGGAGTCGAGGGCGGTGCGCCTAGCGTGCGAGGTCTTTCAAGACCAGCTCCGCGGTCAGACGGTCTCAGTGCAGACGGACAATATGACGGCGATGTTCTATATCAACAAACGGGGGCACCTGTTCCAGAAGACTCTGTCAGGAGGCCATAGCCCTGTGGGACTTGTATATTCATCACAACATTCACCTGGTCGCCTTGTATGTCCCGGGGCTCCTGAACGCTATAGCAGATGGCCTGAGCAGGAGATTTATGACCCACGAGTGGTCTCTCCACCCACGGGTGGCAGACGATCTTTTCCGGTAGTGGGGTCATCCCCACCTGGATCTATTCGCTTCCCCTCAGAACACCAAATGCCACCAGTTTTGCTCATTCCAAGGCCTCAGCCCGGGCTCGATGGGGGATGCCTTTGAAGTCCCTTGGGCGGGGGGGTTGTTGTATGCGTTCCCTCCAACGCCCCTGGTTCCCAGGACACTTCAGCAGATAAAGGCACAGGGAGCAAGGGTCATCCTGATAGCCCCAGCATGGCCACGCCAGTACTGGTACGCATCCCTCCTGAGACTCTTGAAGTGCGACTCCATTCGTCTACCTCTGAGACCTGACCTTTTGTCCCAGGACAATGGGCTGCTTCTCCACCCCAATCTGGAGTTCCTGCACCTCCATGCCTGGCTCCTTTGTGGTTGACTGCTAATGAGCTACTGTGCTCGTCCCCAGTGAGATGGGTGCTGTGTAACAGTAGGAAAAGCTCTACAAGGGCTACATACGCGGCCAAGTGGCGCAGATGCACGCACTGGGCTGGAGACAACGGGAAGGACCCGTACGCACTGCCTGTTCGTACCATCCTGGATTGCCTTTGGCATCTAAAATTGTCTGGGCTCTCGCTACCGTCCCTCAAGGTCCACCTGGTGGCAATTGCGGCCTTTCGCCGGATTGATGAATGATTCACCCTGTTTTCAATACCCATAGTGAAGAGGTTCCTCAAGGGGCTGTCGAAGTTATACCCACCAGTGCGCCCCCTGACACCCCAATGGGACTTGAACCTGGTCCTTTCTCACCTCACCAGGCTGCCCTTCGAGCCGCTGGCATCATGCTCCCTGCTCTCTCTTTCATGGAAGGTAGCGTTCTTGGTGGCGATCACTTTGGCTAGGAGGGTATCCGAGCTGTGCACCCTGTCGGCAGAGCCTCCGTACACAACCTTTTTTAAGGATAAGGTACGGCTACGCTTCCACCCGGCGTTCAGACCCAAGGTGGTGTCGCAGTTTCATATGAGCCAGGATATCTACTTGCCAGTCCTCTGCCCTAAACCTCACGCGTCCGAGGGAGATAGATGTCTCCACATGCTCGATGTGAGGAGGGCTTTGGCTTTTTACATTGAGCAGACAAAACCCTTCCGTAGATTGCCCCAGCTATTTGTGGCAATTGCTAACAGGATGCGGGGGCAACCCCTCTCCACACAACGGATCACTACCTGGATAGTGGCCTGTATTAGAGTGTTTATAAACTGGCCGGAGTGCTGCTCCCAAGGGTCACAGCCCATTCGACCAGGGCCTAGGCAGCATCGACAGCTTTCCTGGCAGGGGTCCCGATCACTGAAACTTGTAGAGCGGCGACATGGTCATCTCCACACACCTTTGCTCAGCACTACGCTGTTACCCAGCAAGCCTGGCAAGATGCGGTGGTTGGCGCAGCAGTGCTGCAATCGGTCCCCCTGTGATGTATCCCATCTCCAAGGTAAGGCTAGTGACTCACCTACAAGGGAATGGCCAGCAGCAGCACTCGAAGAAGAACAGGTTGCTTACGTGTAACCGGTGTTCTTTGAGAGGTGTGCTCCTGGCCATTCCGCTCCCTCCCGCCTCCCCTCATACGGTGGGGGAAGAAGGAACTGAGGAGGGAGGGGCCGGTTACTCGATATATAGGGAATGGCGTTGGCGCCACTCCAGGGGGCGCTATGACCGGCCCTATGGGACTATGGGGAAAAAGCTCCGGCGTGGCGTGCAGACACCTACAAGGGAATGGCCAGGAGCACACCTCTAGAAGAACACCGGTTACAGGTAAGCAACCTCTTCTTCTCTCTTAATAATCAGTACTGTTAATAATTTCTGGGAATCTTTGTGTCTACAATATACCAAAGTAGTTCCTCCTTACTGGTTCACACAACATGAAATAAATTACCTTTTAATGGAAATCTTATTTTGCATTGCCAGAAGTCTGACTAATCCTTCATGAATTTCCTCTTCTAAAGAAATAGAGAAATTAGAGGAGACTGTAGCAGGTGTGGAGGGAAGAATGAAAAAATTGAAGCTTGATCTACATTACCACTTTACAGTGCTGTATTTTTGTTAATGACAAGAGTTGGTTTCTGACAAGTTCAGTGATAAGTTTGTATGAATTCTTTTAAAGTAGTATCTCTCAACTTCAAAAGCTGTCAGTATTTAACTGCCTCTCTTTTTGGCATAGATAGTATTTCCACTAAGCTGCATCACCCCAGTGCTGTAAAGGTACACAAACCCAAAGCATGACACAGTGGCCCATTGTTTGCTACTCTTGTCTGAAGTTCTTGTCAGGGCTCCCTGACACTCATTGCACATGCTACGTTGCGCATGTGGTGGTAAAAAAACAAATATTTACATGTGGAGGGTGAGGGGCATACAAAGAGTTTTATGGATACATTTTAGAATTATGTTGTTAAAATGTGATTGGCAAGCAGTGCATAAACTCAGGCAGGAAAAGTGAAGGTGGACTTGCATGAAAGGGTAAGCAAAACCACCTACTGAGCCTGTTAAAAGAGGAGGGGCCTGAACCTCGGCTGATATTTAATGCAATATCATATACTAAGTTTACCAAGTAAGGTCAATTCTAATTGTTAATGGCACATTGTCTGGTGTATGGTGAAATATTTGCAATTAACACTATATGGGAGGAACTATGAATACTCACTGTTACACTTCCATAGAGTTTATTTACTTAAGACTTTAAAAACATGTTTCCTCCAGAGGTGGAAAGGCAGCTGTCTGCTTGTCCCTTGCGAATTTTAAGCCAGGTGTGACCAAAAACAGTGGAAGCCCCATTTTACATCTGAGTCAGCAGGGTGATAGGAAGAACAGCAGGAAGTCATCCTGAGTGTGGGGAGCAATAATGAGTTTGTGAAGAGGAGGGGGAGAGGGAAGGAATTATTCTGGCATCCATCACTGGACAGATGAGGGGCCAGAGCACTTATACACTGAGGTCAGATCTACACTGCCCACCATTTTTGATTAGTTAAAATAGCTTGCATTTCTCAGTTTGACTGCCCTATGCCTGGCACTTCACTGTGCTAAGTCAAAGCCAGATGCCTCTCCCTTGGACTCAGTGGTTCTTCAGCTGCAGGGGTATTTTTAGTAGTTTGGCTTCCTGATCAGCTGACCTTGATCTGACCTGATCAGTCAACTGGGAAGGCCGATCTGATGATGGTGACTTTGCTGCCATCAGTGAAGACTGGTCCTGAGAGAGATGGATTTTCCAGGCAAGGGGCTGAGGGTCAATGGGAACTGAATATAGATGAGAAATGTGCTTAGGCACAGGTCTTTAACCGTAGAAGACAAAGGAAACCAGCACCGCGTATTTGTGTGAAAGGTCTTGTGTTGCGTATGTTAACTGTGATTAGAAACACAAAAAATGGATAAGAAATCTGTCTTGAACTGAGGCTTAACTTATTGATAGTCAAATCTTGGTTACTACAAAAGTATTTACTTTTTTGCTTCTTTGTATTCTCTGTGCTTGAACTCATTTAAAATCTTCTAGATTTTCATTTTAATTAAAACTGTTTCCATCTGTATATGAATTAAATCCACTTTAAAGCAGCCAGCTGCTATATTTGCCTTTTTAAGGGAATAATAGACCTTATTACTTCCCTGAATGCTCCAGGAGAGAGCTGCACACTTCAGGGCAGATGGTTTTGTAGACACTCAGGACTTGGGTATGCATTGGGGTCACCATGGCTGTGTCCACACACAAGCCCTTGTTTCAAAATAATGCCTTAGTTTGAAATAACAAAAAAAGCTATTTCGAAATGAGAGAAAGCGAGAATCGAAATAGCATGTCCACACAGTAGACACGCTGTTTCGAGATAGGGGAGGGGAGGGGCAGGGAGACTTGTGCAGGGCCGGGGCTGCCCTGCCCCTGGGATTCCCCGCACCCCCCCCCCGCCACTACTGCCGTGGGTGGGGGGGCAGGGGAAGCCCTCCCCGCCCCAGCAGGAGTGGGGGATGGGCGCCAGGGAACCCCGGGTGTGGGCTGCACCAGGCTTGGGGGCAGCCCCAGCAGCGGGGTGAGCTGCCCCTGGAGCAGTCACCCCGCGGATGCTGCAGCCCCACTGACTGGGCCGTGGGGCTGGCAGCTCCCCTGCAGCCCAGGTGGGGGGGCAGAGCCCTGGGGGTGCCCCAGCTGGCTTGCCCCTGCTTCCCCTTGCCAGGGGTGGGGGGGGGTGAAGGGGGCTGAGGCACCTGTTCCCCCATGCTCCCAGCAAGGGGAAGTGGGGGGGGGGAAGCCAGCTGGGGCACCCTCCAACCCCCTGCACTCCACTCAGCACCCTGGCCAGGGTGCTGGGGGGGGTTGGGACCTTCCCCCCAGGGTGCTATGCACCCTGGGGGGAAGGTCCTTGTTATTTCGAAACAATCCTTGTTTCGAAATAACGTGTCCAAACGGCATTATTTCGAAACAACTGGTTTCGAAGTAACCCTCCTTTCAAAAGCAAAGTGGTTTTAAGCTGTTTTGAAAGGAGGGCTCTTGTCTCGAAATGACGAGCTCCGTCTTTTTGAAACAAGAAAATGTCGTGTGGACATAAGGACTTTTATTTCAAAACAACCAGTGTTTCGAAATAAAAGCCCTGTGTGGACATACTCCAAGTGAATAGTAACCAAAGCTGATGGAAGCCAGGGTAGGGTACTGGATTGTAGGCTGCATACTAAGGTTGAGGTAGTGAACCAGGTCTACATAACACATGAGGATCTGGGAACTGCATGCTTTTCTACTGGCTGTTCGTGTCTTGTTGTACATCCTGGAAGCAGAGTATTTAAGGCACCCAGAATTGCAGGACAGGCAGTCGCACAACCCCTCTCTGATCTGAATTGCACCCCACAGCATGAGACTTAGGCAGCTCAGCCTATTGAAGGATCCCGGGGAGGTGGGTGGGCGCAAGCCCACCCACTTCTAAAGCCCTTCCCCCAGCCTAAGGGAGAATCGGCACTAGACGGGGCTTCAAATGAGTCCGGGGGACAACGAAAGAGAAAACAGGGACGGATGTGAGGTCATAGGTTCAAAACTAGGGTTTCAGAAGAGGATACCGAGCAGAGAACCCCGGACAGCGCCCACTGCCCCCGAAAGGTGTCCAGGGAGCCAGCGGACGCCGCCCAGAGGAACTCTGCCCGGAGACGTGCACGGACGAGGGAACGGAAATAGGCCCCACAGTCGCAGGCCCCTCCCTCTGCCAACCTCCTCTCCCGAGTTTTATACGTGGCTACCTTCGCGTAAGCCAAGAGGAGGTTGGCGAGGAGGTCCCGCGACTTAGTGGGGCCACGGATGGGGAGTGCATAGAGGTACATGTGTGGGGAGAAGTGCAGCCAGAACCTCAAGAGGAGGTTCCGGAGGAGCCGGAAAAGGGGCTGCAACCTGACGCAGTCTAAATAGACATGCGCCAGGGTCTCCCTCGCACCGCAAAAGGGGCAGGTGTCGGGGCGAGGGGTGAACCGCGCCAAGAACACGCCCGTGCTCACGGCTCCATGGAGGAGCCGCCAACTGATGTCCCCGGCGGGCCTTGGAGTGAGGGTGGCATACAGACTGGCCCACCGGGGTTCCTCGCCCACCACGGGTGGAATCAGTTCCCGCCACTTTGTGTCAGGGCGGGACGCTAGGGCGAGGAAATGAATGGTATGGAGCACGAGCGTGTAGAGATGTTTACGGGGCGCGGTTCGGAAAGAGGCCGGCTGCAGGTCCAGCAGCCTTCTCGGGGCATGGGGCGGGGATGGCCGGGGGGGCTGATGGGGCCGAGGCCCGATCATGAGTTCTGGAGGGCCAGGGCTGAGAGGGGGGCGGGGAGTACCCTCTCGCAGGACCCGCCCGAGGTAGGCCCGAGCAGCAGGAGGCAAAGCAGCCCTCACCTCCTGGAGTAGGCGCTGGGGGGTGCGAGGGGTGGAGAGCCCCATGCGCCGAGCCAGCTCATGGGGATCCACCCAGTCCCCCCGGGCATAGTCCAGGAGATCTCCGACCCGGGTGACACCTGCCATGACCAACCTCCCTTAGGCAGCTCAGAACAGGTAAGCAGTAAGCTTGTGATGCTTATGTTTCGGAGCTGGCTGGTTAGTCATTGTTTGGCAGGTGATGTCAGTTAGCCAAAGAGCTTGAGGTCTGCTTTCCAGTATGAATTAATAGTGAGGGGAAGCTGTGGGCTGCCAGCATTTGGGAAGGATTTGAAAAATGCGTCAAGTGAAACTGGTGGAGGTGTGAACAGCTGCAAAACCTGCTGTATGTGATCCTAAGGGTTTCTGAGCTCTGTAGAGGCTGTGACACTGCATTTTGAGCGGTAGCAGATACCTTACAGAATGATGCTTTGGAATTAGGGGTTGAACTCTCATGTTAAGCTTCATGTTGAAGGTATTTTATGTATTTCTGGCTTAAATTTGTCTTTAATTTAATTTTCTTTTCTTAATTAAAATGTGATATTTGCAACCTGAACATCAATGAGAAGCATGCTCAGACCCATACACAGTTAACCCCACGAGTGCTCACTGCAGGGGTATTTCTGGTCTGCTTGGGCATTAATGAATGGCTGCATCTGTAGGGGGGAGGAGAAAGGATGAGCTGTGGCTGCGCTCTTTCTTCTACAGTAATAGAAGGGGAGCATCCACCAATCTCAGGTTGGCTGAGCATAGGTTTGTAGAAAGGTAGGGTGCTTAAAAGGTTAACCATACTATAAGTGAAGGCTGTATAGTGCTATATCAAAAATATTTGGACAAGTAAACAACAAAGTTTAAAAATGACCTTCACCTTAAACTCAATTCTTATGCTTTTGGTTATCTCCTATGTTTTGATGTTAAAGCATGCAAGTAAAAATATTAAAAATTTCTTCATTGTTCTGGTAAAATTTGGTAATCACTAAAGCATGTCTTAATTCACAAATAGTTGATTTCTACAGAGTAGTTTCTTCATTCTAGTCTGACACTTGCATATTAAAATACTATTGAGTCAGTGTTGCAGAATAGTTTTGAGATGAGCATATTGCACTAAGGAGTCCCTGATCAAGGAGCCAAAGAATTTCCTAATCTTGGGCATTTATTCTTTTAATGCATTATTTTAGAACATGCAAGTATGCTTTTATACCATGCATGGGACTCTGTGTAGTACCCTAATTTTTGTGCCTTCTGTAAGATCATGTTTAAAGCTTAAACAAATCAACCCTTCCTCCTCCCCCAAAATCCCCACTGACTTGGTAGAGAAGCAAAAGCTGCTCTTCACTCAACAGCTCTCCTGCATGTGTGTATGGCCACTAATGATTTTTAAAAATTTTTTGCATTTCATTGCTGTTAACACTGTGTGGAGCCAGCACATCCGAACATAATGAGCTGGATTCTGTTGCTATGTTTCAGACAGCTTTACTAAATGTTAATTACATCAGTATAGAACTCATCAAGAGCTTTGGAGTTGCGGAGGTACCATGAAGGGCCTGATGTAGCCTATGGAATCTTTTGATTAGTGATGATGGTGATTGAAAAAAATATTCCCCTCTTGAGCCTCAGAATCCAGGCTGAGATTTCAGTCTTGATACTAAAGATAACAACAACAAAAACCCTCTATTTATAATTTCATATTACCAGTAAGATTGTCAAGTAGACACACACATGGAACCCAACTGTGCAATTTTTAGTCTCTTCAGAGAGCTGTTTTTTGAAGCATCTTCTGTAGGGATCGTCCTGTCCTAATTTTAACTTTTTGGTTTCGGATAGTCTATGGGGTGGTTTTGATTTAGGCTTTTTGTTCAAGGTCTAGATTCTAGAGGAACATTTTTTCACACTTCAATAACATTGAGTAAATTGAAATTTTTTTTGTTATCCTTAGAGTATCTGGTGGTCTGGATTTGGCTTGCAGTTTGCTTATTGACTACCCCTGCTTTGATGTTTGTGTTTTATATTGGTATTCCCTGTACTCATGCTTTTATGAGAAAAGGCAAGGGCTGGGGGAAGGTAGTTTCTAGCTGTTTGGGTTGCTCATGAATTTAGCTGAATCCAAGCTTGGCTATTTTTCAAGACAATGGTGAATGAAATGCAGTCTAATTTGTAAGTCTCACTTTAGCCTTAACACTGAGGTAATGGAATTTTTAAAGGCAAGACCATATATCCACAGGATGGGAAAAACCCCTGATAGGATTGTGTCAGTGTAGCCATTGAAGGGGCAGCTTTTTATCTACAATACACCAGGTGGTGTCTAGTAGTGGCGGGTATATCTCCTCCTCTAAATATAGGAGCACATAGAGCATTCCAGCCCCCCACTGTGTTCTGACCTGTAGTGTGCTGAGTTCTTAATGGTGACTGTAGAGCAATAATTTTAAACTACAGGTTGGGACCCAGTACTGGGTCATAGACTGTCAGGTTCTGGGGTCTTGGTGCCCCCTGCTGCCATCACTGAAAAACTTGATTGCATTGCTGAAAGACGAAATTGTTGGGTTGTGAACTTAAATGATTTTTTTAAACTGAGTCCTGAGGGAAAAGGTTTGAAAACTACTGCTGTAGAGCATATAGCATTTTGAGTTTGAAGACCAGCATACTAGGATAAACTGATTAATGTAATAAGGTATCCTGTTCCTGTTAGTGCCCATGTAAAGTGCTTCAGAAGAAGTTGTAAAGCCATGTAACAGACTGTGTGGAAGGGAGATGGGGTTGTCTTCCTTTACTTCTGCTGGTGACAGTTCATGCTGTGATGCATGCAATTGGCTATCTTTACAGATAAAAGTTCAGATGGGGGGGAGGGAGAAACCAAACATTTGGAGGGGGTGGGGCATGATGGCATTTGGTAAGATACTTTTGGTTCCAGTGTTAATTAACTGGATAGTATCAGCATGATGGGGAAGGAAAGGAACATGGTTTTGGGCATATGATGCTTAAATATGCATCAGGGATTTGTACTTCCTTGTATTGCCATTGTATTGGAGCACTTTTCACTTAAAGATCAGTTAGCAATGGGAAAGTCCCTAGAAGAGATGTCAGATGGGCTGAGAGGTGGGGTTGAATGAGTATACAGGTCAAGAATGACACAGTAAACTTTTTTTTAAAAAAATCTTTGCCATCAGACTAGTAGCTGAAGTTATGTATGGATAAAATCACATGTGGAGGTGGGAGCCAAAGATGGAGCTACATGAGACCCATAATGAAAATGAACCAGGACTTGCCAAATAGGACAATCAGAGGGAAGGGAGGAGAACCAGTTGAGGATAGCTGCCAGAGCCAAAGGAGGGCAATATTTTTCAGAAGTGGTGCGTAGTTTCTGATGGCTAATTAACCAAGAGATCGGAGAATTGCAATAGAGTAGGATCCCTGAGAGTTGACCAAGAGGAAATTATTGGAGACTTTTGAGAGCAGCCTTTCAGAAGAGGAGGAGGAGGAAGCTGGATTTGAAGAATGGAGTTGGAAGTTCTGCTGATCTTGTTTCCTTTTTTTTTAAAAAGAAAAATTGGACTGCTCCTGTATGGAGGGAGAGGAGTGCATGGCTGGTGGTTGGGAATGGGGCGAAGGTTTTGATAGTACTGATAGCAATCCCAGCCTGAGCAGGAGTAGTAACATGGTAGTCAGTAAGAGAGGGAGAGTAATACTGCCTAAGACAGATGGAAAGAAGCAGAAGAGAGAACTAGCTTTGTGCTGAATGAAGTCGTCGTGGTCATGGGACTTTCATGGTACCAAATGTTTCAGGAGAAAAGGTAAAAAAGAACTTTCTCCCACAAAAGCTCATGCAATAAGTAAATCTGCTAGTCTTTAAGTGCCACAGGACTCCTTGCTTGTTTCGTTGAACTAGACTAATGTGGCTGCCCCTTTTGGAATTTGGTACCACGGGAGCATAGGACTTCTCTGCAGTCTGGAATTTGTTTTGTCGGTGCAGTTTTTCTTTGGCAGCTGTTTGTGGATAAACATAAAATATAAGATAATTAAAGCCCATGTAGTAGTATAGTTCTGTTAAAAACTATTAATAAAAAGTGCTGCTTTTTAGCTTCTGAACTGCTGGATTACTACTATTCTGAATGAGTGCTCACTCAGCACTTGTGTTAATGAATGTTCATTTCAGCTCTTGTTCTGTCAGAATGTTGAGCTTTAAACTTTTGTCTAGTCCTCAAACCAAAATCCATTGTTCTTCAAGCAGCTGCTCGCATGCGTTCCACTTTGGTGGTGCATGCGCTGATGTTCCCAGCTCCTGGAAACTTTTTTGGCCCTTAGCTTGCTCCATAGGAGTAGCAGCGGCACCCCCTGGAGTGGTATGTGATCACACGCCATAACAGCTGCTGCAGCTCCACCTCCCTCTCAGTTCCTTCTTTCCGCCATTTGTGACAGTTGCCGGAATGCCCTGTGGAGAGAAAGATAGTAGTTTGAACTATGTGTTCCTCACCAGACCAACCCCTGTGGGGGGCGTGTGGTGAGCAGACGGCACCACTGGTCTCCAGCATGGAAGAAGAGGGCTCATTTTTCCTCCTCCTTCCTCATTCTCAGTGGCCCCTTCCGAGCACCGGCGGTGCAGATAGCGAGCAAGGCTGGTGGGGTGCTGCCCAAGACATGAGGCCCCAGTACCATTCCTGTGGCTTCCTGACCTCCTGCCTCGTTTCCATGTTCTGTGAGGGGTGATATCTCTGTCCACCTCACCATCCTACCTAGGGGAATACTGCGTCTCTGCCTGCGCAGTCCCCTCAGTGGAGGTGGACAGGTTGGCCTTTGAGCAGTCTGTGGACCCATTTTTCAAGGGTCTGCTGCTTCTTTTTCCTCTGTCATATAGAGATCCTGAAGGGACGACAGTGAGTCAGTCAAAGTCAGATGGCCATAGGGCCTTTTCAACCCTGTTTATAGTCACACACCTGCTACACATTCACCTGATGATGCAGTGGTGCAGGACTCTGCTTCACGCCTTAACAGTTTTTTTTTTAAAGCTCATCAGGACCTTTTTACGCAGACTTGTCTAACCTGGGCCTTGAGGCAGAGGAAATAAAAAAACAATTCAGATTTGTTATTCAATGTCCTGTCAGCCTCAGCCCCTCCCCCTCCCCCCACACTCGCTGTCCCAGTCCACGAAGGGGTCCTTAAGATTGTTAGCTCTATCTGGCAAACCTCGACATCTGCAGCCCCAACAGGTAAAACCGGTGAGAAAAAGTTCTATGTGCCAGCAGCATCTTGTATACTCACCTCGCAGCATCCTATCTGGTTGTAGACATGGTCAGCCAGCCTCAACGCCGAAGAACAAGGAGGCAAAGTCTCTAGACACATTTAGTAGAAAGATGTACTCAAAGGCCAACGTGCAGTTCAGGATTGCTAACCACCAGACCCTGTTGGGAAGGTATAACTTCAATCTCTGGAACTCCCTGACTTGCTTCTCAGAACTCCTTCCCCCAACTGCCGCCTAGACTTTAGCACCATCCTAGATGAGGGTGCCCTAGTCGCAAGGACCACCTTGCAGACCACATGGGATGCAGCGGACTTGGTGGGCTGAGCTATTGCCTCAGCCATTAGCCTACGCACAGCGGCATGGCTGCAAGTGTCAAGTCTTCCACCTCTGGTCCAGCAATCTATCCAGGACTTGCTCTTCAAGGGCGCATCCCTGTTCTTGGAGATCACAGATGGCGAGTTCCATGGACTGAAGGACTCTCGGGTGATCCTCGATCTCTGGGTCTGTGCTCCCCACATGTGTCTCAACGACAGCTTAGGCAGCAATCCTGGTCCCATCCATTCCAGCCCAGGCAATCCCTGGGGTGCAGGGGTAGGCAAAGGTATAGAGAGAGGATTAGGCCCTTGAGACCTGCGCAGGCTGGCTCCCAGGCCAGACCCTCCCAGTCCAATTGGTGGTGTTTGTCCTAGCAATCAAACGAGGCAGTTTTGACAAGATGACAGAGGTCGGCAAACCAGACCCCTTGACTAACACCTCTCTTGAACCCCCTTTTCTCGATCATCTTTCCGGGTTTTATCACAAATGGGCTTCTATCACTTCAGATTGCTGGGTACTAAGAACTGTCCAGGGGGGATACCCCCCTACCCAGTCCCTCTTCAGGGACACCTCTCACAAACAACTTCTGGATTGGGAAGTGGAAAAGCTCCTAACTTAATGGTGATAGAGCCAGTCTCAAGAAGACAGGAGGGGAGGGGGTTTTACTCCCAATATTTTCTGATTCTGAAGTCAAAAGGAGGCCTGAGACCCATTTTGGACCTGCGTGGTTTGAACAAATTCCTCAGAAGGATAAAGTTCCGTACGGTCGCCCTCAATCAGATGATCCCATCCTTATACCCCAGAGACTGGTTTGCTGCCTTTGACTTGCAGGATGCCTATTTTCATGTCTCGATCAATGTCCAACACAGGAAGTATCTGCATTTTATGAGGGGGTCTTGTTATTTCCAATTTACTGTTCTTCCCTTTGGTCTCTCATTGGCCCCGAGGGTCTTCATGAAATGCATGGCAGTGGTTGCGGTGACCCTCTGAAGAAGAGGGGTGCACATCTTTCCATACTTAAATGACTGGCTTCTCAAGGGCCAGTCACGAAGCCAGCTCAGGTCCACAATCCACAGAGCGCGGTCCCTCTGTCATCGTCTGGAGCTGCTGGTCAACGAACAGAAATCCGTCCTAATCCCCATCTTGTGAATAGAGTTCATGGGGTGGTCTTGGACTCCTTCCATGGCCTCAGCCACTCTTCCAAAGGCCAGGTTCATCACTATAGCTGCTCTAGAGCAGTGGTTCCCAACCTTTTCTCTGCTGTGGCACACCTTGATACCTTCAAATTTTTTTGAGGCACACCACCATTAAACTCTTGAATATTGAAATTAACTTGAATATTCATAAGTAATTTATGAACCGTGGTACTGTTTCGGAAATGCTGCTATTTGGGGCAGTATGGGTAGCAGAGCGGGGGTGGCAAAACAAAGGAAGTCAGGAGTTGTGTGCAGGGGCAGGGGTGGCAAAAGAGGACAAGGGGAGCCATGTGGGGAGTAGCACAAAGGGTGGCAAGAGAGGAGCAGGGAAGGGAGAGCAAGAGTGGCTTTGGGGGGGGGGGGCAGGGAGGAACCAGGGGAGTGGGGAGGTAGGGCAGGGGAGCATGGCACAGCACCCACTTCCCCCTTCTCCACAGTGGTCCCTGCCACCCAGGGCAAATCCTCACCCCACTGCTGCTCCCTCCTACCCCAGTAGATCCTGTCCTCCCATTACTGCAGGGGCTAGAACTAGGCCTCCAGACCCCAGCTACACCCCCTCCAACCAACAGCCACCCCACAACCCCAGCTAACATACCCTCTACTACACATCCACTCCCACCCCCCTCTGCGGCAGGCCGCCCCCCCCCCCCCCCCAAGCGCGTACCTGGGCTGTTTGCAAGCTGGCTGGTGCAAGCTGCTCCACCCTGCAGGGGGAGATTCACACACTCCCGGCCTCCCCCAGCTGTCTACTGGCTGGGCTTAAGGTGGAGCCAGGTTTAAAGTGGAGCCATCTGAATGGCGCGTTTGGGCTGCTCCTGCTGTTTTTAGAGGGATCCCTGGAACTCTCTGTTCTAATGCCTTCCTCTATTTTTAGGGGGGCCAGAATGCTGCTTGCCTAAAAATAGAGGGCCCCTGAACTGTGTTCCAGTGCCTTCCCCCTTACTTTAATCCATGCCTTTTCCCAGCCCTACACAGCCCAGGTGGCTGGGCTTAGCAGGGAGAGAACTTTAACTCCGGCTCTGGGGGATGCTCACGGCACACTTTGGGTGTTTCTGCGGCACACCAGTGTGCCCCAGCACACTGGTTGGGAACCACTGCTCTAGAGGCCAACCCAATGACCACAGCCAGGAATTGCCTCAGACTGCTAGGCACATGGCAGCAGCTACCCTGGTAGTTCGTCTTGCCCGCCTGCGCCTCAGGCATCCTCAGTTGTGGCTGAGGTCAGTCTTCTGTCCCAGCAAATGTCACATGGACAAGGTGGTTGCAATCCCTTGATGTGTTGCTGGACTTGTCATGGTGGAAGGACCCCCAGGCGACCATGTCAGGGATCCCCTTTGGGACCAAAACACCAGAGATCACTCTGATCTCTGACGCCTCCAGCAGGGGCTGGGGTGCTCCTCTATCTCGCAACCTTAGCACGCAGGGTAGTTGGTCAGAGGAAGAAGTCCCATTACACATCAATGTGAAGGAGCTGTGCGTGATCAGGCTAGCTTGCATGGTCTTTCGAGAGGAGCTGAGTGGCGAGTTTGTGCGCATCACGACAGACAGCACCACTGCCATACATCACATGAACCGCCAAGGCGGAGCCCCCTCTTTGGCTTATGCCTTGAAGCTCTGCCTCTTTGGGATTTGGCTGCGGCATTCAATTTCCATATGACTGGCTCTCACCTTATGGGAGTGAGGAACAGTGAGGTGGACCACCTCATCCGGCACTTCAATTCACAACACAAGTGGTCCTTCCATTTGGAAGTACTGCACTCAGTCTTCTACAACCTGGGGACATCCCCAAGTCAGTCTCTTTGCAACACAAGCTGACAGTGCCGCCAGTTTTGTTCTCAGAACGGGGCTCCCTACCAGATGCTCACCTGCTGGAGTGGTCAGGCACGCTGTTCTGTATTTTTCCCCTATTTCCCCTCCTGCCGAGGGCCCTGTTGAAAATAAAGAGGAACAGGTCCAGGGTGATCCTGATTGCCCCCACCTGGCCTTGGCAGCTCTGGTTTTACCTACTGACCGAGCTGTCAGTAGCCATGCCTCGGGAGCTCCCACTGAGGCCCAACCTACTGTCCCAGAGCAACAGACACACCTTCTTCATCCGAACCTGAGGTTGCTCCACCTGACCACGTGGAAGGTCCGTGGTTGAGCTGGGAGGAGCTTGCGTGCTTATGAGAGGTACAGCGCATCTTGATAGATAGCAGGAACACCTCAACCCGCTCATCCTATGAGGCAAAATGGACACACTTCTCTCTATGGGCTCGTCCTTGAGGCCTGGACCCCATATTGTCTCCTATTCAAGACATCCTGGAATATCTCTGGGCCCTAAATCGGCAGGGGCTCGTTCTGGCATTGTTGAAGGTCCATCTGGTGGTAATATCAGTCTTTCACGCTCCCCTTGCGGGTCACCCAGTGTTCTCGCATCCGGTGTCCACCCACTTCTTGCAGGGTTTGGAGTGAACGTTTCCCTGGCTGAGAGCCCCAACCCCCTAGTGGGATCTCAACCTGGTCCTCAGAGTATTAACCAGGCCTCCATTGACACCTTTGGCCATGTGCCCCCTTCTGGAGCTGGCACAGAGGTGGCATTTCTGGTAGCCATTACTTCGGCGAGGAGGGTTTCGGAGCTCAAGGCCCTCTCATCTGAGCCTCCTTTATACAGTCTTTTTCAAGGACAAAGTCAGGCTAAGGCCCCACCCAGCCTTCCTTCTGAAAGTAGTCTTGGATTTTCATGTGAACCAGGGCATTTTCTTGCTGGTATTTTTCCCAAACCGCATGCCTCTGAGGAGCACAGGTGCTGGCATACATTGGATGTTTGAGCGCTCACCTTCTATATTGACAGAAGAAGGCCCTTCTGCAAGTCTACACGACTCTTTATTTCCATTGCAGAGTGAATGAGGGGCAACCCAGTGTCATCCCAGATGATCTCATCCTGGATCATTTCCTGCATAAAGTCGCGCTACTGAGTGGCAAAGGTCCCAACCCCTGGTTCGGTATGGGTGCACTCTACTAGGGCACAGGCCTCATCGGCAGCCTACCTGGCCTGTGTCCTAATTAAAGACATTTGTCGGGCGGCCACATGGTCTTCAGTCCGTACCTTCATCTCTCACTATGCCCTAATCCAGCAGGCAAGGGAGGACGCGGCCTTCGAAGCCATCCTTCGTGCTCACAAACGATAACTTCACCCACTGTCCAAGGTAAGGCTTGTTATTCACAAGTGGAATGTATGTGAGCAGCTGCTTGAAGAAGGACAGTTACTTACCTGTAACTTCTGTTCTTCTTCAAGTTGCACTGCTCACATCCATTCCACACTTGCCCTCTGTCCCTGCTTCCAGAGTTAGTGGAAAGAAGGGGCGGAGAGGGAGGTGGAGCTGCGGTGGCTGTTATGGTGAGTGAGTGGTCACACACCACTCCAGAGGACGCTGCCGCTACTCCTATGGAGCAAGCTAAGGGCTAAAAAAGTTTGACAGCTGGGCACATCGGCGCATGCCCCACCAAAGTGGAATGGATGCGAACAGCGCATCTTGAAGAACAGAAGTAACAGGTAAGTAACTGTCCTTCTTTACAGTCTGAAATCTGACAAAATGCTAAAGCACGTTGTGTTCCTAGCACGCTTGAAGTAGCTTAGATTTACTTTCATTAGCATCGTATTTATCCTAAGTAGGATGATGATGATTGGGGATTCAGAATCTAGTCAATTCCACAGGTGTGTTTTTGGGTGGGGAGGAGGCAGTGAGATCCATGGGTCCCTCAGTGGTCTTCAGCTTGCTTGCATTTCTGGCCTCATCAAACTTGTCAGTCAGACACCAGGATAAGCTGTTTTTGAAGCTGTCAGTTAAGTCAGCTTTGACAGACTAAGGTAGCTGAAGATGAAATGAATTGATGGTATAAAATCTGGGAAAATGGAGAAACATTTTCTCTAAACAATCTATTGTGATACGGGTGATTAAATCTTAAAAATCCTATTTTGCTTGAATGTCTGGGTTCCCTTTTTAAACATCTGCTTCACATTTCTTGCTATGAGATTGAGCAGCAGTGCAATTGTAATAATTAGGGAATAAGAAATCTACCAATAATTACACTTTGAAGGGATCTGATTATGCAAAAAGTGTAGAATGATGTTTCTCAACTATCAGTTCAGTAGTGAGTAAGGAGAACAGAATTTAGGAAAGAGAATTAAGTGCTGTACTAAATTTTTGCTAAGCTTGAAACTACAGCTACCACCACTTGTATCATATCCCAGTGCAGTCTGTTCAGTGAGCTAGATGTAACCCATCTCAGCCTCTTTGAGTCATGAGACAATGTAACATAGTTGAAGCTATGGATTTTTGGGTGATTGTGGACTGACTTTCTGACATGCTGTTTGTGAGAACATAAAATCTCCTTTCCAGTTTTGTGTCCTGTTCTTCGTGAAGTTGCTTAAGTGCCCTTTGTTTTTTGGTTCCTTTACGGGAGAGAGAAATTTAAACACATCTCATGTTGCAGATGAGATCAGTGCAAACTTGAGTAACACACGCCTGTAAACAATTATAGGAAATCTGGATTTGTGTATGAGAAGCAGACTTGAATATTGTAAGGCAAACAGTGTTTAGAAAACAATTGCTATTGTCTGTAAAAGAGCATTTGCTAAATATTCTTCTACATCAATATTTCTGCCCTTTCTTTGAGCTTTATATTCTTTATAACCTCCTAAAATAGAGCACCTTTTTTTTTTTTCTGCTTGATCTGCAATGTCCAGTAACCAACTAATGCTGGATTTCATCTTGCCTTGTGTAAGGGGAACACAGGCCAGCAAATAATCCTGAATCCAGATTTAGATCCCCCACTCTTCCCTCCCCCACTGTTCTTTATACTTTAGTTTCTACCTCTTCTTTTTTTTTTTTTTTTTTTTTTTTAATTTGGCATACTGGACTTAACTGGCTCTGTGAAACCCAGAATTATTTAACAATATGAATCTTACTGTTTGGTCTTGAAAAATGAATACCAGACACTTGCTAACCTGCTCATGTAAGTTGAGGTTGCGATTCCTGCTTGTTAGGTTTGGGGCAATGTACTGGTGAGGAGCCTGACACTCAGCTGCTGGGAGGGAAGGCAGAGTTTTGGATTTCCGCTAAGGTCCTGGTCTTGAATACTGCTTTTGAGATTCTGTATTTCATAAATGCCCCTAATTAGCTGTGTCCTATTTTATTTCATTTTTAATTAAGGCACATTGCTCCTTTCTTCAGTTCATCTTCCAGAATCAGGGAAGGGTTAGAAGGGTTTTTGTTTACATTCCCCTTTTGGAGAGCTGCTTGGCTGTCACTAGTTCAGTCCTACCTGTCCTCAGCTCCTCTTGGGGGAAGGTGTGGGGATCATTGCTTCCATCTGTAAAACAGATGCTACTTTTACCCAACAGCTGTGCTATGAAACAGGATTCTCAAGTTTCACTCTTGCCCACAAGTTTTTGACCATCAGCAGTGAAACCCACAGGAATCTTGGTGCTCTGCTTGGCAGAATTCTATGTGGCAGCAAAGGCGAGGTAGTGGTGTTTGCACACTCAAGATATTGGTGCTACTTTGACTGTGCTTCATTCATATCTGGAAGGATATCTTTGCAAACTGAAGGGCTAGAAATGTAACTTTTAAAATTCTGTATAAATTGAATCTAGGTGCATTCCTCACTTGCTAGGGATAGGTGGGTGCTAATAAGCAGGGCTGACAGAATCTCTGCTCAATGCTTGTCTCCCCAAGATACCCATCTATAGTAATTGAGCACTGTATCAACCAAAGGATGAGAATTTTAGGATATTTTATTTTCCTGTATAAGAAGGAACAACTCATCAGCCATATTTATTCTCACTAAGTGCTAAATTAAGTTTGCAGTTACTGTTTTTCTTGTGCATTGAACACAAGTAGATAGCAAAATTTACTTTATATGAGTGATCCAGGCTTTTAGCTTAACATTTAACAGCCCTTACACCTTCTTGGAGGCTTTTGCATGTGGTCTTTTTTTATGCAAATCTGGGGGGATAGTTTAAACCTCTGTCATGAATAGCTTTCCTTCCCTTTCAAAGTTGTAGTTCAAGAATTGTGATGTAACCTGGGAGAAACTTTCTTTTCCTAAACCCCTTATTGAAACTTTGCCCTACAAGATCCTGTGGAATTAAATGGTTGCTATGGCATTGCTACAGCTAGGGTGCTATGCTTACAGCTGACTGACATTGTTTATCCCTGAAAAGGGGAGAGAATCTATTTGGCATCAGTACAGTTGTTCATTATTTTGCCCAGAGCAGATACTATTGCTGCTGTAGCAGTAGTAAAATTCAGGCAAATGATTCAACTGGTAAGCAAGAAATCAAGATGTGCATCATATATTCGGCTCTGGCAGAGAGCTCCACTAATTATCCCATGAGGGAAGATGTATTGTATCCCCTTATTTCTAGCATTTCAGAAGTGCCACAGGACTCCTTGGGGTTTTTTTTTTTGTTTTACTTCTCCACATGTGTCACTGTTTTGGGGTATTTGGGGAGGGAGGGAGGTTGAAGTGGGCTTAAGAATCTCATTAAATACCATGAACTGGCTTTTAATTTTTGAAATTATCCCTGGATGAGAATCAAGTGACAGTGCAGAATCTCTCTCTCTCCCCCTTTTGTTAGTTAGAAACTCTTTCAAAAGGGAAGATCTAGAAACTGTATTTCGTGATTGTGATTAGTCCTTGTGAGTAGGCTTTGTCCTATTGGGGGAGAGACTAGCTAGCGCTCCTTCCGTCACTGAGTTGTTCCAAGACAGAAGTATCAAATCTTTTTGCTTCCTTTAAAGCTCTGCTGTGATTTTCTACATGGCAACTTGACAGCAGCCAGATGGTGGTTATTGCTGGTCTTAATCCTACACTTCTCAGTCATTAGAACAATGAGTGTGGTCTTTTTTTTAATTCTTGAATGTGGAAGCTGTTGCAGTTCACTTGGTACTTGTGTTCATCATTTTGAAGTAGAATGATGAGCAAATAGTATCTGAAAATGCTTCCTACCCCACATGCAATGCACTCTCATTTTGTTAATGTCAGGAAAGTAATGTCTTAAGTATCATTTTTCAGACAGGTAGTGGTGCCCAGACAAGTAATCTCTAATGGGAAACTTCTCTGAAAGTTTATCTACCTGTGCATCTCTGTGGCCTTATCAAACTTGTCAGTCATTGACACCAGGATAAGTGGCTTCTGAAGCTGTCAGTTAAGTCAGCTTTGACAGACTAAGGTAGCTGAAGATGAAATGAACTGATGATATAAAATCTGGAAAAATGAAGAAAATCCTTCTTACCAGTAACGAGTACCACTTCCTGGAGATGCCTGTGATAGAGGAATGAGGTCTCTAAGGTATACATGGTGTATGTCCACAACACGTGCTTTGTGGGCACTGTTTGCACAAGGAAAGAAATTTCAGAAAAGTGTATCACCACTGCCCTTTTTTTTTTTTTTCCCCATGTACCAGACCATCATTTCTACAGGCTTATGGGCAGAGTTGCTAATTGCTCACTTTCTTTCCGAAACACTGCCAGTCAAATAGTTACCTGCGGAACTTTCTTTTTTGGTTGGAATGTTGTCCTAATCTTCGAGAGCAAATAAGTCTCCATTTGTCCCTATCAAAAGAGAGGGAGAAGCTGGGGACAACATGGTCTCAGAATCTGGTAATTACTAAGCTCTAGATTCCTTTTTAGGAGTGATTCTGATTTTTATGGCAATGGGCTTTGATAGTAAATGCACAGTGGTCTCTCCAAAATTGAGGATTAATAGATTCCTTCTCTTCCTACTCCCTTTTTCCAGTTTGCTTTGCATGCAAATACTGCAAGTTGCATACAAGGGACACACGCGGATCTACAGTCTTACAGTTATGAGTCGGTCTCAACATATTAGAATTCCATATTCAATACCTTAGGATCTGAAGTGATGAATAGGTGTCCTTGCAAGACAGAATTCATTTGAGCCATCAAGTATGAGGGCTGTTTAGGATTTGGTTTTTCAAGTTCTGATTGAGGGTCAGATTTGGGTGCCCGTGTTCGTGTTGAGTAGCAACTTATTCCACAGATTCTCTTTATGGACATGGTGAGGAGTGTTCATGAAGTTAAGGGTATTAATCAACAGGAGGGAAGATTAGACTCTGGCCCTAAATTTAGCACAGCAGTTGATGCGATTAGACATGATCTCCTTACTCTCATAGTGTACATTGGCCTGGTTTAGCAACTCCTGTAACCTGGACAGTCTGGTAGTTTCTGCCTTTTGGCAGTATCCCTTCTTATGAAGTTTCAGAGCAAAATAAACTTTTACCAAACTGTTTATGCTTTAGTCTGGGCCAGAAACTTTATTCTGGATTGCTGTAGGTCTCCAGCTCACACTGAGCAATAACTTTTTGTTTATTCTAATTTTCTAGTTTTAATGTAGTTGTTTGACACTTGCTTATGCTCATGACATTGCTCCTGCTAAAGCCCTATAAGTGTCTCATAACAGTTACTGAGTAGATTCTTGTGATTGCTATCACTTGCTCAAATCATTTTCCTTCAGCCAGTGAGCATTATACTGAATGAGTGGGAAGAAATTCAGATACCAAATAAACTGTTTGTTTCATGTATTATCTTATCATGACAACCCAGGGAGGTCTGGTGACTATCCTGGGCAAAAATGCAGCAAAAGAGGGGAAAGTTCCTGGATCAGCCTAAAATTTTCTTTAGCCTCATTACAAAATGTTTGCAGGTGTACAATAACTTCAGGTAGCTGGTTCCTGGATGCTAAAGTGTAAGAGGGTTATCAAGTAGTCTTGGCACATACTTTCTGCCATGTCAATTCAAAATTGTCTCACCATTTAAGACTGTGCTATGAACCTTCAAGGAAACTATTTGTCTGTGGTCACAGTGCAAAATACAGTGGCCACCAGTCCCAACACTGGGTTGGTCATGGTCCATTACCTATGTCCTGAAAATTGGATGAGTAGTAAAATTAGTACATTGGAACCATTGGAGACTCTCAGTTGAGAGCCTCACATCTCGTGTGTTAAGATCAATGACTAGTTTCCTCTGTGTTGTAAATCCTGTGCAAATTCATGATGGACACTTACTTAATTTAGCCACCATCTGATTACTCTTCTTGTAGCCTTGTTTGCATGTGGGTGGGGGGTCCATCTGCACCCTGTTTTCACCCCCATTATGACAGGAAGTGGAGCTGCACGCATAGCTGGGTAGCCAGGAATGCCTGCCCTGATCAAACGTGGATACAGTCATCAACCTGTCCACTCCAGCTTTCCGGGCCATACCTTACAGGAGTAAGTATACCATCTTTCTCTGAATAGAGGTCTGTGCAGTGCAAACTCAGAATTCAATCTGTAGTGCTTCCCACTCGGTATGGGGAAGATGTACATGAGCTTTTGTTAACTGAGCAAAGGCATTCTAAAAAACACATGGTTTCTAGTAAAAATTATAATAAAGATTTGTTAATGATAGAAAAATAATTAAGTGATTGAGTTATAAGTGTAAAGATACCGAAGCATAAAGTGTGCCGATGAACTTCTTTATTACTGAACAGGATTGGAATTAACAACGTCTTACCCATGCTGGTACAAGCAGTTCCTTAAATGCAGGTGGAGACTGCCTTCCTTGCCGAGGATTCCCTTCCCCTTTCAAAGTCTTTCTTTTTGTCTTCTAGACATTATTTCAGGTATTGTGCTGTGGGGAAGTGAAGATGTTTCTCCCTTCCTTTTATAGCTTCTCCCAGCTTAGGATTTTTAAGTATATAACATGGGGACCCTTTCCCCATTGGTAAGCAACATCCGTTGTGTCCGTTACATATCGTCACGGGGTAATGGAGTCTTTCCTTGCTGGGTGTTAACAAGCCATTATAATTGTCTGTGACCCATTTCCTTATTGTGCCTGAAAGGCTGTTTGTGGGAGTTTCTCATCCCACCATGTTTTTAGTAGCGTATGCAATGATTTTTCATAGCATAGTATATGATGATACCCTGGTGAACTGCATGTGCTATCTTGCTCTGCTAAATTTTTAAAATGGTGGCTCACAAAGGATGTTTTGTATAGAACATAATTATGACAATGGTGAATACTTAATTCATTGCTTTTTAGAAGGTCTCAGAGTGGTATTGTCTCCATGTGATTGACCTTCAGTTGTAGTAGCTCTCTTCAAAGACTGACTGAGTCTGTTACAATCAATTGCTTTCACTGTTTATCCCCCAGACCCAATGAAATAGACTATGGAGATACTCTTCCCCATTTACTTTTCGTCTGCTTTATAGAAATAGAGAGGGGGCTCTTCTCTCCTATACTCCCCTCATTGTGCCGTCCATATTTTAACTTGAGTTCCCTGTGTACCATCTCATACAGATGCATGATATAATCTGTTTATAACTACAGAATTAACTTCCATGAATGAACTCCATGGCCCAGGTGATGGCCAGGTGGTAAGAATATCCAGCCAATATATGGGAAGTAGGCTGAGCTGTGCATCAAACTTAAGGTTATTTTTGGAACATATGTTCTGAATTTCCTACTCTCACCCCCCTCCCCCCGAGGATGTTGGGCAGGTAAATATTTTGTCTGGGTTCATGGCATTAAAATGGCTCCAGTTCCATTTTAAGAGTCTGTTTTTATTAACTCATTTTAAAAATTGAAGGAGCAACTAGTAGCATACGCAACAGACCTACAAGCTGGATTCTGTTGTTGTGATTTGACAGTTTTGCATCTCCAGTGCAGTCATAGTCTGCATGATGGATCTTTATGTAAGAAGAATGGCTGTGTAGCATAGATGGTATAGCGGCTGTATGCCTCTGGTTTACAGGGCAAGTCTACTCCAGCAATCCCTTGCTGCCAGAATGATTCATACAGGCTGTGAACTGCTGGGTATAAACTAGCATATTTCAGGCTGTTGCAGCTTAAACCGTAGTTGGGATGGCATAGGGCCCCGGTCAGGCAATGGGGGAGGGGGGATGATCCTCTTCCAGACTTGTACTTAGTGCATCTCCATCAAATGCAGAATATGGCCCAAATATTTTAGGCAGTCTAATTCTAATCTAATGTTTCTGCTTGGTGATGTCCACATGCTTTGTGGCTGTTGTCCAAAATGCTTTAGCATGCTGTGCAGTGTTTTGGAGTTGAAAGGCTGGAGTAGCTTTCGTTTAGTCTTGTTTTAACTAACAGTCAGAAAGATGATGCAGCATTGTGGTACACTACAAGTATAAAATCTGTGTAATACTGTAATAAAGGGTATACTTTAATGGTCAGCTTATTAGTTTTTTTCCTTATTTTACAAGGTTGATATGTCCTTGTAAGAATGAGAGATTAATAACCAGCTTTGAGTGGTTTTTGTAACACTCTTCTCAATGCCTTGGTAACAGGGTACTACAGCTTCTGTAGGTAGCAGAAACTGTCCCTAATGTATTGCTGCTGGAGCATGCCAGAGCCACTTATTTCATTGGTAAACAGGGCAGGGGTCCTAAATGGTGAGCATACAAAAGGAACAAAAGTTGATCCAGGGTGCCAGAACCTGGGAAAACTTAAGTACCATAAATCTTTACCAGAAAAAGTAGGCTGGTTAAATGAGTGAAATAGGAGCCTTAACACTGTCTGTGTTGTTCAGGAATTGAGTCATAGCATGTTGTCTTTTTTCCTATAAAATACAAAGCCAAGAACATCTTAGTTAAAGGATTTCAGCTTATCTGTTTTTCTGGAGTAGTTTTTGCTCTAATGTGCAGAAAGAAAATCCTAACAAGGGGTTTCTTCAAGAATCTCTCTGAAATCTTAACAACTAATGAATCTCAGGAGCTGGTCAGAGGGTAACATAGTGCATGTGTGCATACATAAGGATGGATAGCTGACTGTGTGGCTACCTCTTCCTGGCCCATGGCTGTATAAGGAAATAAGGATGGTGTCATTGCAACTGTGTAGGATCAGGTGGGTCTACCAGCTCTGGATAAACTTTAGTATTGGATCTTATTTGAACTACTAAGTAGAATTGAAAAGGAAGCCTCACTCCATCTCATAGGTGAAAACATTTTTTTGTCTTAAGCCACCTATCCAATACATTGTCTCCATCTACAGCTCAATGTCCAAGTATTCAGGAGGCTGTGCTTCACAATCAAGCTCTTCTTCATATGAACAGCCTTGCATGGATACAGAGATGCAGATCTGCATCTGCACCAATCATACTGCTGGCCACCATCTGCAGTGTAGTGATGCTTACCTGCAGCTTTGGGTCCCCCCAAACTTCTCTAAGCAGCTGCGCAGCAGCTGATCAGCTGCCCTCAGGGGAGTCCTCTGGAATAGCTGATGGATTGGCAGCCAGCAGAGGAGCTGATTCCAAGAGTTGTTCTGCAAGGGCTCCCTTGCCAGCAACTGATCAGCTCACTGGATGAGATGATTTAAGGCCTTCTCCCATCTCTGGATCTCAAAGGCGAGGAAGCAGCCTCAAAGGCTATGAACTGCAGGCAGCTGCTTTCCAGCCTTTGAGATCGGCATCCAATCCATTATCTGCCAGAAAGTGATCTCTGGCTATGAAGCAGTTACGTATGGATTTGCAGGGCTCTAGATGTAAATAAGGATTCTCATTCAAAATGTAGGCCCTCATTGCCTAGCCAATGTTCTGAGCCAAGGAAGTCTGCACTGAATAGAAGTGGCCAGAGAACAATTGAGATGCTTAATTCCAAACAGTTCCTAATATGAGGTTGTTTGTTTCTGTGATCTTTTGGGGCATTTGAGCCAGCATATCTCTGAAGTACTTCAAAGGGGACTGTATAAAGACTACTTGTAGCTGTATAGTACCAAAGGGATAGCTGTTAGTTTAGTCCAGGAAAACAGTGGTATAATGGATTAAGGCAGTGTATCTCTATCTTCCCAGATTATTGTACCTGTTTCAGGAGGCTGATTAGTCTTGCCAAGTTTCTGCACGCTCTCCTCTTTTGCTTACAAAAAGACAAAAGTGTCAGAGCACATGATTACTGCTTTTTTTCCTCCATTTTTACCAAATAATAAAACAAACCACAGCCTCTGGATTGAGACAGACCAATATACTATATAGAGGAATGTAAACAAGTCACTGTCTGTGTGAAGTTTTAGTCATAGTGACTTGTTCATGTAGCCTGTTGTAAAGCAAGGGAAATATCTAGATGTCAATTTAGCTCCAGGAGGGACCACTAACCTCCCTTGGTATGTGTATCCCACATTGAGAGCCACTGGTCTAAGATTCTGGCTGGTGCAAAGGATTAGTGGAACTACTTCCAGTACACAGACTTTCAATCTACTAGGTGAGCCTTGGTAGCCCCCTAGTTATGCAGTTGTCATGAGTCACAACACCACTCTCATCATAGTAGCTTGTCTTTGCAGTGTCAATCAGTGACTTCATCTTGTCACATAAGCTTCTACTTGCTGCTCTCACGCAGCTTTTTTGTGTTTATTTTTTGTTGCAAGTTGGCATTGACATCTTAGTAACAATTCTATACAGAGAAGCAAAGTGAAATTAAGAGGACCCATTTGTCCATTTGAACAATAGAAATATTTGAGTCTCACATTCTTCTTTGGTGCAATTATATTTTCCCTAGTTTTGGAAAGTGACTCACAGGCTGTGCCTGCAATAGTTAGTTGCCAGAAAATGATCTAATTTGGATAAATGATATTTTATCCTCTTTTGAACATGGTTTATATAGCAATCAGTCTGACATGGACAAAAGGAAAAGTTGTTAGATATATACCTCAATGTTATTAGTTTTAACATCTTTATAACCGCATTTTGCAACCCTGTATATTTAGTGGGTGAAGGTGGTTTGTGTTAGGAAAACATGCCGTTTTTGTTTTGTAATCTAGTCATTTGTTTGTGTAACATAAACCACTTCAAATGTGGATGCCTACAGTAAGGCATTTCACTAAAAGTGGCTTGACTTCTGCTGCTGGGGATGTGGATCACCATAGCTAGGCAACTCAATGCTTACTCAGGGCATAACCAGCTTTTGGAGACTTTGCTCTTCTTCACTCTACCCAAGTGCCTTCCGTCACCAAAATGAATGTATGAATCTAGTTCTGGCAGAATGCATCCATAGTTCCAGTCCTGTTGTTCACTGAAGGCTGGTGCAGTACTGTACCTTAACAGAATAAACTGAAAATTTGGAGGCTAACTTGTTGATTCTGACTGTAATATTGTTCCCAGAATTGAAAGTCTGTTCATATTGCATCTCAAGCCTACAAATTATTGTACATGCATGTGGTTAGATATTGGAGTTAACATGACCGTTTGGACTTTTCATATAGAATGGTGGAGGCAGCAAGGTTTTACAAACCAAAGGTTGGTGGACAAAACCAACCATCATTACTTCTCATCCATCTTTCTTTTCTTTGGTTCAGATACTGTTTTATTGTTTCCTTTTGAATATACATAGAGATGGAATTTCAGCTCCTAGCAACCTCATTTTCATATGTCTGATCCCTACCTGGGAATGCTGTCTGCAATGTTCTCCTAAAGTAACAAGTGAATCCCATAGTCTACATCTTTTGTTCCTCAGCACTGTCATGTATTCTGCTTAAAAATTATAGTGTTTTGATAATCGGCATCTATACACTAGCCCATTTGGAATAAAGACAAACAGCCAATTGGTATCTGAGTGGGAGTTAAATGAAAATACCTCTCCCAGTACTGATACCAGGTCCTGATGGAATTGCTTTGCTGCCTGAAGATGCCTCCCACCCTTCAGCTCAAGTGCAGATAATTCAGCATGCTCTTTACCCTTTGGGTAAAACAGTTCACATGGTTTTTACTAGCCAAAATTATTTGACTTGATGTACTATAATATATGCATTTCAAATTGCAGAGAGATAACTATGATGAAAACTCTGTTTTACAGGTGTGATTGAGTACAGGGCAAAATCCACTAAATCATCTTGACCTTAATTGTTAAACTACAAGTGTAGATTGTAAAAGTGTCTGGCAGTCTGTGTCATTGACTGCCCTTGGCACATCATGTAGGTGTCTTGTGTCTTAGCCAAAGTTATTAGGAACTGAAGCTCATTGTAATCTGATTACTGATCTGTTGCTCTCAAAAGTGAGGAGTTCATAGTGCTTCCTAGTAGACAGACATCCATGTGACTACAAACATCTTATCAGTTGTTCCTTGTGCTCTTGCGGGGGGGGGTTTACCTAGTACTTAGTAGATTGGGGGTTCAGTTCCCTGCTCCACAACATATTTCCTGTCTTAGACAAGTAACCCAGTCTCTCTGTGCCTCAGTTCACTGTCTCTAAAATATTTCCCTACTTTACAGGGTGGCTGTTATGAGGAGAAATGCACTAAAAATTTTGAAGTGCTTTGAGATATATACAGATGAAAAAGTACCGCATGCAAGTTTGTATTGTTAGGTAGTGGTGGCAGTGAGGTGTAATTCAGCATGTATCCTTTCCTAATACAAATTGTATTGTCTGTTTGAGGACTATATTAATGCTGTGTTGAATTTTAATGTTAAGATTCATTGGTGTAACCAAAATATGTAATTAAAAGCAGTTGTATAGGAGTAAACTCTTTAGCTATCTGACCTGGTCTCTGACCAGCATTGAATTTAAAATGTCTTCTCATTCAGTTGTGGGATTTTTTGTCACAGATCTCATCCCACACCTGAACATTCTTTTTTTTTTTTTTTTTTAAATTAAAAAAAAAAATTGACTTGTTTTGCAGCATTCAGTAAATTTTGAGGTTCATGCCCTACTTTCCATCTGCAGCTATAGGAGGGGCTCTCCTGCTGTTTAAAGCAAAAAACATCCCTCCTTCCCTTACAAAACTAGTTTTTCTTTTTTGTTTTGTTTTTTTAAGAGGATAAGTTGCTGCTGTTCTGCAATACTCCTTTGCTTTGACCCACATAGTCTGTGTTTTGAAGAATGACATTTATCCCTACGTCCTCTGAGATCCCCAGCAACACTATATGACATATGTGAACAAAACTTAAATGATGGGTCATCATTAATGCTGTCAGATACAAGTTTGATTGGGACAAGATGAACAGGCAGATTGCAAAAACCAAATAAAATAATGTACTTGCAGAAGTATGTAGACTTTTCTCACATTTTGGCCAGGTACTAGAATTGCTTCTGTTTTTCAAGGACTTTGAGAGCATGGTGTTGCAACAAAAATATCCAGTTGAAGAAAAGTCCTTTAAAGGCAAATGGAAAATGAAGATAGTGCTGATCCCGACCTCCCCCCTTACAAGATTTCAGTTGAGCTTCTGTCATAAACTACAACAAAGTAGCCGCCTGTGTGGAGCTTCAAGAAAAATATGAAGGAAGAATCAAACTAAGGAAACTGTTCCTTCTTCAACTCTCAAAGTTTAGTTTCAGTTCAAGATATAAAATGGTTGGTTGAGTAGAAATGATTAGAGTTGTGATAACTGGGGGCCAGCAGCTGAGCTTTGGCAACACATCAGCCAGTATGCTGAGGTTACTGTGCATACAACAATTTTAATAGATTATAGACACACAGAATGCTGTCCAGTAGGTTCAGCAGGCAACTGTCTTTTTTTTTTTTTTTTTTTCCCTCCTAATTCTAATTCTGAAGAAGAAGCACTTCTGTTCCTTATGCATGCCTGCAGCCTAATGTGTTCATTCAGGAGCAGTCCCATGAGGTTCCTAATGTCTGGATTTAGGGTAGATATAGTTGGTCATATTACTAGATACTTAATTCTTGAGTAGGAATTTGTATTGCACTGTTGCCTGAAAATTATGCCAGCCAGCTATTTTTCTTGTACAAAAGATAGCATCTAAGAATGAAATACACATAACATAGCAGTGACTTAAAGTGTTTGAACTTCACAATGAACCTGCTCATTGTAACCTGCAGTTGAGAGTTGTTTGCAAGCAATGGGAATGATTTTCCCATAGTATTGTGTGATGTGTGCTGCTTATACTGTATTTGTGGGGAGATCGCATCCAAACTGGATAGAAATGGAAGATGCTGAAGGATTAGAGATGTGATTACTTACAACAATTGCTATTAGTGTCCTAAAAAAGCCCAACAGTGTACTAATTGCCATTGATGCACATTAGAAAGGACAGAACCTACCCTGCAAAGCCGAGAAATGTCTAATATATTTCATATACACAATATTAAGTCGGGGTTTGCCTTGACAAAATCTGTTTGTTTTTTAGTTTTAAGACTACATCCATTTACTATAGCACAGTTAAGTAAAAGAAAAGCTGTTTTTTGTACTGTGGTAGCAAAAGATCAATTGAGGGGGGAAAGAAGCTGATTTGTGTAAAGAAAGTAAGTACTTGTGCTCTCTCCTGCCACCCATTCCCTAGATACAAAGCACTTCTGTGCAGAAATCCAGACAACATTTCAGGCTCCTTGTGTCTGAGAGGGCATCTTTGTAGATGGGTATTATGTATATAGTACCCATTCTTATAATGGAACTTGAAGAAATAATGGTGACGATGTACTTGTAGCAAGCAGTTGATAGACAAAAGACTTTGCTGTCTGGGAATTCTTTTGATGTAGGACTGCTGTATTACAGCATATAAACTTGCATTTGTTGAATAGTGACAGCTTAGCAGCATAGCTGAAAAAAATAAGTGCCACTAAATATTTTGCCTCTAACATTTCTAGTAGCTATCAAGATGATTCATTAAACACTGAATGATTTGCTGATTTCTACTACTGACCCACTTAGAATTGTTTCTCTTACTTGTTAGCCAGTCTATCCCACCACAGCATACTTGTTTAGCTCATTCATTCTGTTAAATTTTTGTCTTTTTAGACTACATAAGCTCTGTGGGCCAGGCACTATTTTTTTTGGTATTTTGCCTAGTGCAGTGGGAGCCCTACCTGGTTGTGGCTGTTCAGCATTACAGTATATTACTGGGATCAGACAAAAAGGCTTTCTGGTGATGCTTCAGAAAAGGTTGAAGAGCTATTTGCTACAACTAATGGCTCTGAGGGAAACACTCCATAATGTTTTTTGGACATTGAGGCATTTTTAGTATTAAAATATCTTTCACAGTTCTTAAGCTAATCTAAAAAGTATCTGACTTTTTCATTATTTTTATAGTTGAGGGTCAGAATGTCTTGAGTGCTGTATGTATACACTAAATATGGCTATCAGAAATACCCACAGAGAGAAATGAAGTATTTCCTATACTTTCAAACTACATCTTTTGTTAAATTGGCTGTACTCTGAGTCCCGTGTATGGTGGCACACACAGTTTAAACTGTGTGTAAGACCAGTGAATTATCTGGGCTAAATTTCTTTGGAAGTGTATGACTTGTGGGGGAAATTAACTTTGTTTGCTTCGATAAGTGAGTCTATTTCAGCAAAACCATTTCTATTTCATGCATTTGAAGTGCAATTATACCCGTAAAAGCTCGTGCAACAAGAAAACTTATTAGCCTTTTTAAAAGTGCTACAGGACTCATTCTTTATATTGATCACAAAAATGAACCATTTCAATGTTTTGTTTAAAGAGAACTTCTTTTTTTAACACTGCTGCAGAAGCTTCAGTTGGCCAGAGAACTTAAAACCTGATGATGCCACTTGTGCTGTAACTTGGTGAGCTTAGTAGCTTTTTGGGTAAGGGCAGGGTCTACAAGCAGATGAGATGAGTATTTGAGTTTCTTCTGACCAAGAGAGTTCTCTGGCCCGCTGCAATAAGTTTCCCTGTAGCCTACTGGAAACAGAAACCCAGGTCTCCAAGGAAGCCTTAAGTTCTGCTGAGCCTGAGTTGTAGCGAAGCCAGCAAAAGACCAGTTGTTCCATGTTCCCCGTTCCCTAACTGAAGCAGGGAGAGTGTCTTGTGTTTTGTAGTTGTGGGGCCCTCTGAAAGGGACAAAATAACTGGTAATGGGTTTCATTAAGCCCTCTTCATAGTGAACAGGTGTACATTTTTGGAGACATAAACTTGGAACAGGCATACTCTTTCCCCTGTCGTCCCTTCCTATTTGAATAGTTTCTTTCACAGTGTGGCATGCAGCATATAGCAGTGATGGCCAAACTTATTGGTCCTCCAAGCCTTATATGGCAATCTTTAGGTGTTTGAAAGCCAGGGTGTGCCTGCTGGAGGTTGGGGCTTCAAGCCCACAGTAGGGTGGTGGGGTTCAGGGCTTCTGCCCCATGGGAGGTTGCTGCTGGACTCAGGGTCTTCAGCTCCACAGGGAGGGAGCTTGAAGGGCCTCTGCCACTCAGGGAATGCCTGCTAGGTCTCAGGGATTTTGCCCTGCTGAAGACCCAATACCCCCCCCAACCCATGGTGCTGAAGCACCTAGCCCCATCACAAGACAGAACTCCCTGGCTTGCCGCCCCCCCCCCCCCCAGATCAAGGTTGGTAGGCAGAGAATAAGGGGATGCATGGGGGGGGGCTCTGAACAGCATTTTATCTTTTATCTCTGTAAAAGAGCAGCATGAGGCTTGCCCCCCCCCCAGCATATAGTGATCACAACAAAATCATGATTCTAGAGCACAGCACTCTTAATTTTAAATCTAAAGATAAAATCTTGTGTGCTTTAAAATTAGGAGGAACTGAACAAATCTATATCCAAACAAAGCTATTAAAGTAACCCATTCTGATTAGGCTTCAGCTTGCCATATGAGCGGGATTCAGGATATGATCTCTTATTAAAACATGATCTGATTTGATCTGTTAAACAAAATGTTGTATCTGGAGTGTGAGGCTTGCTTTCTGTAACCTTTCAGAAGAGGCAAAGCTTAAAATTTAGGCAATTTGTACACTCTTTAAAAGTGCCAGCAGACTGCTTTTCTGTTTTTTGCTGAACTAGACTACCCCCATATCCCTTTGGATCTTTACACCAGGACTCTGACCTGTAATTAAAGCAGCTACTTCCAGGCATCTTGAGGCTGTGCTTAGAGGGAGAAAAGGAGTAAGAATTCCATTAGCGTCTAGCAAACTAAGCTCAAGCCTAACTGTCTCTGCGCCCCCCACCCCCCACACTTTTTTCCAATGCAGAACTTGGATCCAGGCTTGTAGGACCCCGTGGGATAGAAGGTCTGAGCCCAAATCAATCCAGGGCGCAGGGTTCAAGCCCTGCTGGTTTGCAGTGTAGACTCAGCCCAACTGGAATCATGCTTTGGGAATTTATGAAAAGTGTGTCCCAGGCACATTTGTCACTTGAACAGCCAAGTTTGAAGTTTGGTGGACAATGTGTGGGGGGGTGGTGGTGTTTTTTTTTTTTGTTTGTTTTTTTTTCTGTGCCACAGCATGAATGCAAAACTAGAGCAGTCACATTTTGGGGCAGTGCTGGAAGTCTGAGTTATGGGGTATTTGGACATGGCCCTACACATTGCAGTTCATATACAAGAGCAGTAGGTTAAGATCCAGGGTTCAGCTGCTTCCAACTTGGCATAACAGGTGAGTGCAGATCCTCAAGCCTTAGGTTAAAAAACCTCAGTCTGTTTAAATTGAGTTTTACAGACCCTGGCCTACAGACCATACCTTGGCCGTACCTTTTGCTCCTAGCTTTCATGATTTGAAACAATCCCAACAGTACTTTAAAAACCATGTCTACAAAGTCCGTTGAGTGGGTTATTTCCTCAGGGTACAATTACATGGATGGGATCCATTTAAAAAGAGTAATATACACTGACTCATGAATGATACAAGAAAATGGATTACAGTTTGTGGTTTTTAATATATCTTACTACTATTACAGTAGCAGATTAGCAGAATGAGGGTCTAGATTCTCCACAGATGTAGAGTAAGAAACAGCTCCTGCCCCCAAAGACCTCATGCCATTTCAAGGGTAAGTGAACACAGCGAAGAGATATGGGAGGAGCAGATTCTCTCATCAAAATAGCTACATAAGTCACTTAAGTCTTCATATAGTGATAGAAGTTAACAATCTCTGTTTCACTACTTAACATGAACAAAGTGTTTAGTAGGTTAGCTGTGATGTAGACTATTTTTGTTTCAAGGTCATAGTGGTAGGTGGGGGTTGGTTGGTTGGTTGGTTGGTTTGAGAGCTCTCAATTTTAAATCAGACTGGGGATGTGTTCCCGTCTGGGTAGTTAATTGAATAGACCCATGTTAACTGACCTTTGCAAAATAGTCATGGATGAACAAATAACTAAAATCTAATTTTGCTTTTTCATTTGTTACACTTACAATATACTAGTAAAATGCAACATTTTTTTAACATGAAACATCATGGGAGCATCTTCAGTATTATTGATGGAGAGACACTTTTTTTTGTTTGAATTATAAGGAAATTATTAAAGTGCCAAAAAGTCTATCATCCTAAAATAGGTTGCTGTTGTGATTTAAAATGCAATGCTGATAATCAAGATGTGCGAGTTCTAGTCCTAGTCTGCTACACACTTACTGTGTGACCTCAGACAAGGCAATTAACTTGTGTGCTTTCATCTCAACATTATAAAGTGGGGAGAAATAATCTATATCTAATGGGTCTTATGAAACTAACTTCACTTTTTGCAAAGTGCTTTGAGATTCTGGGAGAGAGCTGTAGGAGGAGTGTTATTACTTGCCATTCCACTAGGACAGTGGTTCCCAACCACTGTGCCGGGGCACAGTGGTGTGCCGCGGCAACACCCAAAGTGTGCCGCAAGCATCCCTGAGAGCTGGAGTTAAAGCTCCCTTCCTCGTCAGCCCAGCCATGTGGGCTGTGCAGGGCTGGGAAAAGACGGGTTAAAGTAAGGGGGAAGGCACCGGAACACAGTTCCAGGGTCCACTGTTTTTAGGCAGGCAGCATTCCAGCCCCCCCTAAAAACAGAGGAAGGCACTGAAATGCAGAGTTCCAGGGGTCCCCCTAAAAATAGCAGGAGCAGCTGGAAGGCAGGGTTCCGGTGGCTCCACCTTAGGCCCAGCCAGCAGAGAGCTGCAGGAGGCTGGGGGAGAGAATCTTCCCCTGCAGGGCAGAGTAGCTTGTGTCAGGAAGCTTGCAAACAGCCCAGATAAGGGTTTGGGGCAGGGGAGAGGGCTGCTGGGAGTTGTACGCAGGAAGTGTGTGTGTGTGTGGGCAGAAAAGATGGGAGTGGATGTGTAACAGAGGGTGTGTAGCTGGGGTTGTGGGGTGGCTGTTTGTTTGGGGGGGGGTGTAGCTGGGGGCTGAAGGCCTAGTTCTGGCCCCTTCAGTGATAGGGGGGTCCATCACAGGCAGCAAGGGGCTAGGGAAGGGGAGGATGGGACCCACTGGGGTGGGAGGGAGCAGCAGGGGGGGGTGAAGATTTGCCCTGTGTGGCTGAGCGCCACGGTGGAGAAGGGGGAAGTGGGTGCTGCTCATGCTCCTGTGCCCTACCTTCCCACTCCCCAGGTTCCCCCCTGTGCTCCCCACAAAACCACTCTTGTTCTCCCTTCCTCTCTTCTCTTGTGCTGTTCCCCACATGGCTGCCCTTGTCCTCTTTTGCCACCCCTGCCCTGCTGCGCTCCCCACACTCACTCCTGCCATTGCACACAACTCCTGATCTCCCGTGTTTTGCCACCCCTGCTCTGCTACCCCTACTATCCCACATATGGGCATTTTTGAAACACTGTGCCATGGTTTATGAATATTCATAAGTAATTTAAGTTTGAATATCCATGAGTTTTTTAATGGTGGTATGCCTCAAAATTTGAAGGTATCGAGGTGTGCCACGGCAGAGAAAAGGTTGGGAGCCACTGCACTAGGACAGACTGCGTTGGTTGGAACAATGGGCAGCCGCTGTGTGTTTTAACATAACAACTGAAATTGTCAGCTCTTTGGTCAGTCATTGTAAGTGCTTAGCACAGTGGGGGTTCTGGGTATTGACTTAGATGCCTACTAACTACGCTAATACATTCTTCCAAGTTGCCTCCCAAGAAACCACCACAAATTTTTAAGGTCTTTAAAATGCTACCAACTTATTTTTAACATAAATTTTATGGAGACTTCTTACTCTATCGTGCCTGATCAGCAGCCCTGGTGACCACCATTCTTGCAGCTTCAGAGAACTTAGTAAGGTTTCCTCTGGCGCTACTTGTTTTGGCTTCTTTATCTACTACTGCACTGCTAACTCGACTCCAGTCCTCTCCCTCCTTGCATTGCTTGCTCCCCATTGATTCGGTGCACCGTGTCTCCAGAATTTCTTCCCAGCTCTTGGTAGCTTGGAGTCAAGCCAAGAACAGGAAGGTAAGATGGGCCTCCCTCAGGATGATGCAGATGCAGGCTTTGTTAGTTTTGGACCCTGCTCAATATCTTTTGAGAACTGTTGCTGAATTTGTGTCTGGTATGGAACACTGCGTTTTAATATCAATGTATATTTGAAAAGGTAGCAAAATGAAACCTTTTTCAAGAGTTTATATGACATATATTTAACTGTAGGGATTGGAGAATAACTGATTGCAGTAAAATGTTCAAATGCTTATTGCTGTAAACTGAAATGTGCTTTTTACCAGAATGCTCTGTACCTTTTAGTTATGAGAAGTGCTGAGTAAACTAGGCTTGGCTTTGTCAGATGACTGGATGGTGGAGGCAGCAAACACAGGCTCAGTTGTGCCATCCTAAACTTCAGAACACTAGTCTGACAGTTTGTTCTAGATGCTAATTTAACACCCATAGAAGCACAGTGGATTAAAGATTAATATAGCAAATAGTTTCTGTGCTACCACCTTGTGAACTTGGATTTTGTAACAGTATCTGCAATAATCAATTTGCAGATGTGGTAGCAGAAGTCTGGCATGAAAAAAATGGTGTATTTTTAAATGTCACTTAACTTCAATATACTGAACACAGGACCTAATTATGCACTGCCTTGCATCTTATATAATCCCTTTAAAAAAAAAAAAAAAAAAAAAAAACCTTTTCCAAGTGTAAGCATGATCTCTCTCATGTTACTTCTGTAGTTGCCCAGTCAAACCCAGAACTGGGAATCTTTGCTATGTGTCATTCGTAAATCCTGCCAGAGAGGTAATCGCTGTTACTATGCCAAGAATTTGCTCACTTTTTGATGTCTTCTGCAAGACTAAAAGGCATTGTACTGCAGATGGAAATTACGGCTCAGCATTCACTCCTGGCTTGCTCTCAGAGTCAGGGGCTTTGTATCGGTCACATTTTTTGAACCTTTTTTTAGGATTGGGTACTGTATCTAAAAAAGCAAAACCTTTTTGTCTGCATGCTGACCAGTATTGTAGTATACAACACATAAGCTAGCTATATATTCAAAGAATAGCTTTTTGTCAACTAAAGTATACCTTGCATGGGAAATGTGCAATTATGGTCCTTTTTTTAAATATCAGACTTGCTTGTACCAAAGTCCAGTGGATGAGATTAATAAAATTTTTCACACCTTGTTTAGGTAGTTCAAGGAATAATTGCACTGCCACACTTCAAAAAATTTCATGAACCAAAATGATTTCATTTTTCACTGTCTTCATACCTTTAAAACACAAGAACTGAAAACCCTCTCACTTACCAACCAAGATCATAGTTCAAGCTCTTAAAATTGTTTCCTGCTAAGCTGATGGCATCACTGATTAGTGTAAAAAGGATAGCCCTTCCTTTGCTTTAGATGTTAGCTTCATCAGTTATCGGGGAGGGGAAGACATCCTTGAACTCTGATCTTGCCAGAGAAATAGGCTTTTTATGTACCATTTTGTTTGTTTTAATCTCTGGAGCTATGTTTGTTACTTTTATGACTAAGTATACAGTTGCAGGGTGAGATACCGTGTCTTCAAGGTGTACCATAGAACATCCAGCGTGGGCAGTGGTGGGTTAAGATTAAACCACCTTTGTGTGCCTTCCTTGTGTTAGTCTATCTCCAACCTGAGTGGTCTGGCAGGTAACTAGGAGAGCCTTTGAATGAATGTTTGTTATGGCAAGCTGTATCAGCACCACCCAGAATCTCAGTAGTAATTTGCTGATGTCCTCTAGACATGACCCTCCTGGCATTATGCTCTCTTCCCATATACACAAGATCTTGCCAGGGGTCCCTTGGTTCCTGCAACAAAGTAATTCTGGCAAATTCTAGGCTTTGTATAGCCATTTCTGCTACTCTAGCCTTGTTACCTTGACACACAAGGGCTGAGAATCTTGCCTCAAATTCCCTTCATGGTTTTGCTGGATATCCTGAGAGTGGTCACTTGTTTCAAATTTGGAAATGAGTGGACCATGACTTTTAAGCCCCAGAGGGACCATGGTGAGCATCTAATTTGTATTCCGGTATAACACAAAGCTGAGAACCTCCCTGAATGAATTTGTTTTGAAATGGAGTAAAATCAAAATTTGAAAATTGCCAGTGACAAAGAATTTACCACAACCCTTGGTAAATTGTTCCAGTGGTTGGTTACACTCACTTTTGGAAATATATGCCTTATTTCTGGTCTGGACTTGTCAAGCTTTATATTTAATTTTTGGATCTTGTTTAACTGACTGTGTACTGCACCCTTGATTTTAGGGAAAGCATGGAGGCTCCCAGGCTGAGGTTGGTTTGGACTGGGCTTCTCTTGCTGTAGTCACAGAAAATACAAATAGTCAGCCTTTTGACTTTATCTCTATACTAACAATAGTTCAGGTTTGGACTGGATATTGAGCTGTATATAGTAGAAGTAAGAAAAATGCATTTTTAACCTCCTTTGCAGAAATTCTGGTTCTGCTTGAAATGATAGCCTAAAGTGGCAAGCTCTTCAAAGATGTATGTTGATAAGCAAAAGTCTATTCTGCTGCTTTTGTGTTAAAGAAAAATGACTGCATTTTTTGTACTGTCCAATATTCACTTAGTCTCTGCTTTCTCTAAATCTGTTTGTAACTCGTGCAATAATCAGTCTCCAAAAACCCAAGCCTGTTCTGCACTGTATGTGTAACAAAAATATTTTGAGAGCTCCCCATCAAGACAACTTTGATTTCTCAACTGCAGAAATAAATTGTTTTAAAATTTCAAAGCTACCCACAAAAATTCTGTCAAAAGTGTATCTCATCTTCGTTACACCCGTCTCTGAACAGATTAATGATCAGTAAATTCAAATGTATCTGCATGTACTTATGCACTTCAGCAGCTACAAAAAGGGCAGGATAAGTAGCCACTTGAGAATGATCATGTGGTGAATAAAAATGCTCTGTGAACATTAGTTTTTAGTGCCGTCTAGCTCACTGCATTCTGACCAGGCTACAAGGATGCCGCCATGCACGTGGACAGTGTAGTTTTGACGATTCCCATCCATAAGATGTTCTTTCCCAAGTGCCCTCATTATGCATTCCCTATCTTTAACATTACCATTATTTTAAAGATGTTTATGCATCTAACTTGATTTGAAAAACTATAACAAAGGAGAGAAGAAAAGGTAGAGGTCAAATAAAGACATGGCCTCAGGCATAATCGTTAATGCCATGGACAAGGTCTAAATGCAAGCATCCAATAAGTCTTAAAGGTTTCCAAGACTGTAGGAAAGACTAACATCTGGAAGCAAATGACCAAAGGTGTATAGGTTACTACAATGGATAAAGTAATAAAGTGCAGGGTGTTTGTGTTCTCAAACTTAAGGAGATGGCATGAAAATTCCATAGAGTGCTAGCTTTTGACTTGGAAGAAGGAATGTCTCAAAAATGATATCTAGTATTTCCTTACATTATAACCGTAATTCCCCATCACCAAATCTGTGCAATAGGAACAGCATAGTTTTTGATTTTTTTTTTTCCAACAATAACAGAGAAGAAGATTACAATTGTTTACATGGATATAGGGCAAAGTACTAATGGTGATGAACAGAGATAGAGGTACCAAATAAATCAATACCCCTTGAATGCACATCAGTTTGTTCTTTTTCTTTCAGACAGATTGAGATCATACTAGAAAGCTATAAAATGCTGGGCTGATGACTTTGGAAGTACTTGATACAGACAAGATTATCAGTGTGTCAGCAACATCTTTGTTGTGCCACAGGAGGTGGGAATTAGTTACAATGTTTGGTCCTTGCTTTGAAGATCCCAGATTATCTTTTCTGGTATTGTAGGTCCTCACCGTTAGATGACTTGAAGAGAAGGATTTAGTCCTGGAACTTAATGCAATTAGAAAGACCCAGCATAATGAACAGAGGATAGATGTGATGGCAACCCATGTTTAGGTTTGCTGGAATTTAATTTTTTTTGTTTTGTAATTTCAACAGATATCAGTGTTCTTAAGCATTTTTATTTTTATCAATTCATATTTTCAGTTTTCAGTTTCACAGGAAATTGAGGATGGATGGAAGGAGCTATACAATTATTTAAAGATTGTGTTGATTCAAAGTTACAGCTCTAACTATTAAAACACAAATTATCAATATCACATGTCAAAATATAAAAAATTTTCCTTAAATCAAACTCCAGGTTCTCGAGCAGCATTTTTCTTTGTTTGCCTGTCTGTGAATGTTGATTATCTATGAATACACTTTGTGTATGGTAAAATGGTGTACAGACACTTATTAAAGAAAGCAGAATTCTTCCAGGTCTAACCATGCTGTGTTTTGGGCTAGTCGCTTTGTGAGTGGTAGGTGACTGGGGTAAAAGTTCAGATTTTAATTAGTAGCTCCCCTTCATCTTAGTCAGCTCTAACTGCTTCTCATACAGTAATTTTGGAATCTAAGTCAAGGAATAAGAAAAATGATCCATGCAAATAATTGGCCCCAGCAGAGTCTGTGCTCACATTAGAGCCCTGCATGGATACAAATAAGTGGATCCGTATCTGACCTGCATCCTCAAGAAATGGTCCTCAGGCATCTGTGTTGTATCCGTGAATGTGGATATAATGCGGATATCCGCACATTTGCAGGGCTCTAGCTCTGTGCAGATGATAAAAATATGTGGATCCATATCCAATCTGCATCTGCAAGAAATGGTCCGTGGATATCCATGTTGTATCTGCGGATGCAGATATAAGGCGGATATCCACAGATTTGCAGGGCTCTACACATTATTTCTGAGACAAATATAGTTTTTCTGTTGTTTTGGAGAAGACAAATAGTATGACACCTTTTTTCTTTACAAGTATATTTTTCCATGGTCATTAAAAAGTGATAACTCAAACTTTGGCCTGTATCCATACAGTGTAAAATATTGGGTGGGACAGGGGGAAACGTGTCAGCAAAGCCATACTTTCCACTCATTTTCTGCACTGTAGAATCTAGTCCTTCTTAATGACGCTAGTTCATAAAGCTTTGTCTGTCTGATGCTGTCCAAGATCTATTGCTGTGGTTTCCTGAAGAACAATTTGAATAGTTTTTGCCTCAGTGAAACCACTTTTCATATATCCTGTAATCAAAAGGTAATGGGTTACATCATTTGTCTCATGAGTCTCTTTAACATAAGGCGTAATGACAAATTGAGCTTTTTTTCCCCTTCTGGGGTGAGAAATTGACTGCTTATTTTTAAAATTTGGATTGCAAAGTCACAGTTGTCTGAACTTATAAACTTCTGATGGAGAGGTTGTATAATGTGTGAATTGGTCTCTGCCTGCCTTAGTGACCAGTAAATGAGAAACCAGTGTCCTAGAGCATCCTGTTCTATGTGTAATCATGTTAACATGCCTAAGGCAACAAATTGGTTAAGTGGAAAAATAATATTGGGGGAAATACTCAATGTATTTGTAGCTCATTTTAATGCAACTTAGCGGGGGTGCCAGTACCACAGTGTTTGCAGCAAAGCTGGCTGGCCAACTGTGTTGTATGTGGACCACTGTTTTGAGAATCTCTAGTCTAATCTGAGTACAGACTTGATGTTTTCAAGACTAAGTTGTTCTTTTTAGTGTTTCTGCATAAATGTTCTAAAGGATACTATATGTCAACTGTAATGTGTGTGTATGACTTGAATTAATTTAGTTTAAATTTATTTGTTTTGTTTGAAAACTTCCTTTTTTGTTTTGAGTGAAAGCTTTATAACTTAAAACACAAATCGACAGATATCACATACCAGAATATACAAAGTAAATAGCTTTAAATTTTAAACATGCGAGCAGCTTTTTTTTTTCTTTTTTTCACACCTTCAATTACATAGGGTAGTGGTTTTCAAACTTCTTTTTCTTGGGGCCTAGTTGAAGAAGAAAAAATTATGCCCATGACCCAACAGTTATGCCTTTTGAGCGATGCATTCCAATCTTCAGCAGTGGCAGCAGGGGGCTCCGTGGCCCAGTGCTTGAGGGTTTGTGACCCAGTACTGGGTCCTGACCTTAAGTTTGAAAACCACTGGCACAGGGCGTCCAGTTTCCACTATTTATGCTGGTGTGCTCAGGCTTCTTAGGGTCAGGTTAAAGGTTTTGGCTTTTTTCTGTGTAGTGCTTGTCTAGGTCATTTGCTTTTTCAAGTGAAGTCCATAACATAACTTGCCATGAAAATCACGTTGGTGACCTCCTTAAAGCGTATCTTAAGTACATCCATTGTTATCTTACTATAGCTGCTGCAGGTTGGCTTGCTGTGCTCTTAATTTCTGAAGTTGCAAGAAGTATTTTCCAGTGGACTGAAGAGCTTCCTCAGGCATTTACTTTAGATTGAGTTGCTCTCAATTTCTTTGGTTTGTTTCCATGGTTCTGCTCCAGAAAGGATAATGCTGCTGAAAAAAATCTTTTTTTTGGGGGGGGGGGCTGTGTGATCATGCTAGCTTGGAAGGATTTGCAGGTTTATGGAAGTTATTTGCAGTTTATATTTGTTGCTTGACATCTAGCATGCTATCACCAGCAGTGCAGCTCTCTTGATAGGTGAAATAACTGACTTTTAGTGTTTCTTCATCCACTGTATTGGTCACTTTTGGAATGTTTCCAGAGGGGTAGCCACATTAGTCTGTGTGCAGCCAAAAAAAAAAAAAGGTCAAGAGTCCTGTGGTACACTAAAGACTGACTGACGGACTCCTTTGGTCATAAGCTGTCCTGGACTCCATCTGACAAGGTGGAGCATCTGGCTTGCAGGAGGCTGAGGTAGGGGGCTTGCTGTTTTTGCCATGGTGTCAGGAACCCACCATTTTCCGTCTGCCCCAAAGCACTGAGGTGACCCTGGCAACAGGGTATGTGTGCTGTTTTGCAATGAGGGGGTTAAAGGACACCCTCACCCCAGGCACTGAGCTATCTAGTCCCCACCCTCCCGTCTCCACTGTCCATGCTAGGGGCCACCCAGCCTCCCTTGTAGGGAGAGCACTGTATACAGCCTGAGCTAGCCATCCTTTGCCAGGACAGGACATGAAGTTGTACGCAGAAGCATCCCAGCAGTCAGGCTCACTCAACTGTTCTGTCAACGAGGGCTGCCCTCCTAAAAACCCAGGGTTCCATTACCCTATTTCCTCCCCAACTTGGGCTTTCCCCGTAGTCCAACTCCACTTCAACATGGATGTCCCACCCCTTCCAAAATACCTTAATTCTTCATGTGTCTTTTGGTCATACAAGAGTCCTCAAAACAGCAACAGCAACTTAGGAGCAACACAGAAAAAAGGCACTGACATGTTGCTGTTAATGAGCATCTACTATGCAGTAGGGGGAGGATAAACAACTGCATAACTCTTTTTTGTTTCATGGTGGTAACAGATGTGAATTATCTTGATACCTAGCTGCCCCCTCCAGCTTCCTATCTTTTATATTGTTAAACCCTGAATCAGGCAAGCATCCCTCTTCAGAACAGCACGTAAGCACTTGCTTATGTCCCCTTGAAGTCCATGGGGGTTTAGGTATGTGCTCAAGTGCATTCCTAAATTGGGGTTGTAATGATTTGCGCACTTCTCTCCCTTCTTTAGAATCAGTATAGCCCCACTATAGCCCCACAAATATGCAGATATCTGCATTATAGCCGCATCCCGCGGATACAACACGGATATCCGCGGACCATTTCTTGCAGATGCAGGTCGGATACGGATCCACTTATTTTTATCCACGCAGGGCTCTAAGAATCAGGTCTGACATTGCTCAAGGTAATAGGAGGATGCACTGAAGTATGCTGAGAAACACTGAAGCTTGATA
>ML681990.1:44736853-44820268 GCA_007922195.1 Podocnemis expansa | reverse complement strand
GGCAGCTCTGGCGGGGGCGCTGAGCCACCCCGCAGCGGCTCACCCCCTGCTGGTGCCTGCAGCCCCCTTTCTGGGGCTGCAGGGTGAGCCAGCAGCGGCTCACCCCCAGGGGTAACAAAATAGCATGTTCACACAGTGAACTTGCTATTTCGTTTCCCGCTTTTTTTCTCATTTCGAATTAACATTTTGTTAATTCGAAGTATGTTATTTCGAAATAAGGTGTTGTTTCGAAACAAGTTGTTTCGACACAACCTGTTTCGAAATAACCCTGTGCGTGTGAACACAGCCTAACATCCTTGTTAGGTCTATGCGTTTAGTTTTTATAGCAAACACTTCATTAGAGAAGAACAAAAATCAGTTAAAGAAATCAAGCTCTGCTGTTATATTCAGAAATGGCTTGGTGATCATGGAGAATGTGTGTATAAGCCTTATTTTATGTTTGGGGACGTACTTTAAGAACTGCTTTTTCAATTTGCATAAGGCAGCAGCTGGAAAATGCACATTTCAAAGATGCATTTATTTTTCTGGAGTTTTTTTCTGTGTGGTCAATATGTTCAGGATCTTGTGTGGTTAACAAATATATTTTTAAAATTATGCTATTGCTTTTAATATACGAAAAAATCTCTCTTGCTTCACTGTCACATGTAGCATTCAGGCTGCTCTTTCTCACATGACCTCTAAAATAGGAGCCTTTTTCTTCACTTTTTATTTTTTTATGTGCTGGTCTTGTCAGCTGTTAGGGGAACATCAACCTCGAGCTCTGAATTTAGGGACTGAAATGTGGTGGTGGTGAAGCCAATGTTGTATTACATGTATTTTAAATTGTAAATACATGTGACTTACAAGCATGTCTAAGAGAACACGTGCTACATGGCAAGCCTCTTCCTCTTGTCTTCCTTCTCTGGAGCTGGCAAGAAAAAATAAGCACAAAACAACCTAGATTAAAAACTCAAAAGCAGAACTTTGTCCTGTTTTGTCCATAGTCTTGTGACCTGAAGAGGGAGGGATTTCTGCATCCACACCTGGCAAGCTGGCCAAATACTGAAAATTGCTTCTTCCAACAGTCTTAAACTGTTTGCATTGGATGTATTTAATTATTTACATAGCTTTGTGAAAGTGGTGGAAGAGCTTCCACAATTTTATGCAGAAGCTTTCAATATTTAAGGCAATTCTGTGTTTCTTCAAATGTCAGTTTTACAAAACTCAGGTGTTTGTTTTTTAACTTGCAGACACTTTACATTTAATGCTTATGACATGGAAGACTGCTTGTGCTCAGACTAGGCCTTTTTTTGTTTTTTCTTTCTTAACTTGGAGGTGGATATATTTTTCAGTGGTAAAGGGCTTGTTCTTTTAGTGGAAAAATAGCTACATTGTAATACTTCAGCAAAACAGACCCATTCTCAAATTTTTGGGAAAAATGTCTTTCATGCTTTCTTTTCTGTTTTGCACATGCCTCTCATTATGAATCACCTGAACTCCCCAGATCTCCAGGAGACTTTAATGACGAAGATCTCTTTTCTGTAACAGCCCTGTCTCTCATATTTGTATTCAGGCTTACCTTGCCCAATTGGAGCAGGCTAATAAGCAAGAAGGCTCTTATAAGATGTTCCTTCCACTCCTAACAATGGGACTCTTTGAACAAGCTTGCTTGGAAGCAGGATTTAGGGCACAGGCACAGCAATTACAAAGTCCACCTAAGAGGATGAGTTACATGGCATACAACTGCCTTATGATTTTCTGAAAGGCATGCAGTTGAAATTCTCTGGCTTCAGGGTCACTTAGTGAAAACTTTTGGATTCTGTTCACAGGACAAGTATAAAATTTAAGCAAAGGGAAGGTGTATGGCAAAAGAAAATTAATTCTGTCCCTCTTCCTTGTTCCCAATCAGAAATCTGGCCTTCATTTTCGACACACTGATAATACTGTGCAGTGGCTAAGGGCGATGGAGTCCATTGGTCTACCTAAAGTAAGTATTTTAATGACACAAAACAATAACTGACTCATGGGCAAAGTTGACTAATACTGAGATTATTTTCTACTTAATTTGCATAAATTATTGTCAGAAGCTTCGGTACTGGGTAGATGAGTTCAGGAAATAATTTAAAGCTATAAAATGTTTGTTTCCCTTCAATTTCTTTTGTTGCTTGTCCTCTATTTCCCCTTTGCTCTACCTTTTTTTAATTTCTAACCTGTTTTTTTTTCCTGCTGCTTTTATTTCCAGCTTTTCCTGAATCTTTCCACTGCATCGTGTGCTGTCTCTCCCTTTGATTACTACTTTATGGCTTCTCTGGCAGGGTCTGCTTTGATCTTCCTGTTCTTTTCCCCCTTCTCAGTCTCTGCCCCCACCTTATGCATTCCCTTTACTTTTTCTCTTCCTTTCTGTGTTGCCCATCAAGAGTTTATCCTGATGAAAGATATTTAATATAGGGCTGGTTGGGAGTATTTCCTATGGCTGCTCTCTGAACACTGCTTGGTGCCTCTTAGCTACTAGGAGCCTATGGCAGTTCTGTGCCTTCCTGCATTTGCCAAGGCAGCTTGTTAGCCAGCAGTGTCTTTTAAAAAGGTTTTTATCCAGTCATAGCTGTAGAATATTAATGCTTATTTCAGGTCATTTCTTGCTTTATTTGGGTTCAGTTTATTTGTGGCTGGCTCTGTCATTCCATTAGACATCTAGCTTCTCTTATGTCCACTCTCTTATTCTCAAAAAGGCTTCATTCATGTCCTGCCCTTGCTGTGCCAAGGAGGGTCATGTACTGGAAGGGTTCAGAGCTTGCTGAATCAGCCACAGGCATTGTGACATAACAATGAGGTGTGCTGCCTGTGACTCTTCCTTGGGTACCACACTTGTAAGACACCTTGCCCTTTGCATGACAAAGCCAAGTCTGTACCCGACGGGCAGTGAGCTTTCCAACTCCACTGAACATGAGTAAGCCAAGGACTACACTCAAAACCTTTCAGACCCTATCCTCTCTCTTTAGAGGCCACTAGGGACACCCACCTCTCCAAGGGTATCTGTGGACTGTCCACTTACAATATTCAGATTCACTGCTCCAAAAGAAGCAGAACACCCCAGCTTCCCAGTTGCCCTTCAGATCATTGCTTTGCTTTAACTCACAGCACTTATACCTGTCTTCATTATAAATGTATCTGTCTAACAAAGCATAGAGGGTCAATAATACTAAGTATTGGAGACAAATGGAGACGGTGAAATAAAATCATAACACACATTCTAGAGCAGGGGTCTCAAACGTGGCCGATGGGCCACATGCAGCCCCCTAAAGCTATTTCCCGCGGCCTGCAACAACACTGTTACTACTGATCTTCACAATATTGTTGTATGAAAAGGTTTCAGTGGTGCGGCCATCAGGCTAAAGTACTAGTCCTCATGCGGCCCTAATGGTGATCTGAGCTTGACCCCTGTTCTAGAGCCTAAACTTAATTAACTGAATACTCATGTCCTATACAGTATTGCTCCCAGCAGAATCACTGCTGTGGTTTTTCAGCCAAGCTAACTGTACACATAAGAGAAGCATGCCGTCAATTTGCCTTCTCTGTGTGTGACCCCTGGTATTTCCATGGTATACCAAACAGTGCTTTGTCTTTATAAACAGGACCCTTCCTGCTGTTAGTTTAATCTTTGTAGATTTTTCTAGTCTCTTCTTTTAGCCTCTGGCTCAGTAGGTAAATAGGCTTGCATCATGAGGCATATAATACAGAAATGGACAGTTAGGGAGGTAGATGGCAGTTACTTCCTACTTGAAAGGAATATCTCCTGCATATGTAACCTCCTGGTGACCTGCTTAACACCAAGAATTTGAGAGTAACTTTCAGTATAGAAAAGTAACTCCTTTAAATAACATCTGTACATACATTTTGCAATGATTATTGCAACTCAAGGGCTACTGATTCTTGATGGATGCCTCACGTTCTCCTTTGAATTATGTAATATCTGAGCCAGGGGTCCCTGTAGAAGTCTCTGCCCTTTGGCAAATCACAACAATGTATCTCTGGGTCACACTGTCTCTATAGTGCATGCAGCTTGTACTGACCTGGGAGCGTTGGGTTGAGGTCATTCGAACTCTAACTCTGTAAGTAGCAGGCATAGATGCTTAATTGAGGATGCAGTGGTTGGTAAATTAAACCCCAGGCTGCACTCCAAGCCAGGAACAACTAATTGCTGACTTGTCATGTGGCCTTGGTCAAGTAACTTAATAGCTCTGTACCTTAGCTTCTTCATGGAGATAATACCTTCCCCCTCAAGGTAATGAGGTGCTCTGAAAAAATATACACTATATGGACAAAGTATCCTATCTCAGATAACATTGGTTCATGATTAAGATTTACAAATTTGTAGTAATTCTTCACTAGCTTTTGATTTCTCTGTGAGGTTTACAAAATCTGAGGTTCCAGTGTTTTATCTAAATACTTATTCTTTCAGTATGTCATTAGAATGAAGAGGAAATTAAACAGGCAGATGTTCTATAATGTGTGTTCACTTAAAAAGCATTCTCTATGGAATAATGCTTATAAATGTTAAATATGCAATGCTGATGAAAATAAAACCAGTACAGCACCTTGGCAGTGCTTGTAGGTTGGAATAGCAAATTGGTTCAAAGTAATTGTGATGCAGCATTACTGTTCTTGAGGCCCCGGTTTGACTAATGTGAGAGTGTAGATTACTAGTCAGAATAATTGTATTCTTTTTTTTTTTTTTCCTTTTAAGATCTTTTATCCAGAAACTACAGATGTCTACGATAGGAAAAACATACCTAGAATGATATACTGCATTCATGCACTAAGGTAACTAGTGATGGGGTAGAGGGAGGGAGAGAACATTGGATTCAATGGTCACTTTTCAGGCATGCAGTTTAAGAATGGCCTCAAGTAACGGGTGCTCTTAACAAAAGATCATACTTTGAACTTTGACACAGTACTAAAGTTATATTGTTTTGGTTTTTTTTGTTGTGCAGTGTGGCTTCTTGACCACAATGCAACTATTAGTAGTGAATTTTTATTATAGGATTATTGGGCAAATACTTCTGAAGCATGGAGGGAGACTGGGGGACCCTGGAGGGCATTCCCATTCTTCCCCTCCCACCTCTGGCCCAAGCCAGGCTCCTGAGTGAAATCAGGAACTGGCTGGTACCAGGCAGGATGGAGCTGCTGCTGCTGCTGCTGCTGCTGCTAGGGTCCTGGCTTTGCCATCCTTCTCTCTCTTCTCCCCCCCCCCCCCCCAGTCAAACCCTACCTATGTGCTGAAATACAAGATGGAAATTAATGCAAACAGCTCTCCTGTGTATCTTACACAAACACACTGTTAACAAAGCTGAAGTATTTGTTTAAAACAAAATCTGTGTTAAATGCCTCGTAATCTTGACACTAAGCCAAAATCACCTTTTTTTCAGTGATGGTAACTTCCTCCATAACCTGTTCTTAAAATTTTATAGCAGTGTGCCATACCCATTAAAGCTGTCTCACATTATTGATTTCTCATTCTGCAAAGGCGTGCTGGTAAACTTTTTATTGAGCTTCTAAGCCAATACAATGGCAGTATAAGCGTGTTCCTTCCAGGAAAATGAAAATAAATCTCTACAGGCTATGCCTTGACACCAGCTTAGAACTGTTTTCTTGCAAAATGAAGATAAATACAAAGATTCTTAATCATTCATACCCTCAATTATTTTGGCTTGGGTTTTTAGATGTGCTGGGCTGTTTCCTCCTCTAAATGTCTCAGTAGTTCAGTTATAATGCAGCAGAAAGCCAGAGAAGTTCTGCTCACAATAGTATAGTGGAATTAAAATCTTTCTACCACGTCCTTGCCTTAAAAAGCCTCTTTCTCTTGATATTTAAAGTGTGAAAGTCTTTAACTTCTATCTTAATGTTGTAGGAACAGTTTTGGTAGACTAGACTCGTGCCTGTTTCTGTTAGCACATTTCCTGCATATGGAAACCTTTTTTCCTTTCATAACTTTTGTTAGTGTCAAGCTTGTCAAGATGAGTTCTAAGCATAACTTAATTATTCTATTTTGTCAGCACTCATAACTGAAACAGTTGGCATGCCTTTAGGCCGAGGATCTACTAAATGTGGCAGAGGTGATATGTTCTGCTTCTGGTATAATCCTTGAAAGGATGCTGATGCTCCTGCAGTCTTGTGTAAAATGTGTGCTTAGTGCCAATAAATATGGCATACATTCAAAGTTTAATGATTTTTGTTCCAAAATGCTTAGTTTGGCTGTAGCAGTCATATCAATTCTTTTGTGATATGCATGTTGCTATTTAGATTGACATTGAGTGTAATATTAACTGAACAGCATCAGAATGATTATGTTGCTACCCTATTGTATTTATTGTCTAAAACTACGTAGCTTGGTCTTTCTGTTAGTGAGTTTCTTGTGTAATTGTGAAACATGATTTCCTGAAGTGGACACATGGGGCTGTTAATGTTCAGCAGCTTATAAAGAAATGGTGGGCTAAGTTCCATTTTAGTGATGTCATGATTTTTACTCAGATATTCTCCAGAAAGGGGAGTGGAGTAAGGCTTTCAAATGGCTATTTTTGCTGAAACTGAAGATTGTGGATCAATTGTGGGATCGACTTGTACAGTAAATAAGACATTTTTGACCCATTTGCTTCAGCTTTGTGTGTTATTTGCAATGACAACATAACAATTAGTGTCTTCCTTCTTGAACCATGTTTTGCAATGGTTTGGTCCCTGAGGTATTCATTTTCCCTTCTCCAGCATGATCTGGGTTAGGATGCATGCCAAAACATCAGAGCTGATCTGTGTGGATTCTTGGCCTTCATTCTGTTTTTTTTTTCGTTGCACTTAAATCCTTAAGCTTTTTCAAAAGAAAGCTGCAACACTCAACCCCCCCCCCTTTTTTTTAAATATAGTGCTATTAGATAGTGATTCAAGACACTTCTGTGTTACGAATTTCCCACACTTCCTTTTGGTGACTACATTTAACCCTTTGTCAGGCGAAGTGGGATTCTTCTCTTGCGAAAGCACATGCAATAAATATATTTGTAAGTCTTTTTAAGTGCCACAGCACTCGTTTTTTGGTTTTTTTTTTTTGTTTTTTTTTTTTTTTTTTTTTTTTACTGAACTAGACTAACACAGCTGCCTCTTTGGACCTTGGCAACGTTTTAACCCTGTGCTGCTTTGACTTGGTATATAGCAGCGAGGCATACAGTCATGCACTCCATCCACATTTTTTCTGCCCTGTTCTAAAATGCACTGCAACCATGTGATACATTTCTCTGTTGTGCTTTTCTTGTAGCTTTAACCCACAACATCTGTCTTGCATTACACACAGTGCTGCATTAAAAGAACATTAATGTTGCAAGTTGAAGCATTCAGAATTAAGGTTGACTATGTACCCTTAATTCATCCCCCTTGAGTATGTGCATTATGATGGTCTTATAATTATATGATTTTTCCACAGGACCCCTGATGGATTTAGGATACAGAGTGGATGGTGCACTGTAGATAAATCGTGTGTGTACCATGAAAGAGGCTGTGCTTTGTAGGTCCCCATAATCAGTTGTTTGAGGAGTTGAAAAAAAATAAACTTCATCACTTTGAATTATATTGGTATGCACATGGTGTATTTGGACATTTAAGTCCATAGCATCCATCTCTGTTACTTTAGTTAATGGGATAACCGATAGCAATGGTAGGCTGTGACCACTTTGGGTTAGAGTACCTTCCCTAAATTATATGCTGTGGAAGTTGATTCCTGTGGCTTAGTAGCAGTACTCACTAGTATGGGGCAAATGTTTACTGGTAATCTTCAGTCAACTATTGAACTGAGTCATTCCCACACCAAGAAATTTTCTTCTAAGGCCAGTTAGTGTAAGTGTGTTCAGATGCATCATTGAAGATGTAAGCCGTATTATAAAGAACATGCATTAAGTATGCATGTTTTCCAGTGAGTGTATTTCTTAATACAAAAGGCGGCCAGCTGCATTCTCTAGATTACCTTCACATTGTATGTGAAAACAAATGAAAAGCAAACTCCCAGCACCACCTTGTGGTGAACTCCTCCAAACCACAGAGAAGGAGAGAGAGACCACATTACTCAATCATATGTAACTGTTTACACAGGAGTGAAATCTTAAATTTATCTGCCATGTTTCAAATCACTTCTATTCTTTCCTATCAAATATTATCTGGTGGTGACTATTAAATAGCTAGCATTTCCCATGCTGATGATGCAATTTTTTTAAACGCAATTAAATGAATAATGGCAATCCAAAGTATAGTGGGCACTTCACAGACAAGATCTAGTCCTGGTCTCAAAGAACTTTACAGTAAAAGCCCTTTAAAACACCACAAGGAGAGACTTAAAGAACTAATTTGGAGTAAAATGGAAGACTGGGCTAATGCAAAGAATCTAGGATAGTTTGGGGCTTGTTTTAGGTGTGTGTTAACTTTCATTTTTTAATTTATTTAATGCCTTGTTGTCAGTGGAGAATGGCAGATGGAATGATTCAGTGTATTGTAGCAATCTGGAGACATGCATGATGAGATGTGGTGATGGGATTTATGCTGCAGTGATCTTCTACCTGAGGAATCTGTGCTTCCTCTATCCAGATAGTGGGAGAGAAGAGGAGAAATCAGACAAGTAGTACCCAGTGTTTCTTGTAATTAGAGCAGAAAATACTTGTGGAAACTATTAACAAATATACCTAACAATATTACCTACTGTAGTTCTTGGGCAACTGAGGAAAGACAGATTTGCAACATGTAGGGGCAGGGGGTGCCTTTTTTGAAAGCCAAAACAGGCTTCCACTAATGTTTTGTTTAAAATGTCTTGTTTGAAACTTGCACTTCACCCCAGAGAAAATCACTTTCATTAATTAGACTGCAAAAATAAATTCCGGAAACTCCTAACTTCTTACAGTTAAGGGCCTCATGTATGGTCAGAAGATATGAGTGAAAGATGTGAATTTACTCAGCTGTTCTCCAGATGGCACTATATAGCTTTAAGAATAATTAGTATGGGTTTTCCTGCTACACCAAAATGAAAATGTTTTCTGGAGAGCACATAGTTGCACTGAACTTATTTCAGTATTTTAAAAGTATACTTGAAGAGTGTTGGGGTTTTTGAGAGGCTATTTGAGGTTGAAATACTGATCTTTCTTTCTTCCTCTAACATTAAATATGCTTAGTCGTAAGAAAACTGAGCTGAAGCTTTTTTCTATAACTAAAAATGTGTGCATTCTGAAATCAATATTCCTGATTTTGAATAATATAAGTGAAAGGAACCGTGCCCTTAGGGCAGGGTGTCCAGACTTTGGTTTCACATCTCAATGTTAGAAATACAGTTAGCTAGTTACTGCATTCCATGCTGGTGTGAAATAGGCCCTTCTGCTTTTATTGTTTTTATATGGATCTGGTAACATATCTAACCTTCTTGTTGCAATACATAACATACAGACAATAGACCTATCCCAATATGTAATTACTATAAAAGTACATTGTCTTAATTTTCTTGTCATAGGTTTCCAGGTACACTAGCTTTTGAGTTTCCCTTTACTAATTCTGTATTTTAAAGAGAGGGTTTTTTTTAATGAATCCAGCATCTATGTTTTATCTTTGTGTGTACCCTTTCCCACTCTATATATTGAAATATTTCAGCACAGGCAACAAGTCTTGCATTCCTGCTGTGTCCTCTCTCCATCTTAAGAGAGCTTTGTGAAGTATCTCCATTCCTATGACTCTTACTTCTCCCTCTATAGACTCGTAATGTTTACGGCACAGCACAGAAAAGAGTCAAAGTCAAATTTATTGCATCTCTTTCCACAGAAGTCAATAGTTAAAGATGAGTTTAATCCAGTAACATTCAAATTATATTGATTAGTCCTATGAGCTTTGTTTTGGTTCTACAAAAAGTAGGCATTTTATTGAATATGCAGATCTCTAGCATTGTGACTTAGTATTTTTTTTCTTTTTTCAGTTTATATCTGTTCAAATTAGGTCTAGCACCACAGATCCAGGATTTACTGGGAAAAGTAGACTTTACAGGTAAGTCTGGTTTAATTAGTCATTGTAGATCAATGAAACCTGCTAATATGAAGTTCCAAAAGGGTAGCCATGTTAGTCTAGTGTCTCCAGCAGTCGACTTTCAGCTTACAAGTTTTTTTCCCCCCTTATCTTCCAACATTCTGCTCACGTCCTAATTGAAGTGGTTGGTAGGCTGCTCTTTTTAATCAATATCAGCCTTAGAAAAATAGTGCTGAGGGAATTTACATGGAACATTTGATACAGCTTTGAAACTGAATTTTGAGCAAAATGAAAAACTATAGTTGACCAAGCCCTGGCTTTTTAAATTATAAACAAATTTTAGCTGAGAGTGCTCATGAAGTCCTGGAACTTCATCCGTTAATCATTTCCACTCCTCTTTTTAAAATAGAGGAGGAAATCAGTAACATGCGAAAGGAGTTGGAGAAGTATGGTATACAGATGCCAGCTTTTAGCAAAATTGGTGGGATTCTGGCCAGCGAATTGTCTGTGGATGAAGCTGCATGTAAGTTGCCTTTTGTGTCTTCCCCCTAATACCTGAAATGACAAGAGTTTTTTTGTGTAAGTTGTCGATGGTTTTGAGTTGTTTCATTTAAGCATTATTTGGAAGCAACATTGGAAGTTAATAAGTCAGTAATATTTTTAATTTGTCTAGAGTTACCATTATCTCCCATATTTGTTACTTTCAATAACTGTCAAGTTGTGCATGTCTTGGCTGAGTAACCACATTATGTTGTTTTGAGACAGATCTCTTTGGAGCAATGAATTATACCGTCTTATGTCTGTATGGTAGTGAGGAATTCCGAGAGGCTGCTGGAAACACATCCTCTTGTCTTTCTCACCTCTCTTTCCCTTCTGCTTGGCGCACTCATTCTTTGTCGTATTTAAAATGTAGATATTAAGCTCTATATGCCTTCAGTAGAGTACAAAAGTGTGCTTAGAACACTATAAAAGTAATGGGCAATTATTGAATGTTCAGTGAAAACGAAAGGTAGCAAATTAAACTTATCAAAGGAAATACTTTCACACATGTAATTAGAGGTAATGGAACTTGTTGCTATGGGCATCAGAGGCCAAGAATTCAATATTTAAAAGAGAAACTGCAAGTTTTTGTGCCTAATGAATGTACCCAGCTAAACTATTAATGGAAGCAATATACAACTGCATGTTTTAAGCCAGTTTTTTAAACTATATGGTATTAGGAAAAGACCTTCATGATCCCGGATTACCCCCCATCTGCCAGTTGTGGAGTTCTGGCTCTTTCCATTGAAGCATTTGGTGCAACCACTATTGAGAGAAAGCACTAGATTGGATGGACCACTAGTCTGATCCAGCAGAGCAATACTTACATTCTTAAACAAGCATCCTAACCAAGACTACTTCTTTTAGCCAGCTCTGCTAAGCATTTCTATAAATGTAACTTTTTATTATGTCACCTGATAGTGGACTATCTGACTTGAGGTGTCTGTTTATCAGTGTGTTTCATTTGGTAAAGAATAAAAGTTCATAATTCTTTTAATAACTACATAGAATATCTAGCCTTTGGCAAGATGGTTTGAGTCTCTGTATATCCATTTCTGGGTGAAATTGTGTAGGCCAAAATCTTCTAAACTCTTAAAGGCAAAATGGGGACTATAAGTGTGTGTTCTAATTTCAGACACTTTGGCAGAAGATTTTGGCTTGTGCCATTTCAGGAATATAAAATGGGGAAGAGAGAAGCTAATTGTCTTGCTCAAGGCATGTCACTGGGTCAGTGATAGAGTGAAGAATAGAAGTCGAGTTAGTCCTTCAAATGGCTCCACATAATACCATATATAGGTGCTGGTCCACCTACTGCCTTGTGGTAGGACTACTTTCTAGCAGTGTCAGCTGGAGTGCTCTAGTGCTGCTCTTCACATCAGCTTCATGTCACAGTGAGAGAGGCCATGTACAGTGTGGACTGCTCTCACCCCAAGGCCTCTTTCAACCAAGTGCCATGAGCAGATGTGAAACTCTGGTTACTTTGGAACCATAGTCTTTCTTCTTAGGTCTGCTCTGCTCTGAGAAAGGAGGCCAATGTAATGCCATTTACATCAACCACCTATGCAGCACCAGTAAAGTCTAACTAGATCGCACTGAAATTCAACCTAATAACTCCACCTTGCAAGTGGCATATTGCTGAAGTCAAATTCAAGACTTTGAATTTCCATTAGTGTACACAGAACATGACACAAATTGATGTAATTGGCCTCCAGGAGCTATCCCAAAATTCTGTTTGTCTGGCTCTGGACTTCCATACTTGGTTGCACCATGGCCATGTAAGCAGCACATAGCTTTTTTCCTCTGCATCCCTGGGAAATTTTAAATTCCCATTTCATGCTTGGTCAGCATGGAGAGCTTGGTGACTGAACAGCTATGACGACTACATGCACAGATGTGCCCCAGCAAATAGTTGGCCTGAGATCTTGGGTCTCATCAGCCTGTGAGGTGAGGAGACTGTGCTCACTCAGCTCTGAGCCAGCATATGAAATCCATGCTGTCTAAGATCTCACGTATCATGGGTGAGAAGGGACATGTAGCAGTGCTGCATTAAAATTAGAGCTGAGGTAGGCATATCAGTGGACTAAGAAGGTGAATAGTATTCTGGATCCTTGCTGAAGAAGTTCCACATTGAGGAGGATCTGCATGCAGCTCTCAGAGTTGACCCCATCACTGTCACCCTGGAGCATCGATACCTCTGAGGAATCACAGTGCAAGATAAATGGACTAAGAGGAGCATGGGGGGTGGGGGTGGAGGAGTGGAGAGCAGCATGTCTGTTCTCCCAGACAGCCAGGACCTGTTCATCATGCCTGAGCAGCTCAGCTGGTCACAGGACAGGGTCAGTGACCAAGATGCATGCAGGGGAAGGCACATTGGGGAGTGTTTACTTAATCTCATTGCTGTGCTTATTTCCAGTCGTGCATGTAATTTTTCTTGAAAGGAATTTTGTTGAGAGGAGATGGCACTGGGGTGTATAGGTAAGCTTCTGTGTAGGATCACTGCATGAACAGCCTGATGTGGAAATGAATGCCATGAGAATCCTCCATGGATATCTCCAGGAAACTTTCATTATGAAACTCTCGAATCCTTAGCAGATGGTTTCTGGGGAGGACAGCCTTGTTATCTTCTGCCATGAGATGAGACTTTATTGCATCACACTGCTGTTTAAGGAGCAAGCATCATACAGCCCTTGCCCTTTATTTCACTGCTGGCAGCAAGTCTTCCCCCTTCTTCAATGTTACCCTCAGAAAACTGCCACATCTGGTCACCTAGTAACGATGGCACAGTGTTACAGTAACTGAGCGCTGCTGTTGCCTTCGCTTACCTTGTCCTGTGTCTCTTGGACACAGCACAGCATGGTGCCATTTGTATGGACTTAAAGGTACCAGGCAGTGGTCACACTATTTTCTGCAGCCTTAATTTGCCCATAGCCCCCTAAAATCCATTTTGGCCGTGTTGTCCCAGAGTATGCTTGTGGGCATAATGAGAAGCACAGTGGTCCCTTTCATTTCATATTTGTGTAATGGGGAGCACTGCTGGAAACTTCTATAATGGATGCAAGGGCCCTGGTCTACCATGTCTGGAACAGCAGTACAAATGCTGTGGCATGTGCAGATTGGAATGCTGTTACGCCCTCCTGCCCTGCATAGTGAAGGGAGTTATTTTAACAATGTTCCATGTTTTAGACCACCTTGGATCATCTAACAATGTGAACTGTGCACTTTGCTTGCATTACAGTAGACTCTTGGATGTTGGGCCAGCAAGCTACATCAGCGTGCCTTTCCTGGATGGGGGGGGGGGTCCAAAGATGCCATGTTTAGTGAGCTGATGAACAGCTCTACAGCTGCTGAACCAGGACTCAGGCCCTGGAGGGTGTCCTTATCTGAGAGACTGAACATGGGCATGGACTACAGAAGAGCTGTGCAGGATCAAGAGTGTGAAATGCAACAAGAGATGTTGCGTATTATGAGGGATTGGTCTGACATGCCACAGCACCTTGCAGATCTCCAGGAACAGGGGCAGCTGGATGGAATCCCTCTGAAGTCCCTTCATAACGCACATCAAGTTCTGATACCACCCTCTACCCCCAAAACACTCCAGGCAGAGGTTAAGCAGACTCTGGTAGTGTCGTGGGATGCAATTCTGTGCTCCCTGGGTTATGAGCTATACAATTTTTCTGTTCACTTATACACTGGGATTTATGTTTTAAGCCAAATACACTATACAGGGTTTCTTTATGGATGCTCATAACCTGTTCCACAGGATTGGTATGGTATCATGTTTCCTACAACTTCATGCATGTGCACAGACGTAGCATGTTTAACATGGCTCGGGGGTGGGGGACAGACAGACAGCTCTCTTACAGCAAGCAAACAAGCAGCTGGAGGAGATGACAAAGATGTTCCAGTTGAGGGGGCTCAGAAGAGACAAAGGAATCACCTCTGTCCAGAAAGGGAGGGGTCACAGGGGTTTTGGAAACAAACACTTGGAAGGTTTTGGAGATTCTTTTGCCTGGGAATCTCCATCTTGAAACAACTTCAAGCAAGATTTTGGCCCTTCCTGGCTTTAGGCATAGGCTGCCTGTACAGACATCTGACAGTCGAACATCTTGAGCATAAACTTGGACTATGAGATCAGTTGGGGTAGAAATATTTGGTTAATGTGTGTGTTTTACCTTTTATTTCCTTGTGGGTCACTCCTGACTCGTTTATATTGTGATTCCACCATGATTGGCCATATTCTTATTTAGAATTATAATCTGACCAATAAACTCATAATTGTTTGATCTAAAGCTGTCTGATCTTCAGAGGGTGTGAGTGAAGAAGGTTGGGCCCAATCCATTTTTTTTTTTTAAATGGATGGATTTGCGTGTGTGGTGATTGGGAGTGGGTCCCAATTTCTGTAGACTGGCTCCCACAGTGGTGTTTAGGGCTAGGGGTGCTTGCTGGGGAACTGTCCCTCGAGTAGTCAGAGGGGATACACCCATTGCTTGGGACTGGTTGCACACCAGAGGCCAAAATGGACTGACTCGGGAGCAAGTGTTCACTTGGCAAAGAAGGGTGAATCTGAGTTCAGGAGTGGGGATGGGGGTGTGGATCACTGCAGCACACCGGACTAGATCCGGGGAGCAGCCTGTCACAAGTAGATATTACAGTCAGTGCCAGTGTATGCAAACAGAGCCAACAGCCCATTGAAGAAATGTGCCATCCCTCTTCTTCCCCACCCTCATTCCTAAAGGGTAATGAATTAAAGAAACAAAAACCTCTGATTTAAATTCATTCATAGCCTGGCTGTTGTCAGTGGCAAAAGAAGGGGAGGGGAAGGTGGGTGATATGGTGGGGGTTGGAAACTGAGTGCTCACCAATGAGGCATTTTCAGTGCTTCCCTGATGTGCAGTGCTCCAACATTTGCACAGACCGAAACACAGGCATCAGTTATAAATCAGTTTAAGTGCCACAGGACTCCTTACTCTTTTTTTTTTTTTTTTTTTTTTTTTTTTTTTTTTTTTGCTAAACTAGACTAACATGGCTGCCACTTTGGAACTGGCATCTACTTGCTCAAAACTGGTGGCTAGCCTATTGGCCTCTGTAACCCAACCCTAAGGAAGCTTTTCCCCATGTATTTCACACAAATTATGGAGCACATAGCAAGCACAAATAACTGTGGGTATTTTCTTTTCACTGAGGCCAAGCCTAGTGAGGGGCTTCTCCATCTCCCCTTTAAATACACATTCCACCACCAGTCTACTCTTGCTGAGCCTATTATTGATACACTCCCTATCAGCAGAGGTCTCAAACTCAAGTTACCACAAGGGCTTCATGAGGACTAGTACAGGGCTGCACGAGGACTAGTATGTTAGCCTGAGGGCCCCACCACTGAAACCTTTTCGTACAATGGTACTGCAAATATGGGTAGCAATAGTGTCATTGTGGGCCGCAGGAAACAGTTTTATGGGCCGTCTGAGACCCCTGCTGTATCAGTGTCCAGGTGCCCATGTAGGACTTCATTAGTCAGGTGAACGAAGGTACACAGGATCCCCCAGGATCACTATTGGCATTTTACCATCCCCAATGTTTGTTTTTTGATCAGGGGAGACTTTTTTTTTAAACAAACCAGAGTTCCTAAAGATGGGAAAGTCGTAGATCTTTCCAGACCACCCCACATTGACAGCTGTGAAACAGCCCTTGTCATCAACAAGGGCCTGCAAGACCTCAGAGATATACTCTGTGGCAAGGTGGCTAGAAGATAAAATAGGGGCATGCTTCCCATCTATGCCCCCCTCACAAATCAGGGACACAATGTAGAAAACCTATCCAATATGTCTTGCACATTTCCCAAGGTAGCTACCCTTCACAGCAGAAGTCTCTTAATGGCTGTGCACACTTGTATCACTGCAGCTCCTACAGTGGATTTCACCACTTCAAAGTGATTTCTAATTGACTGACTGGTAATCTAGGGTTGCTAGCTTCCATAGAGCGATGACTGTGCCTGGCATTGCACCTCATGAATACTCTTTTGAGCCTAGGTCTGACAGAGGAGACGTGAGTGGCTATTTGCATAGGTCAAGGAAAGTGGCCTTCCGCAGTCAGTTACATAACCCACATAGTCATCATCCCACATAGTCATCACAAAGTGGTCCCACCAGTCTGCTTGTTTCCTGGGCATAGAACCAGCATTCCACAGATTGAAGATATGTGACAGCCTGCAGTAAGTGGGAACTGTTTCAACTCTGTGCCCTGTAGCAGGGTGTCCTCTAATATTGCAGTTCCCTACGTCATGACTCCTTTTTCACTGGTGAAAATACTCCAGGATAAGGTGTGAGGTGTTAGCCAATGCTTACAACAATAGCAAAGAGCTGAGCGGGCTTCATGCCTCTTGGGGTGCATAGCAGAGGAAAAAAAAGCATGAAAAAGTGCTTCCTGGCTTGTGACAAGAAAGGAGGAGGAGGGAGTGTGTTGCATCATGGGAGATTGACCTCCTTCCCACAACTCTCTCTGTCCATTTCCTCTCTGAAATGGCTACTAATGGTGCACTTCTTTAAACGTTGAACTAACAGTGGGGATGCCAGAGTCCGGCACGAGAGCATAGTGTAATCATACTCCTACAACTTTTAGATTTCAATGGGTAAAAATTAATTTTAAAATGCATCATTCCCACCACAGTGTAGATGTGGCTCTAGATGGTTAGCCTTAGCTGTTTGGTCAGTTAATTACATAATTATTTTTATTCAGTTCTGTGTTATGGTGGAACAGAAGAAGCAGAGGTTAAAGAGATTTATCTCCTGGCTCGTCATCTTCCCAGCAGCTGACAGTAGTGTGCAGTGCCTCAGGTGCCAGGAAAAAGGATGTCTTCTGGTGATGTGATCTGTCAGACATCTAGTTCCAGAGCTAGAAAGGATAGGGAGACTTTTGTCTACTGCTCTGTCTCCTGAATGAAGCCCTTTAGCCTAGGCCAGATTCTCTGGGTTTGAAGAACCTGCCAATCCAGGGTTGAAAAAGCTGATCTCTTCTCTGAGTTGGCACCAACAAGTTCCAAGGGGCTGCATGCATGTCCAGGACTGGGTCTGATCCTTGCCTCTCCATCAATTAGAAATTGTACTGTGCAATTAGAGGGGTAGCTGTATTAGTCTGTGTACAGCAAAAACAATGAGTCCTGTGATATTTTGTAGACTAACAGATTTCTTTGAGCATAAGCTTTCATGAGCTCTGACCCACTTAATCAGATTCATGAAGTAGAAACTACAGTTGAGGTGTATCTATACACATGCCAGGATGGAGGAGGGCAAATGTTAGCAAAGTCAGTTCACAGAGCAGATGGCCCCATTCACACCAGTTGATCAAGGGGAGAGAATGTGTAAACAGAACAATCACTTTTTTTAACGTTATCCATTCTAAGTCCCTGTTCAGACCCTGTCTGTGTCAAACTTGCAGATTAGCTCCAACACTGCAGTTTCATGCCAAAGTCTTGTTTTGAAGTTTCTTTGAAGTATGGCAACTTTCATGTCTGCTATTGAGTGTCCATGCAAATTGAAGTGTTCTACTGGTTTATGGATGTTGCTGCTTTGGATGTCTGACTTGTGTTCATTTATCCTTTTGCACTAGGACAGTCCAGTTTGGCCAATGTACATGGCAGAGGGGCATTGCTGGCACAAGATAGCATAATATCATATTAGTGGATGTTCACATGTATGAGCCGCTGATGGTATCGCTGGAGTGGATATGTGAGCAGAGTTGGCAAAGGGGTTTGTTGCAAGGATAGGTCCCTGGATCAGTGTTCTGGAAGTATGGTGTTCAGTTGCTTGTGATTATGTGCTTCAGGTTGGGGGGTTTTCTGTATGCAAGGATAGGTCTGCCTCCCAAGGCTTGAGAGAGCGTGGGATCATGTTTTAGCATAGGTTGTAGATCTTTCTGTTGGAGAGATTTTAGTTGGGGCTGTAAGTGATGACCAGTGGTGGTCTGTTTTTTGTCAGGTCTGTCCCATAGTGGGTGGCTCCTGGGTGCCTGCTTCTCCAGGTAGGTACTGTAGTTTTAGGAATGCCTGATTAGAGATTTTTGTAGGAGTGTCTCTGTCTGAGGGATCGGAGCAGATCTGGCTGTACCTTAAGGCTTGGCTGTAAATGATGGATTGTATTATGTCTTGGGTAGAAGCTGGAAGCATGTAGGTAGGCATTGCGGACAGTTTTTGATATAAGGTGATGTTAATGCGTCCATCTCTTTATATGTGCAGTAGTGTCCAAGAAACCATACAGCTCTCTAACACCAAATTCTACAAGCCACTACCCTCTGATCCCACTGAGGAATACCAAAAGAAACTAAAGAAGCCCAGGAACACATCTATATGGACACACCCCAAGAGTCCTGACCAGGGATATTTTATCTACTACCCAAGATCCACAGGCGAGAATCCTGGACGCCCCATCACATTGGGCATTGGCACTTTCATGTCAGGATTGTCTGGCTAAGTTGATGCTCTCCTCAGGCCCTATGCCATCCACTCTCCTAGCTATCTCCATGACAACCAACTTCTTGAAAAAACTACTATACATCGGTGGTCTCCTAAAAACCACCATCCTAGCCGCTAAGGATGTAGATACACTGTACACCAACATTCCTCACAAAGATGGACTACAATCCATCAGGAACAGTTTCCTGGAAGATGACATGACGTACTTGCTAACTGAACTTTGTCCTGACCCACAATTACTTCAGATTTGGGGATGATTTATACCTCCAAGTCACTGGCACAGCCATGGGTACCCACATAGCCTCACAGTATGCCAACATCTTTATGGTCAACCTAGAACATTGTTTCCTCAAATCTTGTCCAAAAGTACTCTCTTTTACCTATGTTATATTGATGACATTTTCATCCTCTGGACCCATGGGAAAACAGTTCTTCAAAGAATTCCACTGAGACTTCAACAATTTCTACAGCAAGACCTCTTAAGAGGAGGCATATTTATTTGATTCCAAGATCCTCTATTTCATCTCTTCTTAGGAAAAAAAAGGCAAGAAGACATTGAATCTCTTATTCTAGATGCTTCTGTGATCTTGTGCGCGCTCTTTCCCCTTAAGATCTCTATGGGGTTTCCACAAAGAGCTGATTCCTCATCTCCTACTGGACCTGTTGTCCATGGTTCATTCTCTCTCTGAGCTGGATCTCTATCAAAAAGGAGATCAAGGAAAAATGAAGACTAAGGACAAGGTTCAGACCTCCCTTTTTGGCCATCCCACAATCAGTATTTTCCCAAACCCTAATTACTGGGGAGACTGGCAGTCTCTTGGAGGCCCATGATCTTGCTGGGGGACATCTCAGGAGCTTTTCCACTACCTTCCACATGGATGCAGGAATGATATCTCTTCTAAGGATTCAGCAGCCCAGAGTTCCTGGAAATGGGTTCTTCCTGGTTCTATGAGTAGCAATATGCAGAGCCACTCAAAGAACTAGGAAGGAAGAAGTGGGTGGGGGGAATCTCCTCCTCAAAGGTAGTTTTACCTCAAGGCACCACAAGATGGCATAGTATCCATAAATATGAATATGCAGAGCCATCTCAAGGAACTTTTTTTTTTTAAAGAAATAAATAAAAAGCTTAATCAGTTAAACTTTTTGACTAGCTCTATTCAGTGATTGTCAAATAGCTCCTTGGAAGTCAGAGATTTGCACAAATTTAATCCAACTTTCCACACACAAGATAAAAAATTTTGGCTTAACAAATGTACTTAAGGTAAAACTCTATTTGGAAGGCATTAAAAAAACTACAGTGGGGACTTGTTAACGCATGGGCATCAGGGGCCAAGCCCCAGCGACTGCGTATTAAGTGGACCGCATGTAAATGGGACCGATGTTTCCCCCCTAAGCTCTGCACACGCGCGCACAGCAAAAAGTGCTCGCCGGCACACATCAGTGCAGAGCTGGCAGCCAGGGACCCTAGCCAGCCTGAAGACAGTCTTCAGGCTGGCAGGGAGCAGTGGGGATCTGGATGTGTCCCCAGCTGCTTCTGGACGAGCTGGGAAGCTTCCGCTGCAGGGGCTATCTGGATCCGCTCCCCCCACCCCCCGCGGCCTCCCGGTGCGGCGGAAGCTCCTCCGCTTGTCCCGCGTCACCTGGGGACGGATCCAGATTCCCCTGGCCTGCCAGCAATGGTGCAAAACTTCTGCCACCACTGGCAGGCTGCAGGGATCCGGATCCGTCCCCATCTGCCACCAGACAAACGGAGGAGCTTACGCCGCACCGGCAAGCCGTGGGAGGGGGAGGGAGTGGATCCGGATGGCCCCCATGGCAGAAGCTTCCCAGCTCATCCAGAAAGAGCTGGGGACACATCTGGATCCCCGCTGCTCCCTGCCAGCCCAAAGACTCTGTCCAAGCCTCATGAAAAGAAAAAGGCAGCACTACTAAGGGTGCTCCACGTGTTTCCTACCCCGGCCAACTTCTGCTTGTAGGCAGCGTACGTTACTGACTCCCGCACGTTAACTTGCTGGCTTTGGGGGACATGACCGGAGCATGCGTTAACCTGATCCGTGTGCTAACCGGTCGCTTGTTAACGGGTCCCCACTGTACTTGGAAACCTAAGTGCAAAGTAATATCACAACCCGTTCCATACTTAAGCTAAACTTTAAAATTTTGAGACTCTAATTTAACACACTTTCCTACATTATCATTGGCTAGTACTGTGTGTTGGTACATGTTGTGACTTCAGATTGTATATGATTCTGTAAACTTAGATTTTAAAAATACCCAGACATTTTTCTCCCTATAGACTGTATGTATGTCTGTCTGACTTTTTTAAGGTTAAGTTACTGTCAGACCTGTGTTTGATTCTTTTTTTAAACTCTACATTTGCTACTTTTCCTGGAGGTAAAAGGGCCAAAACATCCCTTTCCCAAAAGATTTTTATTAAGTGCATTCTGTTTACTATTAATTTCTGAAGTATTTCTCAAATTCTATAAAGTAGCTTTTCCTGATCGCTTTTGCTTCTTAGGCTGGGATTGAGTTGTAGAACACATTTAGTAGAGCTCTGCATGGATACAAATACGCAGATCCATATCCGATCTGCATCCATAAGAAATTGTCTGGATATTCATGTTGCAGCTATGGATCCAGATATAATGCGGATGTCCATGTATTTTCAGGGTTCTAGCTCTGTGAAGATAAAAATATGCGGACCTGTATCCGATCTGTATCATCAAGAAATGGTCCACGGATATCCGTGTTGTATGTGCGGATCCAGCTATAATGCGGATATCCGCAGATATCTGCATATTTGCAGGGCTCTGCACATTAGAGAGTAGGTAGATAGGAGAAAGATGGATGTATTTGAACTATGGTGTTGGAGACGTTTGTTACGCATTCCATGGACAGCGAGAATAACCAACAAGGAAGTTTTAGACCGAGTTAAACCAGAAATATCGGTGGAAGCCGAGATCACCAAACAAAGACTGTCATACTTTGGTCATGTTACGCGAGCTAACTCACTCAAAAAGTCAGTTATGCTAGGAATGGTCAGCGGAGAAAGAAGGAAGGGCCGCCCAAGGACTCGCTGGCTTGACACCATTAAAAATGATACTGGAATGACTATGGTGGAATTAAAGGAAGTTGTACGAGATAGGACGGCATGGAGACCATTGGTCTATAGAGTGACCAAGAGTCAGACGCGACTGAACGGATAGCGTAGCATAGCACATTAGAGCCAAGAAGTGGTTACGGTACAGTGAAATGTTTGACAAATTGTCTATTTATAAAGTTCAGTGTGGCGTTGATTGAATTCATAGGATGACGAGAACTGCTAATATGGTGCCCCAGGTATAGTATAAAAAAGAGGAAAAAAATGATGAGAGATTCAGGGCTCGAACATGGATGCCAAGGAGCCCTGTTGTGCTATTGGAGGAGTATAAATGTGAGAGACTAGAAAGACCAGCATCATTAGGAAAGATTTTAATTGGATTATTTCCCTTGATCATTTTTTCCAGTATTTCTTTTATCCAGACTATTTTAAAGTTACGTTGGGGCTTCCACTTTACTTATGAACTAGTTTAGTAAAGGGAAAACACAGACCTTTTTGCTCAGGGGTTAAAGCAGGCCAGAATGGTGTTACTGGGGTCAGCATTCCTGGGCTCCTAAAAATAGAAAATGGACCCAGAATGCTGCATTCTGGGGCCCACTATCTGAAGCAGTGGTCCCTGGAATGCAGCATTCTGACTCCATTTTCTATTTTTAGAGTTCCCAGAATACTGGGTGTGTTTTTTAGGAGGCTTAGTGTTCCAGGGCCCCTGAAAATAGAAGATGGAGCCAGCAGGGCAGGCACCACTACGCAGAAGGGCAGGCATGCCTCCCCTCTTCCTGAAGTGCCAGGCAGCCCCCCTGCTCACCCACAGGCTGTGCTCAAGGCAGAAGCCTCAGAGTGCAGCCTGGAGGGGGAGTAAGGGGTAATTCTCCCCCTACCTGGCCCTCGGGAGTCAGCGCAGCACTGGAGGAAAGTGAGCACGATGCAGTCTGGCCTCCCCTTGGGTGGCTCAGCGGGGGAGGGTGGGAAGAAGGGGTCTGGATGGTGGGCTGGGGAGGTGTTGAGAGGGTTGGGGAGCTGAAGGGGGTGGAGTGAAGGTGGGGGGCCAGGAGGGCTGGAGAAAGACCTGCATGCTGAGTTTAAAGATTTCAAGTGGTGGAAAATCCACCATGTCCCTAGCTAAGCTCAAGTTCAGGGGAAGTGCACGTGCATCTCATCTTGTCTCCTCTCCTGCCCACCAATTCGTACTCCAGGAGTTTCTAGTCAGATCTCCAGCTGTCAACTGTCTTTGTGGGATCCTTCTCCCAATACCTTCTGACCAAGGTTTTTTAAGAAACTGTGCAGCCCTGTCTTGCAGTGTGGTATCTCCAACATGTTAGTGTGTCTGAAGGCCAGCACCTGTGCTTTGCTTTCTCTCTAAGGGCAATGATCAGTGTACTGCCAGTGGTTGCAAGTTACCACACAGCACTTTCTACATTCTTTTATTCATAGGGTAAATGCACTATAGAGAATCTTTTTAAAAAAACAAACAAACAAAAAAGTTCCTGTATTAATGATAGCAGATTACCAGAGGTCACACGTGAGGCTTATGGGGTCTTAGTAGGTCAAAGTCCATACTGTCCTTCCAAAAGGGTTGGAGCCCCCTCTTTGACAGACAATCTGTCCATTTGCTGGATCGGAAAGAAGTCTGTCAGTTCAAGCTCATCCTTTTATACCAAAAGCCTCTTTCCTTTGTCTCATGTTTGGTCTCATGGTACTTATTTGCCGCTGACCTGGGCCTTCAAACTCAGCACTATGCTTCTTTGCTGTGTAGATGTGTCCTCAGTGATTCATCTTAATCACCTCCTGTTATTTACAATTGCTGCAGGAACTGTGCTAACTCTTCTCAGAAGTAGTGTATAATTCTGTGTAAGCCATTGTGATGCTAGGACAGAAAAAACAGACAACTTGATGGTTGTGTGGCCTAGGTCTGACCTTTAAAGAAAGGATATAAAGTGGCCATCAGGAAGTCTAGATTTAAAATTAGATGTATGTTTTTAATAAAGAAAAGGAGGTCTGGAATAGCCTTTGAAAGGAGTAGTGGGGACAAAAAAAACCCTAGGTGGATAAATTTATGGAGGGAATGGTATGATGGGACAATCTAATTTGGTGATTAACTAATCATTGACTACTAGTGGTAAATATTGCAGTAGCCTGGGATAGGGTGCTAGATGGGCTGGGGTCTGAGTTGGTGCAGAGCATTCTTTTTTGGGTTTCTAACCAGTGGATCTTTTCCACATATTTGGGGATTAACTGATCACCGTATTTGGGGTAAGGAGGGCATTTTGCCCCATGGCAGATTGGCAGGGACCTGAGTTTTTGGTGTGGTTTTTGTTTTTTGGTTTTTTTTGTCTTCCCCTGTGGTGGGGGGTATGGGTCACTTGCTGGTGGTTTCTCTGTACCTTAAAGTCCTTGAACCATGTTCTGGAAACTTAGTGACTCAATCGAAGGTTAGGTGTCCATTGCAGGAGGTTCTGTGGACCTGCCTTATGCAGGAGGTCAGACTGGTTTATCATATGGGTCGCTTCTGACTTTAATCTATGAATCCGTATTGTAGGTACATACAGCGGAATTGAGGATCTTTCTTTGTAAGCAAAACTTTGATATGCAAGAGTATTGGTGGTAGTTACTTTGATCTTTACATACCTCCTTGTTACAGGTTAGCAGTGTATGCAAAGTTCTTTCCTGTCTTGCTTTTCTATTTGATTAAGAGGTCAAAAGGAAATATTAATATCTAGAGGGACTTTTGGTGTAATATTTCCTTGTAATTACTCTTTTTGGCTTTATGTAAATTAGCTGTGTTAATGCACCTAATTACCTGTGTGAACCTAAGAAGTGAAGCTTTTACTTCAAAGGACAGCTATACACTGCTATCGTCCCCTCAGGAAAGTATCTTTGGACCGTCTTAAGCTATTGCTGACTGTACTGTCTGAAGATGGATCCATTGAGTAAAGATCAAATATTGCTTTCATAAAAGCTCACTGAGGGAATTAACTGCAAGTGTCTACCTTTCAGCTATGAAAGATCCTTTATCTTTCTCTCCATCATTTTGTCTTAACTCTTTTATTTTTATTTTTATCCTTTTTTAAATACTTAATCTGTCCAAGCTTGTCAAGGAAAGTTTAGATTATAAGACTGAGATCCTGGCACCAGCTTGGAATCACTCTGCTAATTCCCATGGGAGAATTAAAACAAACTCTTTACATGTCCTGTTTAGTCTTTTTTTGGGACTCAGTTTCTAACAAAGAGGCTCTAAACAGGGACTGAACTCCCAAGCTGTCTGGATAATTTCAAAGACTTTGCCCTTTTAAGAACTTTTGTAGTTCAGTTATCTCTAACTTGAGACTGATGCAAGAGCTTTATTTTTCATCTGTGTACATATACTGACCTTTTAACCCTTACTCTTTCCTTTTTTTAATAAATACTAGTTTTTCATTAATGAACATTAGCTTTAAGTGTATATTTGGGGTAAGATCTGAACTAGTCATTGACCTGTTTCGCAGTGTGCCCGTTCCTTTGGGATTGGTAGAACGTTTTTGCATATGATGGATAAAAATTTGTAGTAATCCGCATCATATTCGACTTGGCTATCTCAGCTTTATCTTTGTCTACTGAATGACCAATGAGGTCATCAAGAAGCTGTTTGTTGCTGGTTTGGTATATCTTATGGAAAAAAAAAACCACCAGCATTTTGGGCTTTCTGCTCTATTCTTTGCACTTTGCCCTGAGTAAGCTATTTCAGCATGGCTCCCCTGGAGGCCAACGTCACAGCTATTCATAGTTAATACAGTGTAGCCCCCAAAGATATTGCATGCAGTTACAGTATCTGTCAGAAGTCATTTGGTGAATAGTTAGATGTTTGTGCCTTATTTCGGGTCTAAATTTGCCAATGTTCAACATCCTTCAGTCTAATCTTGCTTACCTTTTGTCTGTTAAATCAGGGGTCTCAAACTCAAATCACTGTGAGGGCTGCATGAAGACTGGTACACTAGTCCAAAGTTTGCATCATACAGTGATATTGCAAATATTAGTAACAATCATGTTGTCATGGGCCACAGGGAGCATTTAGGGGCTGCATGCGGCCCCCGGCCCACATGTTTGAGACCCCTGTCTTAAATTATAGAGCCCTTGGTCATCAGAAAACTTCTCCCCATATAGGTGCTTGCAGAGCAGGATGAAGTGTCCTGTTTGCCTTTGCTTTGGTGAACTATTTAAAAAACAAACAAACCACACCTGAGATTTTTGAACATCGGTGTAGAAATGAAAACTCTGAAGTACATTTTTTCTTTCCTTCTCACCTCTGCCCCACATCTGGAGGAAAAAACCTTGATTTTTCCCAAACCTTTCTGCTATTGTCCAAGTAAGATTGTGTGGAGGGTTTTTGGGCACAGACACTTCATTTTTGTAAATACAGCTTTCTAGCGTGTGAGGTGTAATTTTGATTGATTGTACTTTTTCATGGTTCCAGAATAATGTTTAGGAAATCTTTTTACTGTAGTTTTTGGTTTTGGTTCTCCCCCCCCCCCCCCCCAGTTTGCCTCTTTATGAGGCATGTGCTCAAGAAAATAATGGCAGTTCTGCAGGAAGAGTTAAAAGAATGCTGCTGATAGTGATGTGCTATTTGACTATTGTAGATTGGAGCTCAATTTTTTTTTTCCTTTTCTAGCCAGTGGGAGCCCTGAATATTATTTCTCTGTCTCTTGTCCTTTTTGCTTCATCTGAACCTCCACTCAAGGCTCATTCCCACCATCTATTTGTACTTGCCTTTTATGAGTGCCTGGGCTTGATGGCCTTTAAAGACTATATGAACGGTTCAGAATTTCCTGGGAGGGATGGAAGTTTCTCCCTTGTTCTGAGACTGAGGTTGCTGTGTATAGCATTGCTTGCTGTGCTGGCTGGGTGATTTCCACACAAGTAAAGTTCTGCTCTGTAGATAGTGAGCTCCTTTGTCCAGTCCTTATTTCATGCTTGTATGCTGTATTTCTCAACAATACAGTAGTATAAGGCTGTGTGTGTGCTGCAGGCAGCCAGCCATACCTTGGCTCTTACAAGCCTTGGTTACAGGGTGACCCCAACACACCTGAAGCCCTATATTTTTTCGCACTAGAAATGTGTCCTGTGCTGTCCAGCCTCTTCCTGGACAATGCTTAAATCAAGTCCATTTTATTAGTAGAAATGATACACACTTGTCTTGTTACCCCAAATGGAGTTTCCTGAACACTTCAATCCAACTCACTAGATTAGACAAAACAAAAACCCAAGTTTATTAACGACAAAGAGAGGTTAAGTAAGGCACAAGTCTGAAATGGTTACAAGAAAAATGAAGATAACATGCACCTGGTGCCTGACTTGTATGTGCCAGTTCAAATTAAAAGCAATGTTTTTTTCACCAAATACTTACAGCACTCTAACTTCCTTCTCGGGTCACAACCCCATTTGCAGTTTAATGGTTACTTCATTTGGTCCTTCTGGTACAGTGAACTGATGGGCAGGGAGGAGTGGGGAGAAGAGAAATGGCGGGCAGGCCCTAACTAGAGCGGGGCAACTGGGGCAAAGCCCTAGACGCCGAATTTTAGGGGGCACCAGCAGCCACAGACCTTACCTGGGCCCGAAGGTACATTTTTCTGGGTGCTGGGCTAGGGCTGCGGAAGATTTTAGTCTCCTGCCCTGCCCCTGAGCATGCTTAGGTGCATGTTCAGGGGAGGGTGGGGGGAGAAGCCTGTGGCAGCCACATCACTGCTGCCAGGTAGTAACTCTGCTAGGGACCCACAGCCTGCAGCCAGGTAAGGGGGAAGGTGCCCCACCTGCCCAGCTGGGGGATTTGGGAGAGAAGAGGCCCGGGCTGGGAAGCCACTGGAGCTGACAGCAGCTGGGGATGGAGCTGGCTCCTTGCCACTGCCTACCAGCAGCAGCTGAAGACAGATTAGGCCCCAGGTCTGGGGAGGGTGCCTTTTGGGGCTGCTTGCCCTGGGCACCAGAACCTAGTTCCGCACTTTGGGGGGGATGCGGCTAACACCTCTGCTTAACATGCAGAAGGTCCTGGGTTCGATTCCCTGGGGGTTGGACTCGATGATCTCATGAGGTCCCTTCCAGCCCTATGCTTTGCTTTGCTTTGCTTTGAATGTCTACCCCTTTTTTATAGTCCTGTTTCCTCTCCCCCTAACCCTCTTTGGAGAAGCATTTTCAAGTAGGGGGCAAGGCAACAGCCAGTCTGGGTGAAAGAGAACTCTATCTTAGCAAAGGAACAGCATGTAGACTTTGTTTGCCTTGTCTCCTTTCCTTCCACAGAATGACCACTTAGCAAATAGTGAGTTCGTCAGACTTGTTTACATCTGGCTGAGGCATCAATTTGCATTTTGTCTCCAAGGAACTGGTTTGGCCACTCCTCAGTCTTCTTTGGAAAACAGTCATGATCTCAGTTTTCTTTCATTTTCACACAATGCTGCTACATGCATTTTGCTGTTACAGTGTGACCAAGTCCCATGACTTACACCTCCCACCTTTTAAGTGTGTAACGAAGCAGGATTTTCTCCCACAAAAGCTCATGCAATAAATTTTAGTCTTTAAGTGCCACAGGACTCCTTGTTTATTTTAGTACAATAGTGTGTGTTTCGTTACAGTTCCCCTGCCTTCTCCATATCTGTTGCAGACTTATTTATAGAGCTAAATTCCAGTTTGGGAGTTCGTTAAGGCTTTTTCTGAGAGGAGAAGATGGGGTTAGCAAAGTTGAATGTTTAGCAAATGTTCGGTGCTTTACCTAAGTAGAAGTAATAAGGCTGGTGGTGCTGAAGAGGAGATGGAGGGATATAATCAAACCATGATCCAGGAGGGATTGGACCTTCATATCTGCTGTGTTACAGGTTTAATTTCAGAATAATTTGGGTTAGGAGGAACTCTAGAGGATCACATGGTATTCTGAATGACTTTCATCACTTACACCAAGTATAGCTCTACTAAAGTCAATGGTTACACTATTGTAAAACAAGTGTGAGAGGGGAACTAGGAACTGTTTATTTTGTCTTCTGTGGACTAGTTTTAGTTACAACTATCCTGTAACTTTTCCCAATCTCTTATTATTTTGTCTTTCTGCTGTCTTGATCTGTCTGTGGCCACAAAATGAAAGATGAACATTGGAACTTATACACAAACCATTTTTCACAAAACTATATATTACCAATTCTCTGGTCAAGGCTTTTTCTTTTTGGTTATTATTTTAAAAAAAAAAAAGAGAGAGAGAGAGAGCAATACATTACATAGAATTCCATTTAACTGAGTGTCCATTCTTTATCTACGATCAAACCACTAGTTGCCTGGAGCCCCCACCACCAAGGACTGACAGCCAGTGCCCTTACTGCCTACTCTCTGGCTTATTTGGGTTTTTGGTTATCCAATCCAGCCCGGGTGTCAATTAGATCAGATAATCGAGGTTCCACAGTATTTGATCATGTCTCACCATACTTTAACTTGCTTGAACTCTCCAATCTATAGAAGAGTAAAAAATACAGCTGTAATCAGCAGCATAGGACAGGATAGTTTTTAAGTTTGCAGAGGTCTGAAGAATGTTTTGATATCTTATTTCAACAGAAATAGCACTCAAAACTCTCTTTGGTCACACTGGAAATCCTGGATTTAAACCTTGTACAAATCACTAATTTTCATTTGATCCAGAAATGGTGCTCTAATTGGGTCTCCATTTTAAACTTTTGAATCTCATCCAACTTTTTCAGTGCATGCTGCTGTCATAGCAATTAATGAAGCTATTGAAAAGGGAATAGCAGATCAAACACTTAAAACTTTGAGAAACCCATATGCAATGTTGATAAATGTGGATGAGGATCTTGCACAGGAATATCAGAAGGAACTCCTGGAAGCTAAAAGAAGAAAAGAGGAGAGTGCAAGACTGAAGGTACTAAGATGTATTTGTATTTCATTAACATTACTAACAAGTGTGGTATTTCTGTATAAAAAGTGCACGTAAACTTCTTCAAAAATTCTTCTAGGACTGTGGTAATAAGCCAGTACCTACATCATTCATTTCTCCAACAGTTTCAATTTGAGAAGACACTTTGGTTTTAAGTATACTCAATTTTAGGCACTCACAATTCAATAGCTGTTGCATCATCTGAAAATGTGTGTGTTCAACTTTGTGTACCAATAAGGATTTTGTTTTTAGAATGGCTCTATTTCAGAAGAGGAAAGAGATGTGTATGAAGAACTGCTGACACAAGCTGAGATCCAAGGCAACATAAATAAGATCAACAGTAAGTATTTGTACTTTTTTATGAAAGTGGGCACAGGGCATAGACCAATTAACTAATACTTTGTTCCAATTCCAGACGAAGACCAAAAAAAGTATTTTACAGAAATAGCTTTTAAAAAGTGTAAAATATTTGTCAATATTCTGGTGCTTACTTTCGAAGTTTGTGTAGTGTCTTGCTGCTTTTTTGCATTATTCATCTTTTGGGGATATCTTTTGGTTTTGTTGCTTGATAATATCAGACTTCTCAATTCAGAAACCAGTTGGTGTCATCTGCTTTGGCTCCTTAACTTTCTGTCAGTTCCCCCTGGCTGCAGAATACTGTAAATTTTGACCCCTCTTTTTAGATGGATGAGATTCAGGCTTCGGCCCTGACCCTGTAAATGGTCAAGTATGGGACTGCCCATATGCCCATGTGGAGTCCCTGCAGACTCTGTTTGAGACCCTTGTAGGATTGGAGCTTTAAAATATAACCCTCTGCTGGATTAAAATCTGCCAATGACTAGTTTATGTATAAAGAGGTAGATGGAAGCAGCAATGGATTTTTTTATGCTCAAAAAAGTGGTTTTGCAGTTTATAAGCATTGTTTTCCTTTCGGTGCATGTAGCTTTAGTCCAAGTGAATGAGGCTATTGACAGGCAAGATGAAGTGGCATTGATGGCAGGTTTGAACCATTCTGCTTTGAGTTTGTCTGGGGTTATGCAGCAAAATTCCTCATGGTACCTAACATGCTTGTGTGGCTATATAAAGCAGAGAATGGAGGTAATTGAATAGAATGTATGCTAGTATGACACTTGTTTGCATTGTTCTCTCATTAAAGTGAAGTGACATCATCCTGAACTCTGCAGCCTGAACTCTGTTTTGTGAAACAGCAAAGAATTTTTTTAAAGTATTTTAAATGAATGTTTTCCTAAAAAATACAAAACTAGATGCATTGCTATAAAGAGCATGATGCATTGGTCAAAAGATGCTAAATGAGAGAGAGAATATTTCATAAATATATTCCTTAATACACGTTTATCTTGGAAAGTAAACTTCTTGTGCTTATTACAGCAGAAAGGTAATGTTAATGTAAACAATGGTGAATGAAGACCATAATAAAGAACATCTGGATGAAGGTGAAAATCTGTAATTTTAAAAGTGAGTTGGAAGTTTACAGGAAAATAAACACTATTCTTTAATTTGCCATATTTGGCATTCAACCAGCATCTTGGTCAATTCATAATTTATCATAATGGAATATTTTCCTTTCCTCTGCAAATTTAAAAAGCATAATGAAGTCTCTTTGTCTGATCCGTTAGCTAGCTGGGGTTCCAATTTTGCTCGACAAAAGTGAGATACAGAAGGAAGTTAGTGTTGCCAATGAGGAAGCTGAGGCTGTCAAGCTTAGTGAGTAAAATGTTTTTAATACTCATTTTCATGAACATCACTTCATTATTCTTAAGCTGGGTAACTAAAATCAATCTTTTTTTCCTTTGCATGCAGATGTGGTTTCTTTATAAACTGAAACCACATAGCATTTATTTTTTTCTGTTGCTCTTTTCAGTGTCACAATTGTGAAGTCACCAATCTGTGCCACTTTGGACATACTATTTTATCTGAAATAGCTAATGCTTTTCTTTGTTGAATATTTTCAGCTACTAGTGGACATACATGGCTAAAACTGAACACAATGCATTGCCCAATGGCTTGTGTAAATGCAGAATTTTTTGTATAGCCTTGATCTCTCTCAAAAGGAAATTTTACATTTTATCTGAATTATAAGTAAAATGGTGGAATTGAGGAAAAGCTTGCAGTCCTGTGCAGCACAGGAAATGATTATTTCTCATTTTAAAATATTTACACTTTTAAAAATCTCAGCCTGATTAATGTTTGTGTGGCACAATGAACCTACAACATGTTGAATTATGTTTCTTTACTTGTTGTAAAATTATAGTTAAGGGGGTTCTAAATTTGCAGCAGTACATCTGTTGGCAGTTGCTTCTCTTGCATTCCTTGAATGATGCCCGTCTGCTAGGAGCTTCATCTTTGGAAAAAACTACTGTCATATGTTGTCTGCGGCATGTGTTAGTGGCTGTTGGTTTGTCTTCCCTGTCATTTAATATTTCAATTCATTTAGTCTAATAGCTCTTCTGAGGCTATGTGGTCTAGTTTAGTTTGAATCTAGGTAGCTGTGCTGTTGTAGACCTGCATATTTTATATAGCATAGAAGTCTCCTGTAAATTAATGATTTGGATTTTAGAACAACCAGACATAAGGAACAGTATTTCCTATTAGGAAAAAGTTGCTCTTGGGTAATGGAGGGTAATGCTATTTATTTACATACCTCCATCAATGTCTTGGAGTAGGAAATAATGGTTTTGTCTGAATGGATAAATAAGTAAATGCTGCAGTATTGTGTTAGCCACATGACCTTCACGTGGTATGAACAATTTCAATTCCATTTTGCTTCTAACCACATATTGATCAGTTTTCATTTGAGGGAGGCAGGTAAACAAATAATAATAATAATTAAAAATGGGAACATTGAGAAAATCCATTTGAGGGAAGCTGTTGGAAAACTCAGAGGTAAGTTAACCAAGATACAAATATAAACTAGGTGTGAAAATGCCACTGAAGCTAAAATGTGTGTGATAAGTACCCAAGAACTCATTAAATACATTTGTGCACTATGAACAGAGGCTCATAATGTCAGAGTTGTATGCCTTGGTTCCTTAGCATGGAAGTCGTCAAAGCCATTTGGCGGCTAAAAACTTTAATGCCATTTTGTTACTAGACCAGTGGGACCTTTTATCCTGCTGAAGTTACTGCCTGCTGTCTGAGAGGCAAGTGCCTTTTGAAGCTCAAGAATGGCTGATACGTTTATAGAGAATAAAATGCCAAATATGATTCCTCTCTATATATTCCTAGCATCCTGAGGCCAAGAGACTCAGGCTTAATGTGTTTGAACTGCTGAGTCTTCCAATCAGTCAGGTTATCCTATATTTGTGGTACCTAAGATGGTGAGAAAATCTTTAAGATCAAGACTCTGGCATCTCACCATTTCTCCTGCTGGCTCCAATTTATGAAGGACCTTAAGTAACCTCTAACTCAGTGGTTCGTGGACCCCTGGGGGCCACAGATGTGTTGCAGGAAGTCCATGGTCATGCACTACAGCTGGGGCCGGATCCCAGCAGCAGGGGTGCCTCTCCCGGGTGTGGGGGGGGATGATTTGTGTTAAAAGGGTCTGCCCACTTGATAAGGTTGGGACCCCCCGTCTAACTGACACCAATGGGATTACTCTGTTTATGTTTTAAGGGCTGTGCTGACTCAATGCAGCAGTACTCTGTTGGCTATATTGTTGAACAGAGTTTTAAATTAGACATTCACAGAACTCAAAACTGTTCAAACCGGTGGGTGGCCATCTGTCAGTGAAATGTCCTTTCACAATGTGCCCTGCTATCTCTAGATTTTTTGTTTTCTGGAGTCTTTTGGTAAAGACTTGTAGACTGGTTACCTGAAGCGTTCATTGGCCAAAGTGAAAGTTGGAGGAGAACATAGGCACAATCTGAATCTTCCTCTTGGTATCGTGGAAGCTGCCGTTGCTCCCGTCCAACAAAGAGAGAAGCTCTGCAGTATTTATGGTGTACAGTAGCTTAAAAAGCTATATAAAAAGCAATAGCATATTTCTACCCTATTCTCGGGCCTCTTAATGAGCTCCCCTACCAGTGTCAGTCTTCCAGTCCTTTCACTCTAGTAAGCAGTATGCTAGTCAGGGTGACTTAGCTGAAGATGGAAGAATGAGGGTCATTTTATCTCTACCCCCACAGCAAGATGCATCAATGTCCTGTTTGCCTTCCTTGGAATAGGCATCCTACTTCTTTTCACCTTCCATATCTGGTCATCCTAAGACCTACTTAAAAGGAGACTTTGTAACTTTTTTTTCCCACTCAGTGGAATTTTGGCCATATTTTTTCTTGATGCAAGACTGAGGTCAGTGTGCTTCCCGCTTCCTTCAGGGTAGCCTTGACCAGTCTTGTGCCAACCATCTCCATTAAAGTTGTGACTGTGGTGGTGAGAGGTAGTGTAGGCTGCAGTAGCTGCTATTTCTTTGGCCTGTGAGAAGAAAGATCTATCACTCTTGGGCAGCCTCTGTCATGTTGTCCTGTCTGCCTGTTTAACCCAAGGGTTTTTTTTTTATTGTAGAGGCCAGATCTGAGCTCACCCAGGGATACTACTTAACATTTATTGATGGAGGAGGAAACATAAAATGTCACCTTAACAGTTTGTTACTAACAATCTTGGGTTGTATTCAGTTGCTTTGATGGAAAGCCAGGCTTAGATAAAAATGCTTGTGGTGGCTATTGAAGTTCAGTAATCATATAATCACAGGGAGGGAAAGGAAACTCATGAGGTCATCTAGTCCAACCCCCTGCTAAAAGCAGGACCGCTCACACTAAATCATCCCAGCCAGGGTTTTGTCTAACTGGGTCTTAGATGTTTTTCCAAAGATGGAGATTCCCCCGGCTCCCTAGCTAACCAATTCCAGTGCTTCACCACCCTCCTAGTGAGGTTGGATATTAGCAAAAAGCCTTCTCAACTGCAGCTTGAAACTGTTGCTGCTTGTTCTGTCCTCTGTTGCTACTGAGAACAATCTAGCTCCCTACTCTTTGGAGCACCCTTCAAGTAGTTGAAGGTTGCTATCAAATTGCCCTCAGTCTTCTCTTCTGCAGCCTGACTAAGCTTAGTTCTTTCAGTCTCTCGTCATAAGTCATGTGCTCCAACTGCCTAATAATGTTCATTGACCTCCACTAGACTCTTCCTAATTTGTCAACATCCTTTCTGTAGTGTGGAGCCCCAAACTGGATGTCGTATTCCAGATGGGGCCTCACCAGTGCCAAATAGAGGGCAATAATCACATCCCTCAATCTGCTGGCAACACTCCTACTGATGCAGCCCAATATGCCATTGCCCTTTTTGGCAACAAGAGCACATTGTTGACTCGTATCTAACTTCCCACCCACCATAACCCCCAGGTCCTTTTCTACAGAGCTGCTACTTAGCCGATCAGTTCCCAGCCTGTAGCAGTAAATGGGGTTTTTCCATTGTAAGTGCAGGACTTCGTACTTGTCCCTGTTGAACCTGATGACATTTCATTTGGCACAATGCTCCAATTTTCCTAGGCCTTCCTGAATCCCTCCAGTGTGTTTACCATTCCCCCCAGCTTGCTGTCATCCACGAATTTACTGAGTGTGCAATCTATCCCATCATCAATGAAGATGTTGAACAGAACTGGGCCGAGGACTAAGACCTAGGGTACTCTACTAGTTACTAGTTGCCAACTGGACATTGAGCCATTGATCGCTACCTGCTGAGCCCAACAAGCTAGCCAGCTTTCTATCCACCTTACAGTCCACACATCCAACCCATACTTCCTTAACTTGCTGACAAGAAGACTGTGTGAATCTGTATGAAAAGTTTTGCTAAAGTTGAGGTTTATAACATCAGTGGCTATTCACACATCCACATATCCTATCATGTCATAGAAGGCAATGAGGTTCGTCAGACATAATTTGCCTTTGATAAATCTATGTTGACTGTTCCTGATGACTTTGTTTTCTTCCAAGTGTTTCAGAATGGATTCTTTGAAGACCTGCTCAATGATTTTTCCAGGGTCCAAGGTGAGGCTGATTGGTCTGTAGTTCCCTGGGTCCTCCTTTTTCCCTTTCTTGAAGATAGGCATTATATTTGCCCTTTTCCAGTCATCTGGAACCTCCCCCGTTCACCATGAGTTTTCAAAGATAAGGGCTAGCAGCTGTGCAATCACATCAACCAACTCCCTCAGCACCCTCTGATGTAGTTCATCCAGCCCAATAGACTTGTGCACATCCAACTTCTCTAAGTAGTCCCTAACCTGACCTTCCATCACTGAGAGCTGCTCTGCTTTTCTCCATTTTGTGTTCCTAGTGTAGTAGCCTGGGAGCTGACCCTGCCTGTGAAGACTGAGGTAAAAAAAAGCATTGAGTAATTCAGCCTTCTCTGCATCATCTGCCACAAGGATACCTACCTCATTCAGTAAGAGACCTACACCATCCCTGATCCTCTTCTTGTTACTGATTGTACTTGAAGAGCCCCTTCCTGTTATCCTTCACATCCTTTGCTAGTTGCAACTCCAGTTGCCCTTTGGCTTTTCTGATTTTATCCCTGTGGGCCCGAGCAATATCTTTATATGCCTTCCTAGTCATCTGTCCAAGTTTCCACTTCTTGTAAGCTTCCCTTTTGTGTTTCAGCTCACCATAGAGTTCTCTACTGAGCCATGCCGGGCACCTTCCATGTTTGCTGTTGTTTCTGCACATCAGAATATTGTCCTGTGCCCTTAGGATGTCTTTTAAAATAGGACTTGAATCTCTTGAACTCCTTTTCCCTTCAGATTAGCCTCCCAAAGGATCCTGTCCATCAGTTCCTTGAGGTAGCCAAAATCTGCTTCTCTGAAGTCCAGGGTCTGTGTTCTGTTTCTTTCCTTTCTTCCTTTGATTAGGTCCTGAACTCTGTTTCATGGTCACTGCTGCCCAGGTTGCCATTCACTTCTGCCTTCCCAATCAATTCTTATCTGTTTGAGCAGTAGGTGAAGATGTGCAAGGCCCCTAGTTGGTTCCTCCAGCATTTGTGCCAGGAATCTGTCCTCAACGCTCTCCAGAAACTTCCTGGATTGTTTGTGCACTGCTGTATTGCCCTCCCAGGAGATGTCAGGGTACTTGAAGTCCCCCAGGAGAACCAGGGAAATTTTTGCTAGTTGTCCATAGAAAGCCTCATCCATCTCCTCCTTCTGGCCTGGCAGTCTATAGCAGACACCTATCATGACATCACCCTTGTTGCACTCTCCTCTAAATCCAGAGGCTTTCAACAGGCTTGTCTCCACTTTCATGGTGGAGGTCCAAGCAGTCATAAAGTTCTTCTCCATATAGTGCTACTTCTCCACCTCTTCTTCCCTGCATGTCCTTCCTGAACAAGTTATACACATCCATGGCAGTGCTCCAGTCATGCAAACTATCCCACCATATCTGTGTTACTCCAATTACATCATAGTTCCTTGTCTGTGCCAGTACTACCAATTCTTTCTGCTTCTTTTCCCAGGCTCCTTGCATTTGTGTAAAAGTACCTAGGATACTGGGCTGACTGCCTGCTTTCCTCCGCCGCTTGTCTGTTCTGATGCATCTTCCTCCTTGGATTTTCTCTGGTATCCTTCCCTACTCACCTCAGGTATCAGGGTTTCATTAGGACACCTAAGACACTGACTTGATTTACATCCTCCCTCCCCCCCAGCCCCAGTTCTGACTAGACTTTTTTATCCCTCCTGTTACAGCCCTGGCTCCCCCTCAAGTGCTATCCCTTCGTCCAGGTCTCCCTCATTGTGGCTTACCTGTGGGCTTTGGTCACCTTCCCCCTTCAGACCTAGTTTAAAGCTTTCCTCACTAGGTTAGCCAGTCTACATCCAAATACACTATGTCCACCTTCCCATTCCTCAATACATGGACCTAGCAGTCCTCTTTCCTGGAACAGCGCTCTGTGGTTGAGGAAGCTAAAGCTGTCCTGATAACAACATCTTCACAGCCAGGCATTCACCTCCAGGATGCATCTGTCCCTGCTCAGGCCCCTACCCTTGACCAGAAGGATTGAAGAGACCACCACCTGTGGTCCCAGAGCCCTGTAGTTGCTTTTGATCTGCTGAGGGTCTCATCTTGCAGTATCACTAGTGCCCGCATGGATGAGTAGCATGGGGTAGTAATCAGAGGGCTGGATGATTCTCAACAATCTCTCCATAACGTCTTGGATACAGGCCCCTGGCAGGTAGCATACCTCACAGGGCTCCATGTCAGGGCGACAGATGGGTGTTTCTGTCCTCCTCAGAAGAGTCCCAATCACCACTACCCTACATTTCTTCCTAGGTGTGGTGATTGTGACCCTCCCAGCCTTGGGAGTGCATAGCTTCTCCTTTTCCACATCATCCTTCGTAGCCAGGACTGCATAATGGTTTTTCATCACCATGGAGGATGGGATGGGAGCAGGAGTGGAGCACTGTCTGCTGCGAGAAGTAACCAGTTGCCAGTTGCCCCTCTGCCAGAGCCCTCTCATCCTTCTCCGATGATGTGGCAGCAGTTCTCTGCACCTGAATAGGTTCCTCAGTCTTTGATGTCTCCTCCATGGATGCTATCAAGGAACTTCTCTAGGGCAGGGGTTCCCAACCTTTTCAAGTGAGTTGGACCCCTTTTTAAATTAAAAAATAATAATAATAATAATGCCACTGCGCCCCCCCCCCATCCCTGGGGTGGGGAGAGGTACCCTCATCGCTGGGCTATGGCTGCTGCAGAGCAGTGGCAGCACCCATGCTGCCCAGATCTGCACCCCCACCCTCCCAGCCAGGTTCCAGCACTGGCTGGGGTGCATGTCTATGGACCTCCTGCAACACCTTTGCAGCTCCCCCAGGGGTCCACGGACCACAAGCTTCGAACCACTGCTGTGGGGTATGGATACTCCTGAGCCTAGCCACCTCCTCCTGTAACTTTCCCGCCAGCTTCTTGAGAAATTCCACTAGAAGACACCTTTCACACTGAATGATCTCCCCAGCCTGATTGTGAATGGGAAATGCAGGCCACAGTCCCTGCAAGTTCATGCCAGGATCTGGGCAGAGATGTCCATGGTGAGAGAGCCTGTCTGGATACAGGTGCAGGTGGAGGAGACAGAAGCAGTGCTGGCAGAAAGTTATGTTTCCTTTGGGGGTGGGTAATCAGACAGGTGCACTTAAAAGGGGGAGAGAATAGCCAAAGATAAGATGCAGCTTCTTTTTCTGTTTTACAGAACTCACTGATGAAAATTCCAGTCACAATATGGCCACCATGGCATGTGACAAACTTTTAGCAGGCTATTAAGGCACTGGTTGTGATGTTGACCACATTTGTACTGCAGGTACAGCCTTGTCTTTCTTAGCTGTGTTGGACTCTGACCAGAACAGTAAAAATAGGAAGACAATGGAGGTAGAAAAAATAAAATAGTGAAGGGAGCTAATATAGGTTGATGTTCCAGGCTCATTTAAGATTTGCTCAAACCCCAATAATGAGGATGTGTCAATTCCTGGGTTGCTTAAGTTATCTTTCAGGATAAGGCTGTCTAATGAGTTGATCACTGACTTAGGTAAGCTGTTGCCTTGCTTCTGCTCAAAAGCATGTGAAAACTTCTGCTAGAATGTTGAGTAGTGTTCTTATAAGTGCGCCTTTTTGAAAATATATAGCTATTGCTTTCTTGAGCAATAGCTGTATATAATGTGATATTGGGATATTTATCTACACATTTCTTTAAAAAAGCATAAATGGCAAAGAAATTGATAGGATTTTTTCTTATTTTCTCCCAGAACTTGTAGCAGTTGACCATATCAATACTGCAGTTCGTAACTGTGATGCTAGTAAAACGCTGGTTGCACTGATGAAACCAGAGGCCCAGTTGCCAGTTGTTCACCCATTTGCTGCTGCTATCTATCAGGCTGAACTGTTCAACCTTCAGCAACAGAATGCTAGGGTAAGAGTGAAAAACTTAATAGTATGCAGTCAAGCTGTAAAGGATTGTGAATACTAATGCATTTTCATTTTACATTGTTTGTTACTTAGAAATACCAAACCATTTATTATATCAAATTCTTCCTATTCCTGTCTTTGGGGTGCACTGCAAGAATATATTTATTTATTTATTTATTTATTTATTTATTTATTTATTTATTATTTTACAAGTACTTGTCTCTTCAAATTATGTATTATTGACCAGGTTAGCCCATCCTAACTCCTACACTTCAAGTCAACTGACCTTTGCTATTTTGTTGTTCCATGCAATTGCTCTCACTTGAAGGTTGTCCGTGTTTTTATGGAAGGTGATCAGCTGATCTGTGGGGAGTCCACTTTCTGACTCAAGTTAGATTAGGCTTGACTGGAACAACTGTTATGTGGGACAGCCAAAGAAAAGACTGAGGAAAGGGAGAATATATAAGGAATGCCTAGTGATTTAGGTCTACTCATAGCACAGTGAGCGGCAAGTCTAGAGCTATAAAATTTTCCTTTGTATTTTTCTTCTGTTTGTTTTAACTCAAACCCATGCCTCCCTCCATTTGGCATCTACACAACTGGTTTTGAAACCTTGGGTGGGAACCCAGTACTGGGTCACAGACCTTCATAGTGCCCCTGCTACTGCCACTGAAAGGCTGGAATGCATTGCTAAAAGATGCAACTCAGGAGTAGGCAACTCCCCCAGCAAGTGTGCCAACAGTGGCATGAGAGCCCATTCGGAGTGGCACGTGGCACCCTGTGCAATGCCACAGAAATTGTGGCTCCTACCACTGAAAGCCACTCTGGGCAGCTTCTTTCAGGGGCATCTGGGGCATGGAGGGTCCCCACCATGCCCATGTTGCAGGCATGGTGTGGAAAGAAGATGCCTGGAATGGCTTCTCCCAATGGTGTGCAGTCACCAAGGAGACACGCTGGGTAGCTTCTTTCCATGGCATGCCTAGGGACCCCTGTCCCCAGGCATGTTGACAAGAGAAACCACTGCAGGCAGCTTTTTTTTACGAGTGGCTCCTTTCAGCGGCATGCTAGGGAAGCGCCCCTCCCCTCCATGTCCCCCAACCTTCAGCTGTGGCTGCCACCAAATTTTCAGGCAGCCACCGCTTTTATTTCTGTGGAGGGAGCCACTGACAGTTGAGAAGGAGGGGCCAGCAGAGGGGTTGGCAAAGGTTGCTGACCCTGATGTAACTGTTGGGTCACAGGCATAAATGATTTTTTTTCCCCTTTCATTTGGGTCCCAAGAAAAAAAGCTTGAAAATCACTACTCTAGACCAACGTTCCCTCTAATTACTCATAGACTGCATGCACAGACAGTTTTTGTGAGCACCAATATTAGCACTATTGAATTTTTTTGTGCACACTTTTTGTTGTGTGTGCAGGTTTCATGGCCTGTGTGCGCGCGCACAGCTTAGAGGGAACAGTGCTCTAGACTGTAATTAAACTTGGTTACCTATATTTTGTTTGGCTTCATGACTGAGGTATTCTCTTTTTCCCATAGGGTCATTTGGCACATGATGAACTGTCTGTTGCTGTGGAAATGCTGTCAGCTGTTGTGTTACTAAACCAGGCCATGGAAAGTAAAGACATCCTGACAGTGAAGAGTCATCTTGGAAATCCATCTATTGGGTTCAATAATTTGGAAGAAGACAACTTTCAACGGTAAAGGTTCATATTTTCTTTTCCAAATGAGCAGCAAAGACTTCTGCAAAGGGACGAGTGAAAATGTTATCAGCCATTTTCTTCCAGCATTAGGATATGAAATTAAAAAATAATTACAAGTAAAACACTGGCACAATATTTGTTTAACAGGAGAGAATATTAAAGCTGCTAAGATGCAGTGCCCCATCTGTCAAAACATAGGCAATCAGACATGACTAAATGTTTTGAGGACAGTATGGTATTGGCTGTTGTGAAGGACCCAAAGTGAGAGAGGCATGATTGTGTAATCATCCTGAGCAGCCCACCATCCCTCTCAGGATCTCTCTCCTTTGCCGAGATAGGAGAGAACAATGCTCCTGGGACCAAAAACAAGATGTTAGTGTCTTTGGATTGAGGAGAAGGAAGTCCAGAATGAGGAAGAGAAATTAAGAGCCCCATATGAGCAGGTTACTGAAGCAGCAATAAATGTGTTTTAAAACAGCTGTTGGAAAATTAATGATCTATCCTTGGATTCCTTGCCAAATTCTATTTTTAATAATTACACCCTGCTCACCTTGTATAACTTCTGCATTCTTACCTGCTCAAGGAGTTCCTCACTTTCAGTTTTAAGATATGCAGCATTGAGTGCTGTTAGAAATTCTAGAAATGAAAGAATTTTCCTAATTGCTTTGGGAAAAGAAACTACATGGAAATGTTAAATTGTATGTATCTGATGCTTTGCAATGTGTGTGTTGCTTTTAGACTGCTTCCTGTGTATTGACTATAGGGCAGTTAAACAAGCAAACAAAAAGCCCTCAGATCATGGCTGTTGACATGAATTAGTATAAATTTAAACATTCCCATTACTCGCGGAAAATATTTTGGTTTCCTGTTAAAATTATTTACTTGACAGACTGCACCTCCTTGGAATGACTTTTATATCCCATAGTAGTATGGAGCTACTTTAAGGAAAGTGCTGTGGAATTATTTCAGATCACAGTGTTACTTACAGCACTACAATATGGCCAAGTTGTAGAAGGGTAACCATTTTAGTCTAGTTTATTAAAACAAGCAAGGAGTCCCTTGGCACTTACAGACTAACAAATTTATTTATTGCATGAGCTTTCATGAGAGAAAAATCCCACTTCGTCAGACGCTTTGAAGATGGGGAACTTAAAGAATAGGAGGAAAATATATAATGTGTTTATACAGGAGGTAGGACCAATGATCGCAGTGGGCATTTCTGGCTTTGGAATTGATGAAATGCATGTGTGGAGCAAAGTAAGGCAGCTTGAATGTTGCTTAGTTGCATGGTACCTGGCTGTAAATGTTTAAAGTCAAGTTGTTTATGTTCATCTGCACTAGATCAGTAGTCATCAAACTTTTTTTTTCTTGGGACCCAGCTCCAGATCCCCCTGCTGTGCGACAACCCTTGCACTGGGGGGGGGGGGAGGAGGGAATGGGCTGCCCTTCCACACCCCAGGAGCAGCGCTGGCTGGCTAGGGAGTGAGGGGCAGCCACTCCCACTCCTGGGAGCAGTGCCTGTGCTGTGCCACAGTACTGAGTTGCGACCTGAACCTTGACATCCACTACACTAGATTGATTCAATAAGAAAAAGTAATGAAGTAAATGATGGACAATACTCTTGTAATGTAAGCATTCTTTATGGTAATTTATATTTTATATCTTCCTACAGTTACATTGATGCATTATTGTCTATTAAGTCAGAGGCTTCATCTCAAGGACAAGATTATTTAAGCTGGAATGATATCCAAAACTGTATTGACATGGTTAATATGCAAATTCAAGAAGAAAATGAAAGTAAGTAATTGTTAACTTTCTGTCAAAGGCAGCATCCCTGGAATGCTTGCCTGAGGTTTATGGAGTATTGGCTGTCATGCAGTAATGATTCTTATTTTCAGGTGTAAAACTGCAGTTAGACTGCATACAAAAACCCCCCCACTCAATGCTTTCTTAATATTTTCAGTAGATTGCAGTAGCTGCAATTTAAAAATAAGAACAGACGTGTATAGGACATCATAATAAAATGTCGTGCATGCTATGCAAGTAATTATTTCTTTTACATTGTGGGCAGTAGAGCTTTGTATTTTCACCCTTCAATAAACCTTCTGCTTTTTTTCCCCTTAAGTGGATTTGAAATAAGTGGTTCCTCTTCCCCAGCATAGCATCTTGAGAGACTAATGCAGTTATATCAGTTAAAACATTGAGCCAAGATTTCTGTGCTGAATGCATTGTTTGGAGTGTTGACCGGAGAGAAGAGAGCATGCAGCACGTAGTTACTTGCCTTACCCCTTCTGGCTTTAAATTATTTCCATCTGTCTGAAATCCTCTTGGTGTTTCCTGGTTCACTGCTGATGTGGCCAAGTACCTCACTTCTCTGACATCACAAATGCTATAATTCTAATGGATGGCAATAAGGCTTCTATTCCTCTATATTCTTGTTGGGTCAATAATTCTGGTATTTAATCTCATTTTGAGAATTCACTGATTCAGTGAAGCACAAGAAGGTTTTTCAGATGTGGGGTAGGTGGTAGTGGGTGGTGTTTTACACACTTTCTATGTTGAATGTCCTTCAAATGACCCTTTAATGGGGGCAGCCAGGAATTCTTTTCCTGCTTTTCTTTAAGAAATAAAGTGAAGTTTGTTTGTATACAGAGAGCAGCTTGTTGTGCTCATCTTTGCTTATCTTTTCTTATCCTAAACTGTTATAGAGGAGTTTATGCCTTATGTTTCCAAACTGAATAGAGCATGCTCTTTTTTGAGTGCCTGCTTGTGCCCATTCCGTGCTAGGTTTGTGTGATGCAGACACAGTTGCTGGAGACTTTTCCATTAGTTGTATCCATATATTTACTCACAATGAGTAGTGGCTGTTTTCAGATTGAATTGCTGTACTACTACCATCTGTCAGGGGTAGCTCTGCATGTTACTGTCCACAGTACCAACAGAGCATTTGAAAACTTGCTGCATCCTAATCAACTCATGCTTCCCAGTATGCAGCAGCTCCCTCTCAATGGAAGTACTGCATGGTTGTCAAACTCTGCTTGCCTCCACACACAGAATAGCCAGTCTCCTAAGAGCTCAAGGCCTTGTGAGGTCACGTGACTATGACCTCATCAGTTCAGTTTTGCATATACTGTATAGAGAAATCTCAACAGATCCCGGTCAGCCACCAACTGGAATGCCTTCTGTCACAGGTGATATAAAGCAGTCAGAAGGAATTCCTACTCTTTCACAGGCTTGGTATAGCAGGATTCTATGAGAAGCCTTCAGGGCAGCATGTTTTTGCATCCGATCAACTAGTAACCTAATTTATAAATGTAGTTGCCTAAATTCACTTAAGAAATGAGGCCACTTTTTTCAGAACCACTGGCCACCCCATCACAGACTGAGTTCAGTGGGTGTTATGACTGGTCACCAGTTTCCAAAACTTTAAGCAGTCAGGTTTTGAGAATGTGAACTTAGATGCATGCTCTGGGAGTATTAAGAGAAAAGCTTCTGTGAGGTTAAAGTGGTGATGCATAGTTTGTATCTTTTCAAATCATTAACAAGTTCAGAAGTCAGAATATGTATGTGTATTAGAAAACTACTGTGTTTAAATTATTTGGAATAGTCAGACCTAAAATCACTTGAACGTTGAAATAACACCACACCCTTACACTCATGTGTTTTGTCTCTCCTTGAGGAGATGTATGTGGATTATCCTACTGTAAAACAAAATGAGGAATTTTTGCCTTTTTTTTGCAAAGGATGTGATTTAATTTAAAAAAAAGCCAGTCTGGTTCAGTTAAGCAGCTGGCAATGGGAGAAGGAGAAATCTGGTCTAATTTGCTTGCTTGGCATAAGCTGTCAGTATTGGGGCAGAAAGACTTTAGGATTTGCTACTGCTTATGTTCACACTCATTTATGACACTATTGGTTTTTTTTTTTTTAATTAACTTGATAGGGCTTTTTCTGCTACTGTGTCTTTAAATGTTAATTTCCTTTTTCTCTTTCTTAGGAATTGTTGCAATTGGTCACATTAATGAAGCAATTGACCAAGGGAATCCTGAGAGAACTCTAGAAACACTGCTGTTGCCTACAGCCAAACTGCACGATGTGAATACAACAAATGCACAGCATTATCAAGATGTTCTGCACTATGCCAAAGTCCAGAAATGCAAGGTAGAACCACAGCTGACTCATTGATACTTGTCAGTGTATAAATGCCAAACCTGACTGCATGTTTTTTCCACAGTATTTGAAGTGGTTGTGGTACCTCTCTCTGTGCCAATTGCAATGTTATCTGAGCACTAAGTAATTCCTCGTCCTGCTGAAATGTCTAGGGTGAAAGTGAGCTGGGAGGGTAAAAGCTATTAGAGCTAGTTTTTAAACCAACAACAACAACAAAAATCAGTTCCACAAGCTTGTCACTGTCTACTTGATATTCCCTAGTTTCTCTCACCATGGTCATGTGAGATATTTAAGAGTGTGATATTTATGCCATAATTGTGCTGAATCAGTTATCAGAGCTCAGCAGGACGTCTGGTCTCTTTCTGGAATTAGGGCTGGATAGGTATTTCACAATTAGAAAGGAAGCGGGTGAGGTTTTTTGTTACTGGTGAGAGGGATGGAGCACTGGCAGTTTTTAAAAGAAATTCCTGGAAATTACTGTGGCCCAGTAAAGTGCTTAAAAGTAAATTTTGGTTTTATAATAACTTTTATGATTTCACCATTGGTTCCTCTCTCCCACCCCCAATAATACAACAGGAGGCTGATTGTCTTCATGTTGTGTTGCTTAGGGTAAACCATCTTAGGGTGATACAAATTTTGGCCTCCACATAAAGCTGTACCTTGGCAAGCATCCTAGCTTTACGGATTGTAAACAGATGAAAGTAAATGTTTCCAGAACGTAACTGAACACAGGATTAGCTGTAGCTTTGACATAATATTTAAAATTTATTCTCCAGTGTTGTATAGCTAAAAATCACGCTGTCTATTCCTAAACTAAATTATGGGAGCTTTCAAAAGAACTTGCAGCAGTGTATATAAATAATCTTGTCATCTGCAGTAACTACAATGAAGAGAGGTCTTAACGTTTTATGGAAGCTGCATTGGCTTTTGAGTCAACCTTTCTCTTGTTCCAATTCTTATAAAATATGGAGATATTATGATTAAAAACAAACTTCATTGTAGTTCAGGAGAAGAAACTTTAAAAGTATTTGGCCTGACAATTCAGTTTTCAGCCCTAGCATCCCTCTTCCATTTTCTTTCCTTGGTTTTACAGTCCTTTCACTGCTACTTAAAATGTGCTTTTGTTTCCTTTTTGTTCTGTGAGAGATTCACAAAAAAGCAACCAAAATCCTGATTACTCCAAAAGGGAAGAATGAAACTGAATGGGTTTTTTAAGTTTATGTACTTGAGAACACAATATATTTAGGCTCTCTAAATTACAGTAATTTTAGGTGTTGCTTTATAACAATGACAGCAAGATGTTTTTAGACAAATATGATTTTAAGTTAAGCCTCCTTTTAAACAGAGGAAAGACTATATTGACGTTCTTCACCTACTTTTCTCTTTTAGCCTGCCAAAGGCAAAATAAAAATCTTGCATGCCCACCCTTCCAATCTCCAGAAGAGCTCCTGTTCATGTACATAGATCTGTTACCTGCTGTTTAATTGGCATGGTTTTAAGACTGTGGGGAAGTTAAAAGGAAATGTTTGGTTTTCAGGTATTAGGCTGTTGGGCTGTATCTGATTTTCATTATTCTAGGGGGACATCTTATTCCACTGAGGTAAGAGACCTCACCTGGGACCTCCTTATTACTATGCAGTCTGTTACTTACACACCCCTGATTTTAGTGGTTTAGATAAATTGACCTGGGTCTGAATTACCTGTTTCATTTTGCAGATGTAAAGCTTTAGTCAATTCCTGTCCATTTTTGTAAACAGGACATTAAATCTAGTTATTCCATAAGTCCTTTCTCTTATTAAAAAGTTGACACTATACTTGCAGTTTTTCTGTGAAGCTGTCTTAAATCATAACCAAAGATCTCAATATTTCTTAGACATTACGGTGAAGTCTTGGCAAGTATGTAAACTTGTAAGTCTCCATTTTATGAAAATTCTCATAAATATTAGGGCTTTTTATCTCTTCAGTGGAGTTTGTGACATTTGGATTATCTTTTGACATTACTCCTAAAATATATTTAACACATATAAGGAGGTTGCTTAATTAAAATAGTTCTCTTATTAAAATAAGAGTAAAAGCCTTAGGAGAAACTCACTTTTATGGAAGCATTACTGGACTGCTAAGGTTTCTTGACCACTTTGTTTTGCAAGGTGTTTCAGTATTTTAAGCAAAACTACACTTTTTAAATTTTGAATGGTACTAACAGCATATGTGCATAAAATTGAAGGACTTACCTGAACAAAATTCCATGGAGTTGAGAGGATGAAATGCTTAGGATACTAATTCATTTTAACCGGGGGAGAACCTTAACTCTATAGTATTGCTTTAACACTAGTTTTGGAATTTTCATAAACTCATATAGCAGTAATTATTAAACTTGCCTAGTAACATAGATCATTAAGCACCCACAGTTAGCTAGCCTAGGTATTGTATTACTGAAGATATTTCTTGTAAGATAAGAGGTGCATGGAAGTATTGCAGATAATGAGGCAGTCTTATCTGTGCTAAGCAGAACTACATAGTTCTTAAAGGCAGCACACTGTGTTATAACTTTAAAAAAAAAAAGGGAGCAGGGCGATATTATAAAGGGTCTACATTCATGTCATGCTGACCCCAGTTTTTAATGGGAGTAATTGATGCAATGAGAGTGCAGCATCAGACTAGATAGGGAAGCTTGTATGCACAGGAAAACAAACCTCATAAAATGCAAGATATCAGCAAATTGTGTTCTTCCACCAGGTGTGATGAATACTAAAAATGAGCTTTCTTCTTACCACACTTAAATGTTTCTATGAAAGGCCAAGCAGAAATCTTTATACCATTGCCACATATTGATCATAATTTAGAGATATTGGGTATTTTCAGGGTAGCCCCCCAAAAACTTGCAAAAATCATGATGTTGGCTTTAAAATACCATTTGAGGTCTTGGTCATCTTGTATTGATGGAACCTTTAAGTTCCATTTTTTTTCAGACCTTTCTCCATAGCGATGAAGGCTAGAAACTTACCTTTGGGGTGGGGAGGTGTAAATGAAAAAATTCACTTGGATCAGGAGCTGTGGCTTCAAGAACAGTACCAAGACGTGATAAAATTCAAAGACATGGCAAAATTCTATTTTAGACGTCTTTAATATAAAATTTGGACACAAATATTAAGATGCTTTTGAATAGCTGGTATCAGAGAGAGAGCTGTGCTGGTCTGCTTTTCGGCAAGTGATGAGGAGTCCCGTGGCACCTTTAGAGACTTAAAAAAAATTTTTAGATCTGACGCAGTGGGTTCCAGCCCATGAAAACCTATGCCTCAAATATTTTTTAAGGTGCCACAGGACTCCCTTGTTTTTTGAGTAGCTGCTCTTTTCATTAAAAAAAGACCAACTAGAATTTACCCAAAAAAAAAAAAAATTGCTGTGTTTGCAATAATAAATACAATTGAGTAGTGTATCTTTTTTATTTTGATGAATTATCAGACTCTTATCTGTCACAAAATAATAAATATTGGACATTTCATTTATCTCATTCTTCTCTGGATATTTTAACCATTGTGAGATAAACATTGCCCTGTTCTCTAATTTTGGACATCAGAAAGTAAAGGAATGGATCAAGGCAACTGTTGAAACTACTCAGACATAAAGCAATAAGGTAGAAAAAATACAAGTTATCAGTTTTGTTGTAGTAGTAATTGACATGATGGACAATAAGTAAAATGTTGCTTGGTGTGAAACAAATGGCAAAAATCAAAAGGATCAAGAGACTTATTTTAACATACCAGAACCACCTCTGCTCATAAGTATTCAGTGTTTGAATAACTGAGACGTAACAAAAAATAATAATGATTAGTGGTATTACAAATCCAAAGATTGCTAAAGACATGTAGTAGTAGAATTGGAATGCTGATAAAGTTTCACAGGCATTATGTACATCGTGGCAGGTAAAGATATTTAATTGTTCCAGGTAATAGCTTTGCTTTGTTACACAGAATGGCAGCATGTACAGGAAAACAATTGTCCACACTATGCCACATACTAAAGTTGCGTAAGTACGCTTTGGTAGACTCCTGTAAGTGAATGGGTGAACAATAGCCATATAACGACTAATGCTGATGCACATAAGTAGTAAAATGGAACAGTACATATTGCCATAGAAGATGGCAGTCATGCTTCGGCACATGATTTCTCCAAATATCCAGTTGTTTCCATTCAGATGGTATGCTATCTTAAAAGGCAGCATGATACAGAATAGGAGATCTGAAATAGCTAAATTTGTGTAGAAGATGGCAGTACAAACAGATCGGATTCTGAAAAACAGCATCCACAGAGTGATGGCATTTGATGGCACACCTACTAAAACTACAAGAATATATGCTGCAGGTATTAGTTTGATGCTCAAATTACTAGTAAGGAACTCCGCTGTGCTGTTGTTAACTTCCAGTATTGAGCCATTTGACTTTCCCAACGAGCATTTTTGTTCTATGTTAGGAACCGCCTTTGTCCAGCCTTCTATGTCTGAAGGGGGAATATAATCATAAATACCTTGTGGCATTCCACGAAAGGTCTTGATGTTGGGCACATTTTGGCTTGTAGAGTTGTTGCCACTGTGTTTAGATTCTAAGATTTAAGAAAATAAAATAGCTAAAACATAAGGGATTTACTCTGGACAGAGTTATAATTTTCACTATTTTTTCTGTGAAATCATTGTGTCTCTAATCTGAGCCGTGATTTCAGTAAAAATGGCACTGTGCAGTTCTGTATTATCTATTATTTCTCTCTCACCTGTGGGCAGGGAAACTGCTTATAATTTTATGCCTCTCAGCCCTGAATACTCAGCTGAACTTAATGTCAAGCTGGATTGTTTTAAGAATATTGATCAGGTTTTGCTGGCAGAATTATGCTTGACATCTGTGCAACCTCATTGTCCTCAGTGCATTTCCACAGGTGCAACTGCTTGAACTTGATAAAACATTTTGATGTACAAAAATAGAAAACAGTCTTTAATTCACCTACCCTGAACTGTGTTGGCTCAGCAGTGCTAAAGGAAATTAAAAAGCAATAAAACTTCTGTCACTTGAGCCAGCATGTGACTACACAAAATGCAAATACGTTGAATGAGATGGTGCCAGTTCACATACATGCTTTTCAAATTAGAACTAAACTTAAAGATTAAGGGTAAACACTTCTATGTACATAATCTTCCTTATTGATGCTCAAAGATGAGTCTCATCCCCACTCTCCTTCTATTAAAAAAAAAGGGGGGGGGGGGATTTACTGAGTCCTTGGCTCTGAAGGGAAACCAAATGCCCTCTTGTTAGCAATCATACAGCTACTACAGCTCTTTGTGTAGGACAGGGCAGCAATAATCTGAAGTGGTGTTAGCCTGTGTTTTATTTCTGATTCTATAACTGGCAAATCTGTCTGCTTCAGTTCCACACTATGTAAAATCAGGGTGATGGCGCTTATCTTTACTTAGCAAAATACTTTGCAAAAATATTATGTACGGGAAAGATGCTATGATGTTTGTCGTTGATTTACTTGCTTACAATTCAGTAAACTTTTGCATATTTTGAAATCACTAAAAATTCTTACTTATTAGGCAAAGATTAATGAGAATATTTAACCACTTCCCCTAATGTCAACAGTCCTGATAAGGTACAGAATAGAATTCTGTAAGGATGTGCTGGTACCAAAAATGTTCAGCCTAATTGTATGCCTTTTGAATGACTAAAGAGGTTTGTTGTGCCTGATGTGAACACTTCAAGTTAAACTCTTAAATGAAAAAAAAACTACTGTACTTTGCATCTCCATAATATCTTTCATTTGAGAATCTTGTGGCCAGAATAGTTTTGCTTTTGTAGTAATTAGAATCCTACTTGCAGAATTCTGAGTCTCCTGAATGCTAGTCTTTTGGCCTAAAATGACTTTAACTAATTTCTTCTGGATAAAAATATGCAGAAAATAAACATTTATGCCGAGGTATTACAGACCAGATGTGACAGAATATGTGCAGAATAAGGTTTGAATAAGACTACCATTTTTAGTCACTTTTCTGGCAATGACTGCCATTTACCAGAGACTTTCTGCTACACAAAAATGTAGAAAAAATACCGAAACAATTAATCTTTGCGGAAAATGCCCCAGACTACTCCCACTGAAATCCACTGAATTTTTCCCACTAACTTCAATGAGATACTGATTGGGCCCGGTGTTTTGGAATGGTAACCTTCCCTCACTATTATAACGCATATTTGCCCTTTTCAGTGAGCTTTTTCTTCTAGTGGCACCTTCTGTGAAGTGTAAGTCTTGTATTTAGAATACCCTTTTTCTACACAGAGTTCCACTGCAGAGGAGCAAGTACTGTAGGGGAAGGTGGGTTATGCAGGGTATCACATTTCAGTTAAACTCAAATACCATAGCCTTTTATTAATCAATTAGGAAAACTGTCAAGGGCTGCTGTGGAGAGCAATTCAAGATAACTGAAACAGAAATAAAAATCTAGCTCAGCTGTGTGCTTTATCAGCCACTCTAGGGTACTGTATAGCTGACATAAGAATCTAAAAGATAAGCATGAGGGTCATGGTACCAGCTAAAAAAATGGAAATATTAAAAGACCCATAGAACAAGAAGCTTACCTCTTTGCTGTAGACTTGAGAAGAGGGGCAGCAATACAGTTATGACTAAAATCAATGTTTTCATTGTTGAAAGTTAAATCCAGCTGGCAAAATAATACCTCTTTACAGTTGAAAAGGTTTTTATCCACATTTTTGTATGAGACCTTGGAGTTTGATCTGCCATTCAGAAGCATTCCGTGTACAAGATTTATAGTGAGTAACTCATTTTGTTCTTTCTGTAGTACAGATAGGGTGTGACATATTTGAATGTGTAAGTACACATGACTCAGTTTCAACCTCTGGCCTACATGGAGGAGATTACGTAGCTTTATACGTAGCTTTAACATTTTAATTTAACTCCTGGTTTACCATTAACATGAAGAAAGTTTTTAGTCTTCTGCATGCTTTGTGTATAAATTATTCAGGAGAAAATGCTGCATTTAACATCTGTAGTCCCCAATCAAAGATCAGATCCGTATTGTGCTAATGTGTACGAAGATGTAGTAAATAGACTGCCCCTGTCCTAAATGCTTGTAATTAACCAAGATTACAAGATGAAACATATACCCGATGTTGGCAGGGTGGGGAAGGAAGGATGAGGCGATAATGATACAAGCTTGTTTCACACAGACTGAGCTGGGATCTGCTTGTCACTTGCCTAGCAGTTCTTGGTTATCAGTGCTGTAGGCTGTCTGTCCTTTCTTATCTGCTTTGCTTAAACAGTTGCTACACCTCAATAGTCTACATCTTTGGGAAACTTTACAAATTGTTTTTAAAACTTCCTAATAGGGCTATCAATCAGAATTAATGCAAAATAAGTTAACTAGATTAAAAGTATTGTGATGATCGCACTGAAAGAAAATATTTTTCAGCTCACGTTATACAAGTCCACTTAGTACTACTACTTGTTCAGCCACTCACTAAAGCAAACAGGCTTGCTTACTTTGACAGGAGATAATTGCTTCTTTCTTACAGTGTCACTAAAAGGTGAGAACACTTGCATATGAAACAGTTATCACTGGTGTTGCAATGTATTTGCATAATTGATATGAAACTTTCATATACCCCTTGTGCTTCAGTTTGTGGGTTCTAAAGTTTTTACATTGTTTGGAATTACAGCAAAATATAAACTACACTGCTCACTTTATTATTTATTACAAATATTTGCACTGTAACAAAAAAAAAAAAAAACCCAGAACTTTTCACTTCACTTATAACAAGTACTACAGTGCAATCCTTACCATAAAAGTGCAACTTACAGATTAATTATTTTTGTATATAACTGAACTCAAAACCAATAATGGTATTGGAAAATGTAGAAAAACATCCACAAATATTTTAAATTGGTATTCTATTTTTTAACAGTTCAGTTAAAACTGATTTATTGCAGCTATTTTTAATCTTGCAATGCATTACAGTTGTTTGACAGCCCTAATTCCTGCATGTCACAAGTGACTGCTTCCAGCAGGCAGTTTTAAAATGCTGGGCAACATAGGTGGACTTTCAACATACTGGTAAGACTACAATAACAAATTACTTGGGCTAAGAGCTGTATGCTTACCAGCACCCTAACAGTCCTGAAAAAAAACTCAGACAGGGAGTTGCATTCCATTCCTCCTTCCCCAGTCGCAAAGTTCTAGATGAAGTTTTTAGTAACTTTTTTAATACTAACTCACCCTTCAGTGATACTTAATGTTACTTTTGAACCTGCCAGCAGGTTCGAAGATTTGAGGATCTTGGGGGGCAACCACTGCACCCGTGGGGTAGGGGGTGGATCTGGGGTACACTTTATTAAAATGAGTATAGGATAAGGTGAGCGGTGGTCGGTGTATGTCGTGTTTGTCACAGTGGTTTCTGTAAAGTGTTGGGGGGTACCTAACTTTCGGGAGTGGGGACAGGTTGGGGAACAATGGGGTTCTTCAACTAACCTACTAACACTATAGCCCTACTCACTATAACCTAAAAGCTACTTTAATACACTATAGGAAAAAGGGGGGTACAATGCAAATTAGTGTGCCGCAGTGGCAGAGAAGATAAGTAACAGGGAAGCTGGGGCCTGAAGAGGAGTGAAGGCAAGTGGGGGGGGGTGTCGAAAGGCAGCGGGGTGAGTAGGTGTTGGGGGTTGGGGTAAGGGGACAGAGGCAGGAGAGGGGCTGTAGGTGCGTGGGAGTGTGGGCAATAGGGAGAAGCGGGAGAGGCTGAAAGGGGATTCAGGGGTTTGCAAGGGAGGCAGAGGAGGGCAAAATGGTAGGGAAGGCAGAAGGGGTTCGGGGGAAGCGGCGGCTGGCGGGCAGAGGCAGCCTGCGGCAGGGGAAAAGGGGAGTGGGGCAGCCGCAGAAATGCAGTGGCAGCGGCTCGGGAGCCTGCAGGGAGCCGCGGAAAAGCAGCGGGGCTACGGGGCAGCTGGCGGGGAGCCGCAGAAAGGCAGCAGAGCCGCAGGGGAGCCGACGGGCAGCCGCGGGAAAAGTGGCGGCGGAGCAGCCGCAGAAAGCTGGTGGTGGCTGCGGGGAGTCGGCAAGAGCCGTGGCTGCTGGCATGGAGGCAAAAGGGAGGAGAGCCACAGGAGCCGCAGCGCGGCGGCAAGGAAAAAGAGTCACGGGAGCCGCAGCAGGACAGGGGACAAAGGCAGAAAGGAAGTTGGGGGCACATGGGGGGCTCCAGAAGTAAAGAGGGGACAAGGAAAGTTAAAGAGAAAAAGTTTATTTAAGTTGGGGAAGTTACAGAGGGGAGGGCAAAGGCAACTTAACCAAACAATTCTAAAGGAAACAATCTTAACAGCTAACTTAAGACTTCTACGGCTACCAATTAACTCTATACAATGTTGCAAAACACAATACTCTTAAAGCAAGTTCAAACAACCCAGGAGGAAAAGAGAGACACTGAGTGATACAAAGTAGCAAGAAGCAATTACAGACACGGGGAGCTCCTAACATACACACTGAAGTGGGAACACACACACAAGCTTGTAGAGCTGGGGAAAGCAGTTTTGCAGCAGTGGTAAAGAAACAGAATAACTTTTTTCTTAGAGAAAGGTTGCAGGGCAGACTCTTACCACTCCTAGCAGCAAGGGTAACAGCATTACAGGCTGGAGGAGACTCGTAATCGGCGGGCAGTAACTCGTGGGGGTAACTCGTGGATACGCTCTAGGGGGAACTCGTGAGCGGAGGAGGCAGCTTCTGGTTGATCAGGCCAGGAGAGATGTTGAAAACCGTCCTGCCTGAGCACCCCAGAACCTCAGCTTTTAAAGACTATTTCCCGCCTTTCCCTGATTACAGGGAATGTGGGGAACAATGGGGGTATGACTCAGAGCCCATCTACACCAAGCCCTGCAAGACAATGGGCCCCCTGGGTGGTACCGGCCATCCAGTTGAGTTCAAGGGGGCCATCTAGTTCAGGTGAAGGGGCCATTGTTCACTTCACACGTTCTATGTACTTTAGTGATGGCCCGGGAGGGGTGGCCATCAAGGTAACTGCTATGAGTCAGACAACTTTTGATTTTTAATAGCTGCAGTGTACACTTCATAATGAGTCTGAGCTTATAGTTAATTTGGATCATGCTTGTAAGGCATTTCTGTCCTAAAACCTTTGTCCTACTGCATAGCTTGTTCCTAACTTCATAGTTAGGCAGAAAGAGAAGTGTATTTTCAGTTTACATTGAAGTTTTTTGAATGAAAGACCTTTGAACTGGATGCCAGAATGCGACAACTGTAAGACTGTTCAAAGCTACAATACAAAATAAGCAAACATTGCATTCTACAAACTTGCAGTGGTTTCCTTTATAAATTCTCATAGCAAACTTGGGCAGGAGAGGAAGAGGAAAAATTACACTTACTGAAAAATAGTTGACCTTTTGTTCCCACTGTCTAAGGCTCAAAAGTATGGAGGGGGAAAAAAAGACATGAAATACGAATTGGGTCACAGATGCTTTTTCTGCATCTGTTTGAACTCCTTCTGGTGATTGTAATCAGGATCTGATATAGTTTATTATGAGAAAATTCATGTGTAAATGCTGATTTAGAAACATACATGTGTTGTGCATGGAGAGAGAGAGATGGTTGTCATGTTTACCTGGCAAATATCTATGTTCTGCTTTTGTAATGAAAGAGCTGTCCTGCAGCCTCCTTCCTCTCATTACTGTTACCTTTCCAGAGTATAGTTCAGTGGCACTCAACCTTTTATCTGCCATGGCACACTGTACCGCTCTGTCGCAGGCAGCCTGGCCAAGGTCAGATCCTGCTGCCACTGGCTGCCTCAGACCCTGACTGGGGCCGGGTCCTGCCACTGCTGGCGGCACGCGTAAGTGGTTGCTGCAACACACTGGTGTGCCGTGGCGCCCTGGTTGGGAACCACTGGTATAGTGTCATTAGGTTTGGGCCTGAAATAAAATTGGGATCCATAGTCAAGCTCATTCACCATACAAATAGGCTTATCTCAGCATTCTATAACAATGTGACATGGTCCTAACTTCATTTTTTGGGGATCTACTTGCATAATTTTGTATTTTTATGAAATCTATATATGCCACTTTTGCAGTCTAATGCAGTTCTTCTACTTACATGGTTCTCCTTAGATAAGGAAGTCTCCCCATATCACATGAAAAGCTTCAGGTTGTCATAAATGAAACTGCTTAAACAATGGTGGCAATTTACTTCTGCAGTTAGAGGTTGGTTGTCATCCTAGCTAAGTGCTGATAAAGTAACATTGCTTTCCAGCTAGCTGTTAATGGGAATGAGTGCCATACTCCTAAACTTTGATTTCTGTACACTGAATGAGAGTATTACGTACTTCCTGAATCAGTCTTCCCTGCAATAGCATTTACAGTTATCTGACTGGCTCTTGACATCAGAGTCCTTTGGCTTTACTGGTTTGCTTATACCCCAGACCTTAATTTAAGATTTGCATGCTAGAAATTGTGCCAGTCTAAGATTTGACGGGTGGAGGAGGAGATCCTGATTTCTAGTGACCAGTTACTTCAGTGCTGAATGCATTAGAACCACCTTAACTGAAACAAGCAGGAGTCTAGTGGCAGATTTGAAGACTAACAAATTTACTTATTGCATGAGCTTTGATGGGAGAGATCCCTCTTCAAAATAGGAAAAAAAAAATATAGGGGCTGCATGCAGCCCACAGGCTGTGAGTTTGGGACCCCTGCTCTAAACTTTTTTTTTCCCCTGTTTTATTTGTTCATTGATAGATCAGCTTTAGAGTCCTGCTGCTTTGAGAGAGGCTTTCTATCTATTGAAGCTTTCAAAATGTGTTTGCAGACTGTTTGACTTACGATATTTTATGTATAAATATTTCTCCATCCCTCTCTCCCAGGAATCTCATGATGAATCTGCAGTTCTCTGGCTTGATGAGATACAAAAAGGAATCAGTGATGCCAATAATAATGTAGAAAATGCAGCAAAGTGTAAGTAGCATCTGAATCTGCATTAAAACTGCATTTTTCTCCCGGGCAGAGACAAGATTTCTAATTCTTTATTCATGTTAGTTTTAGTATGTTGGACAAGTTAAGTTATAGTTTAATTATATTTAGGAAAAAAGCTCTTTTCATTACAGTGTGATTGAGGGAGGTTTAAAAGTAAAAATATAACTAGATCGGTCTAAAACAGTAGTCCTTGTGTCTTGCTTAGTAAATTTGAGATCTCAGTATTAAACCAATATAATGAAAGAGCAAAGATTTTAAATGCTAATACATTTTCACAGAGCAAGTGAAATACGGTATATTAATAAATAGATTCAAGGAGGGAGTGAGACAAAGCACATTGTATAAGAGATTTTGTTTTGGCAAGTTTCCAAATGGTAACAGAACCATTTGAAAGGAATCCTGTGCGCCAGTCTTCAGTCCTGATCTTTTCTTGCAAGACCAAATTCCTACATGATCACAACCCTGGTTAATCAGATTTCTTATTTCATAACAGTATCTCTTAACAAATGCTAGTTAATCCTCCAGCTAAATAATATGCCCCTAATTTTTCAATGTACTTTAAAAAAAAATCAAGCTTTTTTATGCATGTAGAGAAATAGCTATTATTCCAATTCCTAATTAAACAGTTTTCTTTGTCTGTAAGAAGACAGTAGCATAAGAAGTTTGTTTGGGCCTGTCCTGGTATGCTGTTAAATCCAGGGTACATGTAATGTCAAAACTTCTAAGAAGATGGGTGTAAACAAATCTGAAGCATTTATAAATACATAAGCAAACTGAAAGGAAATTCCAGGTCAAGAATGCTGCACTGTAACTGCAGACAAGAGCGTCCATTTTCTGACAAACATGGGAAAAATCTTCCAGGGGGTAGCCATGTTAGTCTGTGTATAGCAAAAGCAGCGAGAGTCCTATGGCACCTTATAGACTGACAGATTTCTTTGAGCATAAGCTTTCGTGGGCTACAACCCGCTTCGTCACATGCAATTTGAAGTGGGTTGTAGCGCATGAAAGCTTATGCTCGAAGAAATCTGTTAGTCTATAACGGGTGGCCAAACTTGCAGAACTCAAGAGCTGCACAAGTTGATTATTAAACCTTCAAGAGCCCCACTGAGGCATATAACCATATACTTTTACCTACTAAATTGATTTGCTGACATCCTTCTGAGCGCCACACTTTTTCATTCAAGAGCCACATGTGGCTCCCGAGGTGCAGTTTGGCCACGCCTGGTCTATAAGGTGCCACATGACTCTCGCTGCTTCTGCTATGGGAAAAATAGCGTTAAAGACTTGAAGGGGCTTTTTATGTGCTGTTTTATTCCTGAATAAAAATTGTATTAAAGTTGAATCTCTTTGCAATATGAAATGCACTTTGGTCATTACTTGGCAGAATAAATCCCTTCGAATCAAACATCCTCCAACCTAAGAGACTTAAATAGTATTTCAAAGTGTAAACTTTCATAGTTTTTAAATGTCTTTGGTCAATGTTTTTAGCTAATTCTTGCCGCAGTTTGACTGACCTCATAGAAAGGCTTATGTTATTCTCAGAGAGAGAACCATGTTAGTCTGTGTACAGCAAAAACAACACTCTTGTTGCCATGAGACTCTTGTTATTGCTTAATTATTCTGATTTTGTTGTGTACTTCATGGTTCATATATGTACTGTATTTAAAGCTGTCTTAAACTAGCTCAGGATAGCCCATTACTATAATTTTAATACTTGGTGAATCAAGAGAATAGCTGCTAAATATTTTGATACACTCTCATGCTTTTCTTGTGTTTTCTCCAGAAGATCGCTTTCAGATACTATGAAGTGTGCTTTTCGCCTTATGAAAAATTATTTTCAGTCACGTTTCAGGTTATTTCTAAGTCAGCTGGCCACAGAGCATACTTGGTCCGACAGTATTTCATCTGTATCTGTAAAATTGGGATTTTGCTGTTACTAATGCTTATTCTGTTTTAGTTGAGTTTATGTTCATGTCAATCAAATTAGAATAGAGTAACTTGCTTTGAAATAATCTTGTTACTCTGTTCCTCTTACTCTTGTATAATTACTTATAATTCGAATAAAGCAGCTGCCCCCAGGCAACAGAATAGATCTAACCATATATAGTACTGCTCAATGATATATAATAAGAGCCCTGCAAATCCAAGGATATCCGTAGACCATTTCTTGTAGGTGCAGATCAGATACAAGTCCGCACATCTTTATCTGTGCCTGGGAGTGCTCTGTAGCAGCAGTGAACAGTAAGGACAGGCTGCCAGAGGTGCAGCAGAATGGGGTGTGCTTCTGACTCACTCACTCACAAGATCCAAGTCACAGTGTAGGGGAACAAAGGAAGCACTCCAGCCAAACTTGGCTCAACTGTACTGTGATCTGCCAACCAATCAGTCTGTCACAGCAGGCTGGGCTGGATTTTGGAGAGCCACCACCCCAACTGTTCACTGTCAGTCACAATGCTAATTTGATTGACAGCACATTGCACAAATCACAAAAAAGAAAGGCAAAAAGGGCTGGGGCCCACATGGGAACAAGCCAGTCAAAGGCCAGCTGTGACTGAGCCAACCAAAGGCCAGTATGCTGAATGACTGACAGTGAGTGGGTGGGAGAGAGGCAGGCAGGAGTCCAGCCTGCCTGTGACTTAGGCTGATTTGCCTGCCATGACTTGGTAGGGGAAATGGAGAGGGAGGAGGAGGTCTGGGAGTAGCCCACTTGGGGAAGGGACACCCACAGGGCAGGGAAGAGGGAAGGTGTCAGAGTCTGTGGGGTACGGGAGGGGAAAGGTGAGGCCATGCTGCTCTGAATATGGCAGGGAAAAGGGTTGGGGAGCCTGTGCAGACACATGGCCCATGTCAAGTGTCCAGCCCTCCAGTGTGTGTGTGCCCTCCCCCCCCCCCACTGAATGTTTTTGATACCCCTGCTCTCATGCCAGTCGGTGGTGGCATGGCATGGCATGACCACCTTTGGTCTTGCAAAGGTCCATGTGCCATGCATAGGTCATTTTCTTTTATGTTTAGATAAATAATGGGATCCTACTTGGTGAGAAGATTTGAGTGTCTAATCTTGCTGCAGGTTTGTTGTTTTGCCTGCTTGCAGCTGAATACTTTCCTGTTTTCAAAGTGACAGTGAAGATCTGTTTCCTGCCTGGCTTAAATTTTTTTTCTGCCCACCCTTTTCCCATAAGTTTTTGTTTTGGTTTGGGGTTTTTTTTTTGTTTTGTTTTGTTTTTGTTGTTGTTGTTTTTTGTTTTTGGTTTGTTTTGTTTTTTTTTTTAACACCAAATTTACAACCAAAAAAAAAAAAAAAACCCTGTCTTTCAATTTACTGAATTTTTACTCATAGGCTTGTGGAGTTGTCCAGCTGGGGGATTATCTTCTCTGGCCTGTAGGGTAGTTGTTGGCTGGACCCTGCAAGTTCTTCCTGGGTCAGCCTTGTTGGGTTAGAAATATGTATAGGGAACAGGGGGCAGGATAAGGGAAGGTAATACTTCAGGGTTGAACAGTATGTTTGTGTGCAAGTTGACTCTTTCCAAGTAGCTCACATCCTTTCTGTAGTGTTGGGCCCAAAACTGGATGAGACCTTAAGAGTGCTGCATAGAGGGGAATAATTACATCTCTTGATCTGCTGGCAATGCTGCTCCTAATGCAGCACAATATGCCATTAGTGTTCTTGGCAATAAGGGCATGCTGTTGACTCATACGCAGTTTCTTGTCCACTGTCACCCACAGGTTCTTTTCTGCAGAACTGCTGAACAGTCAGTCGGTTCCCAGTCTGTATCAATGCACGGGATTCTTCTCTCCTAAGAGCAAGACTTGTCTTTTGTTGAATCTCGTCAGATATCTTTTGACCCAATCCTCTAATTTTTCTAGCTCACTCTGTATCCTGTCCCTGTCTTTCAATGTTCCTATGACTCCCCCATCTTAGTGTATTCTGCAGCCTTGCTGAGGGTGCAATCCGCCCCATCCTTCAGATCATTAATGAAGAGGTTGAACAAAACTGTCCTCTGGGGCACTCTTCTTGGTTTCAGCTGCCAACTAGACATCGAGCCATGGAAGGCAGTTGGGGAGCCAATGTCAGTCACTGACTTGTCTTCATCTAGATTAACCACCTCTGCAATTTTGGGTCAAAACAATGTATATGGCAGCATAGCGCAGATTTGCTTCCATGTGTTGCTTTGCATACATCTTGAATATAACTATGTAGGAGTTCCATGATAAACATCAAAGCATGGCCTGCAGGCACTGGAACTGTCAAACTTGGTAGTTTGAGTGAATGTGCCACCTGGCATCTTCATAGGCTTTGCTATAGCTGAAATTCCATGGAAAATTATGTTTATGGGGTACACATTTGTCACTTCGTTTCAGATGATAAATTTCAGACTTCGCCAAAAAAAATCAAATGCACACGCAGCTGCTAGGCTTACATAATGGTGCATGTTCCAAAGGGGTTAGCCATGTTTGTTTTGCTTAACTAGACTAAGAATCTTGTGGCACTTTTAAAGACTAAGAAATATATTTATCACATGAGCTTCTGTAGGAGAGGTCCCACTTCGTGAGACGCTTGAAAATCAAGCGTCTGATAAAGTAGGATCTCTCTCTCAAAAGCTTGTGTGCTAAATAAATTATGATCTTTAAAAGTGTCACAAGACGCCTTGTTTATAGTGGTGCATGATTATCTTCGACAGAGCAGCCAGTTACCACAATCAGTATCAACTTAAACTTATTCTTAACTACCCTGCACAGCACTGGAAGTACGTCTTTGCAACATTGTGGTACAAGTTGTACATACCAGATCGTGCACTGGCCATTGAACATAGTGAGTTTATTTGGAAGAAATGTTACAAATATCTAAATTAAGAGAATAGATTGCAAAAAGTTACAAGGAATGGTGGTACATCATGTGTATAGTCTCCCAGAACGTGAACAAGAAAGAGTTTTCTATAGACCACTGAGCTGTACAATTGTATCTGTGTATGTAAAAATAAAATGTCTGACAATGAACACTTTTGTTGTTTAGTGGCTCTTGGAACCTCAATGATTAACAAGTGTTTGGAAAAACATGATTCAGAGCCGATCCTGGCTATTCTACAGTCTCCTAAATTTGGTTTGAGAGTTGTTCCAGAATGTGCTGAAACCTATTACAAGAACCTTTTGGAAGCCAAGAATTTAAAGACTGAAGAAGGTAAAACCAAAGATCTATAGCGTAGAGGCAGTGAAGGATTAGTGCAATGTGGTGATATTTGAAGTTACTGTAAATTTGTCTCTGTATAATAAGGGGGAGTTGTGGGAAACTGATTTGTCAGACTAAATCTCCTGTTTTTGAATTTTTCATCTTAGTGCTTGTTTACAATAGGAAACTTCTTAATCCTAAATTCATTATCTAACACGATGGTAAATGCCCAGGGCTAAAGTCTGTGCCATGCCTTGTTCAGACCACAGCATAGAAGACTGAAGGCGCATGAGTGGTTTAAGCTGTCCCTATGTCTCCCTGATTCTGGTCTTGCCTGGGGCCTCTTGTTTATAGTAGCTTCTCCATAGTTGCTTTTAGGTTGCTTTGCAGCCCTGAATAACCACAGTAAGGAGCACCACAGCTTTACTCCCATTTCCATGCCCAGCACAACCATACCCCAGCAACTGTGAGGAGAAGGTTTAGGCGATATGTCAGCCTTATCCTGCACCTGTGCTGGATGAACTTCTATGGCCTCTATGCAATAAAAGAGTAGTGTACAGCAGTTGCAGCTGGGATCAGAATCTGGCCCTCCATGTAACAGGGTCTATCATATTTAAAACTATCAGCTGACATGAAAAGACACAACTAGCTGGCACTACTTTAAATGTAGCAGACCTTGTTTATACTGCATTCTAAGTCGTGTGTAACTTGCATGTTTGCTAACGTGTTGCAACACTGTCTCTTTCCCACATACATACTTATCAATACATTAGACAAATTGTTATTTTATAGTTATCTTCATCACGTATGCCTTGTACTCCTGAGTCATTTAGGCACCAAAAAAATTTTTAAAAATCTGCATTACAATATTTTAAATTTCTGCAAATTTTGTCAGTAAATAAGTGTGGTGGCTCCAGCATGGCAGTAGGGAGCTCAGGCCATGCTGCACAGAGGTGGAAGGTGACCCTGCAGCTCCCCCATCAGGACATGGAATTGGGTGGAGAAGGAGGGGGATAAAGGGGGAGGCTGCAACTTTCCTGACAGAGTGGAAGGATTGGACCTAACTGAGGAACACATTGAGGCCTTGTCCCTCTGTACTAGTTACACTAAGTGTAGGCAAGCAGGTTCAGCCTAGCAGGATCCAAATGTGGAGAGGCTTAGTGTGAGATGATCTAGGTGTGAGGTGAAGTTTCTATGTGGGGTAGTTGGGTGCAAATGACTGCTAGAGAGGTTTCTGGGAGTGGGTCTGACCTAGCCTCAGCCACTCAGTGCAGGAGAGGAGGAAGACCCTTCCTTGCTCTCCCTTGCAGCCCACCTAGGGCTAGCAGCTGGGCCAAGTGCAGGATAGGAACTGAGTCCTCATCCACACCCTCTGCCTCCTGCAGTAGTTTAACTCTGCCGTCTATTCCAGGCGTCCAAAACAATGCACCCATGCTGCTGGGGAGAGGGTGTGACTACTTTTAAGGCTTTCATTTGCTTCCCCATCACAGTCACTTTTCTATAGGGAAGCAAAGAAATCTTCAGGGGACATGACTTGTGCATGCATGCAGTGGCACAGAACTTGCCCAGGAGTGTTCTTGGCACAGTCCATAGGGAAACTTAAGACTTTTCCTGTCTCTCAGCATGTAGTCTTGGCTTGTTTGGTTTGTTTTTTAAAGCCAGAATTGATGGTGCTCAGCAGAATGACAACTTGCATGTCTGTGGTGTGTATTAAGCCTATAAGGTCCAGCCTGTACTATAGATACTGCAGAAGTTTCCAGCCACTGCTAACACTGTCTCATATCCATCAAATGTAGCAACGGTAGCGGCCTTGGTATATAGACTGACTGCTGGCAGTGTTTTAAGTACTATGTTGATCTTCTCTGAATAGAGATGAATAACAGAGGTCATAAAAATGCCAGTTACTACTTTGCTGTCCAGTAATGTGTTGGAACCAAGCCATTGTTAATATAGCAGGATAATTTTTGTAAAGTTTTTCCTAGTTTAGGTTAGGTCAAGATTTGGGCTGATCTTCAATAATCTTTAGCTAGAAGAGAAATCAGTTTATAACTATATTGAGGCTCCTAACTGTACACTAACAGTATATATGTATTGCTTTTAGATTCTAATGAAGGTCCATGGATTGAACTGAAAATGGAGAACAGATACAGTTATTATTACCAGGTGGAAACTGGAGAGAGTACCTGTGTTCCACCTGAAGGTTTTATACCAAAAACTTCTTGGCTAACCAGTGAAGAAATACAGGTAGTGCTAAAAGGTTCAAAATGACTAATGCATGCAACTAGCCAGTACTGCTTTTATTTTTTTAATCAAAAGAAGGGGGGTGCTAGTACTCGCATCTTGGGGAGCGTGCAATTCCTGTCGCTTCCTGGCCCTGCTGCTCAACTGGGGGCGGGGTTTCAGCAGGGGAATGGAGTGGCACACTCCTTTCCCCTGCTGACCCCACCCCCCAGCTGGGCAACAGGATTGTCAAGGGACAGGAGTGGAGGACTCCTTTTCATAGAATCATAGGGTTGGAAGGGACCCCACGAGGTCATCTAGTCCAACCCCCTGCCAAAAAAAAGCAGGACCACTCCCATTAGATCATCCTAGTCAGGGTTTTGTCCAGCTGGGCCTTGAACACCTCCAGAGATGGAGATTCCACCACCTCCCTAGGCAGCTTATTCCAATGCTTCACCACTCGCCTAGTAAGGAAGTTTCTCCTAATATCCAGCCTGGACCGCCCCAGCTGTAACTTGAAACCATTGCTTCTCGTTCTGCCCTCTGTTACTACTGAGAACAGTTGAGCTCCATCCTCCTTGGAGCAACCCTTCAAGTAGTTGAAGGTTGCTATCAAATCCCCCCTCAATCTTCTCTTCTGCAGGCTAAATGAGCCTAGTTCCTTCAGTCTTTCTTCATAGGGCTTGTGCTCCAGCCCTTTGATCATTTTTGTTGCCCTCCTCTGGACTCTTTCTAATTTGTCCATGTCCTTTTTCCCTGTTTCCCAGCTGAGGCGAAAAAGGTGCCAGTATGCCTTACCTGTTTGTACCATCACAAAAAAAAGCCCTGACTGTAGCATAAATAGAAAAGTTAGGCTTTAGCACTATTGGGCACAAAAAAGTGGCTATGTAAAGATTTGTAGGGCCTAAAAAGCTTGAGGGAAAAGAAAAGGAATTTTCTAACTGGCCTCTAATCTAGGCTGTTCATTCCCCAAACACAGTAAAATTTAAGCTGTTAGTTTAATCAACCCCTTGGACAGGGGCTAATACTCAGTTAAAATATAAAGCCACCTCACTTGGGCCCATAATCATACAGTCGTAAGTATTCTTCAGTTTTCTTGAATTGATCTTCCAAGTCTGTTTCCAAGGGGGCAGCTGTGTTCATCTAGTTCTGGAAAGCAAACAAGGAGTCCTGTGGCACTTAAACTAACAAACTTATTTATTGCATGAGCTTTCATAAGAGAAAATCCCACTTCGTCAGGGATTTTCTCCCACAAAAGCTTGTGCAATAAATAAATTTGTTGGTCTTTAAGTGCCACAGGACTACTCATTTGTTTCCCAAGTCTATGTAATCCTGTTCTCAGTCAATTATAGTACTGGTGTTGCAAATCGTATTCTTCATAGTCCCCCAAATCAGGAAAGCCTTTAACCACATCCATAAGAGCTTTCTTGAATCAGAAGCCATTTTGTTTGCCTAAACTGTGGGTTCAGTCACAAGTGTCACTCCACTGTGTCCTCTTTGTCACTAGACTGTATTTAGCTACACCAATGCAAAAAGTGACTTGCACCAGTTTGGCCCTATCCAGGTTAAGTGAAGCCACTTTTTTTCAGTGAAGTTGATGTAGTGTATCCATGGTAGGAGTTTGCTCTGGTTGAGCTAGATCAGGGGTTAAAATCCCAATGCAGCTAAGCTTCTAGGCAGTTCCAAATTTCTGTGGCAGCCTTCTTTGCATATTGACTGCTTTCAGGTTTTTTCCCCCCACTTTATTCTGAACCTTAGAAATCCTAGAAGCTTAAACACGGGTGTTCAAGCTATATTTTTGGACTCCTGGCTTCTGACTTGAGTCAGCAGGGGGTGGCAGCATGGCAAAAGCTGAGATCCCTTCTCTCCTAGAACGAAAAACTTTGTAATAGTTTAAAGCAGTCCTTTCAGTTTATTGACGATGTGGTCTGAAGGGAGTTCAGTCCTATTTTAAACAAATGATGGTGACAGTGTGTGTTCTCAGTTTTCTGGGTGATTAAATATGGGGAGTAAATTGGAGGGGTTCTTATAATGGGTGTAGATGGAAAGCCTGGAATCTGGACTCTGCAAGAGTTTGGCTTCAGTGTTGCCTAATTGCATATTAAACACTCTCTACATGATTTCTAAACAGACAATCGTTGGGCAAGTTACAGCAGATTACAATCGAGAGCAGCTGTGGCTTGCTAATGAAAACCTGATTCTACAGCTGCAAGCCTTAGCAAGGGGATTCCTGGTCAGAAAAAGTTATGAGGAGAGAAAAAAATACCTCCAGGAACAGGAACCATCTGTGATCAAAATACAGGTATTACCGTATGCTATAAAAACAGGCTCACTTCTGTGCTGATAGATTTTTTTTTTTTACATGTAACAGACTGTATGACATCTTAATGCAAAGACTGCATGACCTATGGATGTGTTTTTCATTCCATTCTATAAGTTCTCCCATCTTTGAAGCATCTGACAAAGTGGGATTTTCTCCCACGAAAGCTCATGTGAGAAATAAATCTGTTAGCCTTTAAGTGCCACATGATTCCTTGTTTTATTTTCCTGCCTTCCGTGGGTGGATTTTGGAGCCTGCCTGAGAGAAGGCAGCTCCAAATATCCAGGCCCCCCCCACCAAGGCTCCTTCTGCTGGGTCTGGAGCCAGATCTGCTGCTGGTGGCAGCCCCCGGTCCCAGCCAGGGCTGGATCACCGCCTCCAGCAGTGGCCGCTCTGCCTCCCCACTGAGGCAGGAGCAGGCCCCAACTGGAACTCAGGGCAGGGCTGCAACAGTGGTGACCCTGAATCCCAACTGGGTCCTGCTCCTGCCTCGGCAGGGAGTGGCTAGTCAGAGGGAGGCAATGCCCCTTGCCTTCAATCAGCTCTGCCCCTGCTTTAGCAGAAAGGACTTTTCTGGCATTTCTGTAATTTGCAGAACTAAATTGTCATGCAACTGCAGGTCCCTGCACCTGTTGAGAGAAGAATTTTGGTCTTAAGTTGGCAAACTGACTCCAGTTTAAAATGGCTAAAGATCCAATATAACTGTTGTATGGGGAGGTGCTGTTGGAGAAGCCCGGTTATTCCTGCCATTGGCTTCTTCCTAAGAACTGCTTTGATATGTAAGTGGGTGTGTGAGGAATGAGTAGGAGGATAGAAGGTAATTAGTCTTTAATGTTGAAACTCTAGTTCGCTGCCAAGGCATGGTTTGCTCAGGAAATACATTCTTTATTCTGCTCTCCCCCAGTCAGAAGTGGATTGCAGCTTTATGAAGTAATTGGTCATACAATTGAATAGGGAGTGGCAACGTTAACATGTTAATTCCAAGAGTATTACTTGGATTTGCTGAATGTGCTGTGCTCTGAAAGGGAGTACAAAGGAACCTTACTTCTGGTTTCTACAGAGCATGTTACGCATGCCTTCATAAGCTGTCAATGGTGCTTTCATGCACCCTTCGTGGTTGCATGTATTTTTATAATAGTCCTGCATATGCTGCAATAGTAAACCTGCTTATGAGCTTGAACTCTTTAAAGTACAATTTTAAAAAACTGTTTTTTAGCATGATTGCATACTGCAGTGAATCAAAACTTACTTTTGCTATTACTTCACATTATTAGTATAATATATGTTATGGTGATGCTAGGGACCTTGTTAGGCCTGGGCCTCACTTGTGGTCAGTGCTGTGCAAGCAGAATAAAAGATTACAAACTTTTGGAAGGAATCCTCCAGATGCCCCAAGTGAACGTAGGCTGTCATAATAAAACTGAAATGGAGGATGTGGGAAGTGGTAATAAAACATGTTTACACAAATCAGATAAGATAAATGCTTATAGTACGTACTGGCCATATCCCTAGCCATTATCTTTTAGCTGTTCCTGTGGGCATTCCAATAAAAATGGGTATTTGTGTTAGGAGAAGTGAAGTACAAATGGCTGAGAGAAGCAGAGAGGTATATGACAGTGGTTGACATCACTTGTAGAAGAGAGATTAGGAGCAACACAATAAAATGAAAGTGTGTAAGCAGGAAAGAACTAGATTGGCAGGATCTTTAAAGGCAGGGACCAGCACTGGTATTTGGTGGGACAGAGAATGGGAAGCCAAATGAAAGAATTCAGGAAGCCGATATGGTCCAGGAAGGCTTAGCTGAGTTTTGAATGGGCCTGAAAGGCTGATGGTGGATGCTAGGAAGGCCAGAAAGGGAAAGAGGTTGCAGTAGTCAAAATCTGTGATGATGAAGGCCTGGACAAGTTACAGCAGTCTAGACAGAGGATTGGAGACCAGGGAAGATGATATGGAAACTGCTTAGAGGAGGCAAGATGTAGGCCAGGCTTAGTCCTAAATAAAAAATAGCATATAGAGTACTGGCGTTAGAGGCCTAAGCAACACAGAAAATTACATCCTGGTTAAGGAATGAGGTGGCAGACTTGAGAGCTGTCAGCAAAGAGGTACTTTTTTGATGCCTCAGAAGCAGATGCGGGCACATTCGTGTGTAAAGGAAGGGTATGCTGCAGACACGTTTTTCTCTTCACTTTTAAACTGAACAACAATTTCTTTGTGGAACAAGATAGATAAACTTGCTTGTTCAAGTATATACATAGTGAAACTAATGGTCAAACTACTAACCTCTGCTTTTTAAAATAGGCTTCCTGGAAGGGATATAAACAAAGGAAAAGCTACACTGACAGACTGAGGCTGCTTCGCGGTCACGTTGCTGCTATCATCAAGGTAAACATCCATGTATGATGAACTGTATAAGGGTTTGATCTATGGATAATGATGATGTTTCTTCATTATTGAGGGAACTAAATGCTTGAAAGCCTGGGGAATTGAGAAGAAAGGGGCTGCTGCAGTAAAACAAAGTGCTCCTATTTCATTTGAGGTTACATCAAAGGCATAGTCAGCCTCTGTCTTCTGGCCAGGCCCTTGCAAGTGCAGTGTGGGCCTGACCAAGGGTAGCACCTGCTCCCCCTCCTCCCCACAGGGAGTGGAAGAGCAACCGTGCCTGGGCCAGCAGTAGCATGAACTTAGCAACCTCTGGGGCTGGCCCACATCCACGAGCAGAGTGGAGGTGCTGGTTCTGGTGCCTCTGCCCCACTTGTGGGTGCTCGGTGGCCCCTGCGGCCGTGGTGACGAAGTTTGTGCTGCTGTACAGGGGCTAAGGTGGGTGGGCCTCACGGCCAAGTGCCCACCCATGGCTAGACCCCTGTGTTACATGGGTGGCTCTAAAGTTCTGACAGCATCAAATAGTCCAAGAAAACTACTCTTTAAGCCCAATATTGTCAGTCTTCCAGTAAAAGCCAGACTGTCACTATTAAGTATGATTATTTTCAAAATGTGGTATAATGGTTTCTGAAATGCTGCTGGTTGCAATTAAAATGATATCTAGCTCTTACATAGTATGTTTGAGATCAGGTTAAGATGCTCTACAAAGGAGGTCCTGTTATCTCCATTTTACATATTGGGAAAGAGAGGGTCAGAAAGATGGAAAAATGATTTCTCCATGGTCACCTAACAGGCCAGGAGTAAAGACAGGAATAGAACTTGGGTCTTTTAAGTCCCTGTACAGCATTCTGACCATTGAGTCAGAGGAACCCAAGTGTTTTGTCAGCTGTGCATGTGACTCCCATGGACTCAGCAGAAGTTGCATGCCATGGAACTGATGGAACACTCAGGCACCTAATCTTCTTTTAAAAAGAGCCAAATAAAGATTAGAGGTTTTTTTGTTATCCTGCAATTCCTCTTAAGTTTTCATTTGACTTTTAGATTCAGTCATGGGTCAAAATGTGGCTAGCAAGGAAGGCTTACAAGAAACGGCTGCAGTATTTCAAGGATCACGTAAGGAATCTCTTCACCTCCCCCCCCCCCGTTTGAGTATCAAGAGCTAATGTAGTAGAAATATTGCATGAATGAAGGTATTTTTTGAAGTCCCAGATACTGTAGGTTCCCCCCTTTTCTTAACAGAAATGTATTATAACTGTGAAGACATTAAAACTTCTAATTATACTAATGTTTTGTAATATCTGTAATATTCTTCATTATCTCCCTTCATAGAACATGACCTGTCATTATTGGTGTCCTATTAATGCTTTGCAAAGTGCTTAGTTTTGATCTTTTTCCAGAATGAAGAAATTGTGAAAATACAAGCATTTCTCAGGGCAAACAAAGCTAGGGAGGACTACAGAACACTAAGTAAGTGCTGGTGATAAAATTGAGTGTAAATTGGTGGGGAAACACTTTTATTCTAATAATTCAGTTTTGCTAAGCTGTTAATACACTTACTCTGCATATGTCTGGTTACACAAAATATTCTACTCTTGCTCTCAATGATAAACTGCTTTCTGCAGTGTGGCTTTTTGAATATAGATGTCTCTGTGTATGAAAGGTACAAATTCTGAACATATGTATTTAAACACATTCTCTTTCTGTGCATATCAACCAAGGAAATAAAATATCTAATATGACTCATTTACCTTACTTCCAGTTGGTGCTGAAAGTCCACCCTTAAATGTCGTGCGCAAATTTGCTTACCTCCTGGACCAAAGTGACTTAGACTTTCAAGAAGAACTAGAAGTAACAAGGTTAAGGGAGGAGGTGGTTACAAAAATCCGATCCAATCAACAGCTGGAGAAAGATTTGAACTTGATGGATATAAAGATTGGGCTACTTGTGAAAAACAGGATCTCTCTCCAGGTCAGCATGCTTTGTGCAAATTATTTCTGTGGAATGCACTGAAGGCTGTAAAGTTTAGTGTGCCAGAGGAATGCAGGCTCAGTTAGGATTTTCTGGGAAGTGAAACAGTTGCCCTTTTTTCTTGTTTAATCTATGCTAGAAAGAAACACCATTAACAAAACTTGTATAAGAAATAGCTGTACTGCAGAAAGAGCTTTTGGTGAGCATTCACATAGAAATGGTTTCAGATTGCTGGGGGCTGCTGATCTTTATGCTGTGATGGTGCATGGTTTGCTTCTTTCTATTCTTCCATTTTACCACCTGCCAGTTACTTGAAGAAAAGCTACCAGTGCCTCACTGGAGAGAAAAAGCAGGAGTTGTTTAGTTCCTAATTACCATATTACTTCACATCTAACTGAATGATAGTTTTATTATTATGACAGACATGGGAAACTAATATCCAAAAGTATGGGTTACTCTATTTTGAAGCAGCTTTGGAAGCAACAATAGAACAGATCTGACTTACAGTTCAAAGCTCCGCAAAAGTTTGTGTTTTAGATTTAGCTGTCAAAAAGCCTGTGCGTGAGCTTGAGGTACCCTGACAATTATTTAGCCCACCTTGAAATTCTGTCTTACAGCAAAATATAATACAGAAGACTAAAATGTTAGTTGGCAGGGGTCTGTGCAGGAGTTACGATTCTATCGGTTTTGGAGGGGCACGTTCTGTGCCCTGCTAGGGCCAGAGAAGCTGTCAGCTGGTAAATAAAATAGCAAAAACTAGATTTCACTTGAGCTAAGCCATGCCCAAAAGGCATTACAAGTAAATGGCTTTTGGAACATGCCCTGAAGATGATCAAACCGGTGTTTATTTCAGACCAAGGTAAGGAATGAAATCCAGAACTAAGAGACTTGGCTGCCTCATCAGGTTGGTGGTCTAGAGATGTAAAACTCTGAAAATGCCACACCTTTTCCTTTCTACCTTTGCCCTTGTGCTTGAGAAGGGGATACAATAATGGGTTACACTGCATTGTTGTTGACATGCCAGAAGTACTGTGTGGGTGCTATGAGTAGGGACTGTGGAGTTGAATAGTCTGAGTTTTTATTTTGAAACTAATAGTGAGTAAGGTGATGGAGTTGTGAATAACATTGTCAGCTTAAACAAAAAAGGAGTCTGGTGGCACCTCCTTTTAAAGACTAACAAATTTATTTTCACATGAGCTTTTGTGGGTGGTGCTCTGGCATCTGATGAAATGGGACTTCACCCATGAAAGTTCATGTCAAAATAAATTTGTTAGTCTTTAAAAGAGGTGCCACTACACTCCTTTTTAGTTTGGCTGAACTAGGCTAGCAGCACTACCCCTTTGAAACTTGTCTGGTGAATGTTCTGTACGGGGCTAAATATAAAAAGATAGTGATAATTGACCCATTTATTAAAAGATTATAATGTGGAAATATCCTTCCTAAAATGGTTGAGAAATGGGAGTGTACCATATTGCTTTATTCCTGTGTAAATATATATTCTTTGTAATGGCTCACTTGTTTGCAGGATGTGGTACTGCACAGCAAGAAGCTAAACAAAAAAAGCAAAAATCAAGTGGAAGAGATGGTGACAGGTGACAGACAAGGCATCAAAGGCTTGAGCAAAGAGAGGAGAAAACAACTGGAGGCCTATCAACACCTGTTCTACCTTTTGCAGGTAAATGCTAGTGTAGGGATTAATTTGCTCCCAAATGGCATGTGTTTAGCAACACTTGAAAGTCATTCATGTCTTATTAGTTCTTGCTCTGAGTGAAGGGGAGAGATTTCTTCACATATGCATTGTAGAGCGTATACAGTCACTACAGGACACAGCTGGGCACCTCCAGCAAGTTTTGTTCATTGGGTGATTTGACTTTAAATAGGCCTGGCAACTAATGCTGCATAGTTTTTTTTTTTTTTTTTTTTTTTTTTTTTTTTTAAATTGGTTTCCCTAACAGCAAGCAGCTCAGGTATCCCTAAATTGTGCAGGAGATAACTTATTGCTCTTCCCTTCTGTCACGGGGTAAGCCCTCCCCGGCCCCCCTCCGGGAAAAGCAGGGTAAGCACTAGCCAGGAGGGCGCCTCTGTCAGCTTCTCACCACACTGTTAAACTGTTCAAACTCAACCCCAGAGTCAGGGAAGCACGGCCTAGTAGCCAGAGTCTATGCAAAGTCTGGTCGGGTGTTGACCTGTGATTCCCTCTTTCCTAGGACATGATGTGGGGTTGGTGTCCTTCATTGCGTGTAACCAGCATAGAGGTGCATGATCTGTTACCCCAATGTGAAGTTTGAGCCCAAGAGATAACAACAGAGGGCATCAATAGCCCATTTTGTGGCCAAGGCTTCTTTCTCCATGGTGGAATACTGGATCTCTTGGGGAAACAACTTCCTGCTTAAATATAAGATGGGATGTTCTTCACCATCAACCTCCTGGGACAGTACTGTGCCCAGCCTCACCCCTGAGGCATCTGTCTGGAGGATAAGTCTTTATTGAAGTCAGGGTGCATGAGCACTGGCTTTTGCATCAGCTGTTCTTTCAATGTTTGAAACGCTTTTTCATATCATTCTGTCCACCGTGCCTGTTTCGGCTCAGAGTTCTTGGTTAAATCAGGCAGGTGTGCCACCTTTGATGCGAAATCTGGTACAAACCATCGGTAGTAGCCAACTAGACCTAGGAAGTGGCAGATCTGCCTTTTAGTCTTTGGAGCTGGTGTATTGGCCAAGGCCTGGACTTTATCTACCAGGGGTCATAGTGTACCGCCTCCTACTATGTACCCCAGGAAGACCACCACCTTCTGCCCAAGGTGACATTTGGCTGGACTGACTGTCAATCCTGTCCCTCGGAGTGCTTCCAGCATCTGGGTGAGGTGGTGAAAGATGGTCATGCTAGCTGTCGCTGTAGACTACTGTATCATCTATGTATGCTGCAGAGTACTGGTCGTGAGGCTGTAAAACCTTATTCATTAGCTGCTGAAAGGTGGCAGCTGCTCTGTGAAGGATGAAGGGCATAGTCACAAATTGGAAGAGCCCAAATGGTGCGGAGAAGGCTGTTTTGGCCTGTGAGTTCAGGGTCAAGGGTATCTGCCAATATCCTTTAGTCAGATCCAGTGTGGACAGGTACTTGCGCCCCTCCCCCACCCCCTCCCCCCCAGCCATTCCAAAAGTTCATCTGTACAGGGCATTGGGTATGTGTCAAAGCAAGATATGGCATTTACCTTCTGAAAATTAATACAGAACCGTAGAGTTCCATCTGATTTTGGCACCAGGATGATTGGACTGTGCCACTCACTTTTTTTTTTTTATTCTTCCACTACTCCCATTTCCAGCATGGTTTTTAACTCTTGCTGTACTGCTGTCCACATTTTCCATGGGCGTGGTCGGAGCTGGTGTCTCACTTTCTGCCCAGGAGGAGTTGCAATGTGATGGCTCATGATGTGGGTGTGTCCGGGATGTTTCAAAAGTGTATCTTGGGACCTCTGCAGAATACTTTGGAGTTGTTCATGTTATGTGGGGTTAAGGTCTTTCTCCAGTTCTTGTGGTCCATCCTCAGGAGGTGTCCCAGTCAATGGTCCCAATTCTGGTTCTGGTATTGGGGAAGCCACCCAGAGCGCTTCTTATTTTCCAGGTCTTCAGCAGGTTTACATGGTAGATCCTTGTCTTTCCCTTACAACCGGGAAGTTTGATTTCATAATCCACAGGACCCAGCTGGCGGATTACCTTGAAAAGGCCTTGCTGCTTGGCCAGAAGCTTAGATTCACTGGAAGATAACAGGAGTAGTACATGGTCACCAAGTTGGAAGATGCGGGCCTTCGTCCCTTGATTATAATGACGCTGTTGTAATTCCTGGGCCTGCTTTAAGTTTTCTTGAGTGAATGCCCTGAGGGTCTGTAATTGTTCACACAGCTTTAATACATAATGGACTTCCATAGACCTGGGTCTCTTGCGTTTTCCCACTCTTCTTTTAAAATATCTAAAATGCCTCGGGGTTGGTGTCCATATAGGAGCACAAAGGGTGAAAAACCAGTGGAAGCTTGTGGGACTTCCTGTATGGCAAAAAGCAAGGCTGGTAGCATTTTATCCCAATGACAGGGGGTCGTTTCCACAGATTTCCGGAGAATAGCCTTAAGCATGCTTTTATACTGTTGCACTAGCCCATCAGTCTGTAGACGGTATACAGATGCCCTTAGGGTCTGGATCCGCATGAGACAGCATAGCTCCGGCATCAGTTTTGAGCAGACATTAGTCCCCTGGACTGTTAAAAGTTCTTTGGGGATCCCAGCTGGGCAAAGATCTTTACGAGTTCTGTGGCTATCTGGAGGGCTGTCACCGCCCAGAGAGGTACCGCTTCTGGAGTTGCATAGTCTACTACCACGACAATGAAGCAACTGCCAGTTATGCTTTGTTCCAGAGGTCCTATGAGATCCATACCAATTCATTCAAAAAGGGTCCCCACCACAGGGAGTAGCACCAATGGGGCTCGTGGTATCCTTGTGGGTCCTGCCCCTTGGCATTCAGGGCATGAGGCACAGTAATCTTGTATGTCGTGGTGGATACCTGACCAGTAGAAGTGTTGGGCGACCTGGAGGAACATCTTCTCTTGGCCAAGGTGGCCTGACCAGGGCACGTCATGTGCTAAGTGTAGGAGGCCTTGTTGTAGGCGTTGTGGTACTAGTAGGTAGTTTCCTGGGTTTTGGGTTTGCTTATCACCCAGTATAGACTATCCTGTGTATCTCAAACTGGGGTCCTTGTGGAAGCTGTATCCCCTCCTGTCTCTGCGCTGGGGGTCATAGCCTGCCCCCAGGCATGGCATAAAGTGGGGTCCTCTCATTCACGTACAAAATCCTCTTCTCTTTCTAACTTGTTCAGCACCTCTTCTATGGTACATTGGGGGGCAGTACCCGGATCTGTAGCCATCTCAGGGAGTTATGGTCTTTTCTACTGTGGCACTTGGCTAATGTTCTGGTGCCTCCTTCCCAGGGACTGTGGCCCCTGATCTCTGTCGCCGTAGTGTGCCACAATCCTGGAGGGCTTCCCAAAACTCAGGCCAGTCCTGTCCTAGGATCACTGGGTAGGCCAGTCTGGGGATCACCCCTACTTGTAGGGCCTCCGTCTGCTGTCTCACTGTGAGTTGTACTCGGGCTGTTGGGTAAGGATAGATATTACTGTAGGTGCATGGTTGGCCCCCTGTGGTGAGGTTGGGTAACAACCCTTTGCAGATTGGAGTCTGGCCACAGCCGGAATCCACCAGAGCCAGGCCAGTCATTTATCCCAGCTTCCGTAGGGTGCGTACCCTGGCCTGGTGACCTACCCCACATACCTGCCCATATTCGCACTCCATATATGGGCAGTGTTTCCGCTAGTGGCCCTCTTCACCACACTCCCAGCACTGGTCTCAGCTGTTCCCTCCACAGGTCTCCCTGCTGATGTGCCGTTTTCTGTTACCATCTAACTTGGTCTCTCTTGGGACCCATAACCATTTGGACCTGGTAGAATCCTTGAAGGGCGGAAGGGACCAGGAGGTTTCTTGAGCTGAACCCCTGCCGGGCTCCCATCCTTTCCCATTACCCCACATGTGGAGGCCGCTTGTTTTCTGAATGCTGGTCTCGGGTTTTTCTGCTGCCATATAATCTTCAGTCAGGGAAACAGCATCCATTAGTGTCCTGGGGTGATGCCTCTGGACCCATTCCCTACTCCCTCCTGGCAGCATCAGTATAAATTGTTCTAGGGCACTGCACTCTGTTACCTCTGCTCCAGTCAGCTGATCTGGTTCCAGCCATGGCCAGTAGTCATCTTTTAACTCTTGTACCACTGCCCTAGGATGGGCTCCTGGGGGGTATTGTGCATTACGTAGCCATCATCAGTAGGCCTCTGGGTCCACCCCTGTCTGCTCAAGCATTGCTTCCTTGACCTTAGAGTACACCAAGGCATCCTGGGGGTCCAAATTACAGTAGGCAATCTGTGCCGGGCCCGTCAGGTATGATGCGAGAAGGGTGGCTCTGTTTTCCGACGGCCATTTTGCTATAGTAGCAACCTGTTCAGATGTTACCAGGAAGGCCTCTGGGTCGTCGCCCAGGCTCATCTTAGTCAACCAGATAGGTAAATGGTTCTGACTTCCCACCACCTCCACACCTCCAAGGGTGGTGGGTATAGATGTAGGGGCCTTCATCACAGCTTCCATTTGCTGGACTAACTTCTCTTGATTTTGTTGTTGTTGTGCAGCCACTTCTCACATCAACTGTTACAGCTGTTCCTGCTGTCTGGCTGCCTGGGCTGCTTGTTCGGAGGCCATTTGCTGAAGCAGCTGAGCATATTGCTGGGGGCGGGGTGAGAGAGAGAGGAGTGGGGGCAGAGTGTACGCTGGGTTTTTTGTTTGGTCTTTTGTTTTGTATTTTTAATTCAAAGAAAGTTAAGTTGGGAGGAGGGCTTCATTTTGATGGTGAAATGGCAAAACATCCTAGTATAGATCCCCCCAAAAATACTAGATACAATTTTTGTAAAATACAATAACCTTGTAGAGTGAAACTTGTGCACTTTTTTATTCTAAGTGACCTCAGTATCTGTAGTTTGTGTCATTAGCATAGTATGTCCAGGAAAATTTTGGAACATTCGCACATTCTTGTCTATGTGATTTAAAAAACAAACAAACAAACCCTTCCTGTAATGGAAGACTAGTGATAAAGGTTTAATACTAGCTTCACTTGGCCTTCCATTTGTGGGGGTTATGCATAGTCCACAGCACTGAGGTGGGTAGCCGTTAAGTGTCACAGGACTCCTTAAGTATTTTAGAGAGTAACAAATTTATTTATCATGTGAGCTTTTGTGGGACAAAATTGCACTTCATCTGACGCTTTGAAGATGAGGGAATTTACAGAATGGGAGGAAAATAAATGCAGAGAAGTGTAAATTGTAGGATCAGATTAGACTTTTCCAGTAAATCAAAGCAGTTGTTAAAACTTAAACACTGGGAAACAGCACATAGAGGAGGGTGTAATAGGAGAAGAATCCATAGTCATGATTTAATCCTGCTTTCACACAGTCAAATATGCATGTCAGTTCTGATTCTGCAGTTTCTTTTTGAAGTCTTAATGTGTGACACAAGACAACCTGCGGCTCCAGAGCCACACACGGCTCTTTGATTGCCCCCCTTGCAGCTCTGAGCTCTGTGACATACACCCTCTCCTGTCACTGGGAGACCCCTGCCAGTGGCCTGCTCCTGGCTCTGGGCTCCCTCCTGCCACTGGGGACCCTGATCTGGGCTCTCCCCTGCCAGGGGACCCTGTGGCAGGCACCCTGGCCTAGCTCCTCCTGCCCCTTCGTAAGGATGCTGTACCCATTGTGGTTCTCAAAACACTTGGTTATTGAAGGAATTTTTTTTATCTTTTGGCTTGCCAACCCCTGGCCTAGGCTTAGTGTTACAGCAGATAGCGGTCAGTATAGGGAATATGCATTAAAATTAGCCCAAAATCATAAACGTGAAGCTTTAAATCAGGGGTCTCAAACATGCGGCCGGCCACTAAAGCTATTTCCTGCGTCCAGCAATGACATGATTGTTACTAATATTTGCAATATCGTTGTATGAAAAGGTTTCGGTGGTGCAGCTGTTGGGCTAACATACTAGTCCTCATGCAGCCCTTATGGTGATTTGAGTTTGAGACCCCTTTTTTAATTGGTGACAGCTGTGAGAGGATATGGCCTTAGCCATAGAAACATAACTTTCATTAGTGTTCAAGAGAGCTATACATGTCCATTTAGAAAGCAAGCAAACTCCTTATGGCTTCTGCAGGTACTGAGGAAAATTTATAATTTTGAGAGACCTACAAATCACTCTTCTTATTGTTTCTTCCCTAGACTAATCCTGCGTATCTGGCTAAGCTGATTTTCCAGATGCCTCAGAACAAGTCAACCAAGTTCATGGATACCGTCATTTTTACCCTGTACAACTATGCCTCCAATCAGCGAGAAGAGTACCTGCTTCTCAAGCTTTTTAAAACTGCTCTAGAAGAGGAGATAAAGTATGTTCATTGACTAGAACCAACCATTCCTCTGAATACAAGCTATCTGCTGTTTGCATTTCTAAGAAGATTTCAGAGGCTTCTTAAACTTGCTTTTCATTCAATGTCAAATCATATTTTTATTTGTCTTGAGAAAATTCAAGTGTTGTGTCAGTGGGATTTAATAATGAATTGTGGTGAAAAAGGTTATAAATGCTTTATACCTTAGATTCAGGAAGATAGTCTAGTCAGGTTTTGCTTCTCAACCAGAGAATCTTAATTTCTTTTTACTTGCAGTACTAAACGTATAACTTCTGGTTTCTTTTTTTAGTGCCTTTGGCTTGAATATATAGTAGTTTCAGAACTTGTATTTTTCTTCACAAATGTAATTTGTGTGTGTCAAAGCAAAGGGCTCATGCTGTCATAGATGACAGTCCATAAGACTCATATTAGCAAAGGTATGTGCTTAAAGTGTTCTAAATTAGATGCCGGTTCTATGTGTCAGAAACACATTTACATCGTAATCTGTATTGCACTTCAGAGATCAATGGTTATCTATAAAATCTATTTTAAGTTTTTATATAAATATCCATAACTTGGAGGGTTGCGTTTATTTTAGTCAGAACAAAAGCAATTAGTAACTTGGCAATTTTTCTAACCTTTCATACTTGCATTACAAAAAAATCTGAAAATTGGTTACAGTTCAGTGAAGTACTGTTTTGTTTTTAATGCAGTTCCAAAGTAGACCAGATACAAGATATAGTCACTGGAAACCCTACTGTCATTAAGATGGTTGTCAGCTTTAATCGAGGTGCTCGTGGACAAAACACTCTCCGTCAGCTGTTAGCCCCCGTGGTGAAGGAAATCATGGATGACAAATCTCTCATCATCAACACCAGCCCTGTGGAAGTATACAAGGCCTGGGTAAACCAGTTAGAAATGCAGACTGGAGAGGCCAGGTAGTGAGCAAATTGAATAATTCATCTTTATTCTGCTAATATTGTTAATATTTGAATGATTCCCCATATCAAAACCTTTTTACATTGGGTGAAGTGTTTTCTGGTCTTTCCCGTAAGCCAAGCGTTCTCAAACTGGGGGTCGGGACCCCCCAGGGTGAGCATGAGAAACTTAGAGGGTGGGGCTGCACAAATTCATTTATCGTTTTAGGGGGTTGCAGTTTCACAAGCTTTGAGAACCACTGCTATAAGCATAAGTCTGACCTGGGGTGTGCTTATGAAACCTCCAGTTCAGTGTAACTTGAACAAGGCTTAATGTTTCTTTTTGTTGACATACAGTTGTTACTAGTACTGTTGTTTTATAGCACCTACAAAAATAGCAAATGCCTCTAGGTATCAGCTTGTAAATTAGGACCCAGAGCCTGAAATCAAATCCGCTAACAATGACTAGTGCACAACATCCTTGATTTCAAAGGCGCTTTGCAATTGGCACAGAGATCCAGTGTTTGGGATTCCAATCCTTCAGTCAGAATTGCAATGACAGACCTGTTTAGGACACCCATCTAGCTTAAGAACCCCATCACCTTAATATCTGAGCACTTCACAACCCCCTTGTCCACTGTGAGGATTCTACACATTTTAGAAACTGAGGTACAAAGACTAACTTGCCCAAGGTCACAAAGGAAGTCTCTAATGGAGCAGAGAACTGAACTAAGGCTCCCAGGTTTTAAGCTAATGCCCTACCTCTGGGCCATCCTTTCAGTGTACAAGAGAACCTTAACAGAGTAATTATACATGTTTTCTTTGTATGTGGAAGAAGGCAGTTCATATCATGTCAGGGTTTTTTTTTTTAATTATTTTAAAAATAAACTGATAATATTGTAGTGGGTTTTGTTTGTTTTCTTAAAAAAGCATTTGACACGTTGGCTCTGTTAAGTCTCTTGGGTTTTATGTCCTCTGAAATACACTTGAAATTAGTGGTTGAGACTGTGTAAGATTATGTAAACTGAGGCTTTTAATGGATTCTGTTTATAATTTCACAGACTTTGTATGCAGTTTACTTAAGGCCAGTAAATATTGCTCTTGCATTTGCAGTAAATTGCCATATGATGTAACAACAGAACAAGCATTAGAACATCCAGAAGTGGTAAATAGACTGGAATCCTCCATTCAAAGCCTGAGAGCAGTAACTGATAAGGTTCTTATGTCCATATTCTCGTCTATCAGTTTGATGCCGTAAGTCCTGAATTATGAGTCTGGTAACTTCTGTTCATTTGTACTATAGCATTTGATGCAGGATTTGGTATAAACAGCTGACTGTACTTACATTAGATAACTATCTGTATTGTGTGCCTTTATAATAGCAATTCTCCAGCAGAGGGAGCAGTTCCTCAATATCACATTTCCTCCAGATATTACACAATATCTCATGAGGATTTGAATCAAAACCCTTATTTGTTTAGTTTGTTAGGTTTTTTCCCCATTATCATCTTGTTTCATGTTTTAAGTGGTTAAAGTCTATGTGAAAATGCAGTATCTTGGTTGAATGGAATGATTTGTTTGTGTTTCATCTAAGTCTTTCCATTATTTTTCCTTTTTCATCTATTCTGTATGTAGTTATGGAATGAGGTATATAGCCAAAGTTCTGAAGAATTCGCTTCATGAAAAATTCCCAGATGCAACAGAAGATGAACTATTAAAGGTAGATTTGTGAGGGTGATCTGTCAGCAGCTTGATCTTTCTGCTTATGCCAAAAGCAAGATTTACTGCATATCAGCTTTCTAAGGAATTGTTAACACTTATATTTATAGAAACTTCTGGGAGTTAAGATGAGAGGAATTCTGTGCATTAATGTGGCCTGACTTAAGGGGGGGGGGGAATCAATGGTGCTGGGCATCTGCAGTGCTTCACTGAAACTCAGCTCAGTGGTGCTTTTATAGAAAGCTAGAAATACTTGATTGCAAGATTTTACTTCATGCAATGATCATTGATAAAGAACATGACTCTAGGCATACAGTTTTAACTTTGTGAAAATTAGAACACAGCACAAATTACTTTACATAATTTTTAATACTAAAATTAAATTTTAGTTTGGCAGAGTTGTGAGAGCAAATGATTTTATCCTTCCAATACTCTTGTTTAATTGCTTGTAAAAGTTGTGGAAATTAGACAGTTGTCCAGACTGAAGCATGTGTGTTGTCAAATTATGCAGAATGTATGTGGCATGGTGCCCTGCCCTTAATCTGTCAGAACCATTGTATTCTGTAGAAGGCAGTGTACAGTCTTTCCATAGAAGGCCTACTACACAGCAGGGCTGATATCTTGCTTTAATTGGGCATATTTGCCTCTCCTTAGAGTTGTCAATGTCTGTTGCATTTTAAAAAATTAAATTGTAATGGATCCAAAATTACTTTGAGGACTTTTCTCATACCCTTCAAAGGGCATTATTTTTGTATTTCAATTCTTGCCTGGACCCATTTTGAGAATTTAAACTGAGCTATTTGTTCTGCTTTCATGTAATAATGAACAATACAGTTATATTGTTTACAGTGAACAGTATTTACAAAAATGTTTTGGTGCACATCACCACAGTGCCTGGGGATCACTATAAAGTTATATCATTTTAAAACTTCTCTGATAACTAC
>ML681990.1:44685404-44736453 GCA_007922195.1 Podocnemis expansa | reverse complement strand
TGGAAACCTTTCAGCTCAGCTCGTTAGCCTTAGTCATTGGTTCTCTCTAAAATTGTAAGGGTGTGAGCCAACTTTTTTAACTGAACCTGGAAGTAACCTTAGAGGAGCACAAAGTACAAGTTGTGTGCTTACATTGGCTTTTTCCTCAGAAAAATGCATGGCTGTATTCTGTTGTCATTGGGGGAAAAAAGGGCCCTTGAAGGGTAGACCTAAAATTGTAGCAGAACTCTAGATGCCATTACTGACATTCACACTGATACCTTTGAGGGTAGGATTTCAAAATTCTAGGTAGGACAACAAGTGAAAATTCATTGAGAACATGCTACAGCTGTCATTAAAAAGGCTATAATATTAGAAAATGAAAAGTGGCTTTGCTGCTCGTCTTGCTGATAGAGGAGGGAGAGAATACTCCCTAGGAAAACAGTGTAGGAACAAAAATATGTGAGAACTGAGAAGATCCCAAAGATGGGAATGCTGTCTTTGGGAAGCAAGTGTAGATTAAGAATTTCGTTCTACACTTAACACAAGTTAACAAAACTGTTTGTGGGAATGTACTTGCTTTGAAACTTCCATTAGGAGGTTTTTTGGGCATTTTTTTTTTGTTGTCCGTCCCCCCCCCCGGTCCAGAATGGGGAGATCAACTAGCTACACCCCAAGAATAGCCAGTTAGAGCTGGACAGAAAACAGTTTTCTGTCCTGTGAATATTTTAAGAGTTTCAAGGTGTTTGGGTTTTGTTTTTTTTTCCTTTTAACATTGCAATAAAACTGAGAGCTTTGATTTTTTTGAGGGACAAAACCAGGATGGGCAGTAAATAGATCAACCAGCTCCAAACCATCCAATAGCACAGTAGTCACCTGGGTTTTGAGAGACCCTGGTTCAAGTTCTTGCTCCAAAACAGGCAGTGTGAGAACAGGAATCCAGATTTTCCATATCCTATGTGAGTATCCTTATCTCTGGCCTATTGGCTGGTGTGGGTATGGTTGATTTGTTTTTATTCACTGAATAACTGATAAGCAGCCAAAATTTCATGCACTGAAATTTTTATAAATGTGATTTTTAAAAATCAGACCTACCCAAAATTTTGATGAAATGAGCAATCTTAAGGGAGTGGGAACTCCTTTCCTGTGGGGGTGGCTTTTCTTAAACCAGATGTTATAAATGTATTCCTAGCCTAAGTGACCCTTACTAAAATAACATCTTTTTTTAGTTAAATCTCTGTTGGATTACTAGACTTTGCCAGTTAGCTAAATAGATCATTCTTCTGTCAGAAGTTTTCACAGATTGCTCTCTACACCCTCTTAATTACTGGTTTCCTAGAGTCTAAGCTAGGAAATATGTGCTCCTTTGTGTACATAAAGGAAGAAAAAAAATAATCTCAAAGGATTTCTCCTATAGATTGTTGGAAACCTCCTGTACTATCGCTACATGAACCCAGCCATTGTTGCTCCTGATGGTTTTGATATAATTGACATGACAGCTGGAGGCCAGATACACTCTGACCAGAGGAGGAATTTAGGTTGTGTGGCAAAAGTCCTTCAGCATGCAGCATCTAACAAACTCTTCGAAGGAGAGAGTGCACATCTTTCGTCCATGAATACTTACCTGTCACAGACGTACCAGAAGTTCAGGTGTGAAAATCTTGTGCAAATGTTTATTAAATATAAACTGTTCAGGTTTGGATGAGGTGGGCCTAGTCTGTTTATCTGATTATAATTGCATAAAGTCTCTTTACTTTGTGGCATAACCTAAAAATTCAGTGAGTGAGTCTCGATCCTTCACACACTGGTCCTGTTCTGCTTTGCTCTGATGGGAAGATAATTGGAAATACAGCACATTAAGTATTATTCTTTAACAAGTAGCTTAGTGTAAGTTCACCCATCTTCGAAGCATCTGAGGAAGTGGGATCTTCTCCCACGAAAGCTCATGCAAAAAATAAATCTGTTAGTCTTAAAGTGCCACACAACTGCGTGTTGTTTTTTTCAGCAGTATTCAGTCATCCAAATAAGAATTTTAAATGAAATATGCAATCCATGAGTCAAATGGAGAACTTTATTATATAACATACAGTACTATTTGCTGTAAGCAGGCAGAACAGCTGATTGTTTTTATCAGTCTGTTGACTAACAATACTCTTCTGTAAAGGTAAACTGCTTCTCAGCCGGGAAGAGCTGCAAGGTTTTTTTCACTTTTGACATATCGGCCAAGAGAAACAATTCTAGGAAATTGCACTTGAAATATTTTTCTGAAAAGCGTCCTGGGAAAATGCAGACATTCTGTTTTACAGGGAAGCTGTTTGAAATTTATCCACTTTACCTTTTTAACTTTTTGGGGGATGTTTATGATGAAATTATCATGGGACAGCAGAACACATCAAACGTACGTTAGTAATTCATTTTATAAGGGTTTCTTGTATATGGAAAAAGAAAATTCTTTTTAATGAGGATTTTTCCAGTAGCCCTTTTGTACAGCACTCATAGGAGCAAGGATACAAAAACTAGTTGTTCTCTTAATATCAGAGGGAAAGAGGAGGAAGACCTACCTACTCATGGCTTAATTTGGCTATGGTCTACACAAAAAGCAGCACACCATATCTCATGCAATTAACTTATGGCAGAAAATTATTAATGTATTTCCTAAGAGGATGCTAGTTTGAGAGGGTTAGAATCTGCTCTGTTAAGTGAAATGAGAGAGTTTTTCCATTATCTGTGCAATACTTTGTTATTAGGAAATGTGCTGAGGAACTGTTTCCTGCTTCTGAAAGACCAGATGGGTTCTGTCTATATCAATGATAGTATAGTCATAACAACATTGTAATGATGATTTGTGTATTTTACTTCAGTATTCTCATGGTGAACAATCCCATAATCTTTCCAGATAGCCTTATATTGGCATATACGCCAGTGGGGCAACGCAGGGTTTCAAATGTGTTTTAGTTTAAACGTATCTCACTCGTCTATATCATTCAGACCATATATTGTGACCACCTATATTAGCATGCATGAGATTTAATTACTACTCCTAAACTTCTAGATTTTGAGCTGTATTCATGCAACGAAGCTACTTTTTATGCAAAGCATCTGCCCTTCAGATCTTCTGTAGGACTGTTCTTAATCCAGATTCTAGACTAGAGGCCTCAGAATATTTATAAAGAGGTGCCAATTAATTCTTGCTTATCACTTTGTAGCTGAAAGGGAAAAATCTTATTCTAAAGAACTAAATGTGCTGTTCTCTCCCTAGGGACAGGTGATGTTTAAGCATTCCTGTTTACGTTGTAACATGTTGCTCGAGATTTGTATCTTGACACTCCTATATAGGTTTAATAGATTGGAGAATAAACAGTCATATAGTTTATTTCAAACAAGATGTTCATTGTAGCTCTCTACAGTCAGCTAAAATATGTTGTTTTTCTTAGACCAGTTAAATAACCATATGATCTCTCATCTTGCCTTTTTTTTTTTAAGGAGTTTTTTTCAGACAGCATGTGATGTTCCTGAGCCAGAGGAGAAATTCAATATTGATGAGTACTCTGACATGGTAACCCTTAGCAAACCTGTCATATACATCTCGATTGAAGAAATCATCAATACCCATTCAGTAAGTGAATGGAAAGAAACTTAGCTACTGAGCAAATGGTACCAATTATTAAACAGCTTCTGTTTTAATCTGTTTTTTGAGAAATTTCTCAAATCACTTTTAGGGAGACAAGTAATTTTTCCGCAAAATAACAATTAACCGTAGTGTTCTGTATTAACTTCCCTTAAATGCCATGAAAGAATTCCTTTATTCTTCCTCTGTGATCATTTCTTGTCCAAATACAAATCATCTCAACATTCAAGTGTATAGAATAATCTTGAGAACCAAGCTTTTCTTGCCATTTAATGTACCTCATACTATAAGTCACCAGAGAAAACAGTTTTCCCCCACTTTATCCCACCCAACACCAATAGAAATAGTAGAGACAATGGTTTGGAAACTGAGTGCTAACCAAAATAAGAATCTGACAACAATGTATAGTATTTTTCATTCAGAGCATTTAATTGAAAAGAGAAAAAATTGCAGACCTTCTTTTTGGCATATTGTAGTGATGAGCCATTTGTAGTTTGTTTAAATTACAAACTTCATGTTGGAAAAAAAGGGGACTTGGTTTTTTGTTTTTAAGTTGGTGTGACTTTAAGATAAAGTAAAATCTTCTATATGTTTTATGACTTTGGTATTCCATCATGTGTGGTGTTGGAAACAGATGCAAGGATGTGATGGAGGAGGCAGTGGCATTCTGCAAGCATGTTTGCTCTGGATAAGAAACAGATGAAATGGAGGAACTACAGCTGATAATGTGATTCACTATGACATAATTTAAACATATACCATATGGTCCTTTCAAAGCTAGTGTAATGTATACTAACAGGTCATCCATGATCTTGCAAAACCTAGAAATGTTAGATCTCATGGATATTCTTTTAAAAGTACTGAATACTTAACTCTCAAGACAATGAGGTAAAAATCAGCTTTACTCATGGAACGTCTAATAGTTTAGCACCTACCCGGAAACCTAGTGTTTGCTAGATTAAAGATAACTGTTGCTTCAGATTTGAATTAAGAACGTGGTTTTTGTTTCCTGTCTATCTTAAGTTTATTTCATTTGGGTGTCTGGCATGGTATTCAGCTCCCGCTATGCCATTGTCAAGTTTGTGACTTTAGAGGCTGAATCTTAGGTGTTGACCCCCTCACTGGCTGCTGAGCCACCCCAGTGGATTGGGGTGGGCCAGTGAGTGGCCACTGCTCTCTGGAGGTGGAGTTGGCTGGAGTGAGGGGCACAGGAGGGTGTCCTGCCCCAGGCCCTGGAGAATAGCAGCCACATGCCAGCCAGAAGTGGGGAGGACTAGAATACTGCAGAGTGGTGAAGGGAGGGTGGCCTCTGGCCCCAGGGCCATGGTCACCCTGCTGCCAGTTTGGCCTGTATGTTTGGAAGGCAGGGGCACTGAGTAGTGCCCCAAAACTGGGCAGCCTGGGCTGGCAGTGGAGTCTGGGAGCCTGGCTCCTAGAGATCTCCCTTCCCTGGGGCAGCTGGGGGCTGTGGGTCTGGGGCCACTCCTGCCCTCTGCCCTTGATTTGGTCCCTGGGCGCCAAAGAGCTTGGCTATGCCACTGGTCAAGAAACTCATTCTTCAGGCCATATCAGTCATTCTTTTTTATAATTCAGTGTATATTTACAAGCTTGTTTTCAGAGGCTATTTATGACTTGTGGAACCATTCCTCCTTAGGGATGTGTGCACAGCTGCAATACAACTTGTATTCTGAATCGAGTTTGTTATACTTCCTGTTACCTTGGTGCCAGTAAAATCTCAGGGTGTGGTAAAAAACAGTACTGGAAGCATAATACAAAAATTGATTTTTAAAGTGAACTTAGTCCCTTTAAAAGGTACCAAGCTGATATGGCCGGAGTTAGAATCTTGTGTTTAGAAAAATTATAGAGATGGGCATCAACAATGTGAGCCTCCTCACTCTGCACAGTTTATGCCTTAACCCTGCACTGATGGGTCACCGTTATGGAAGACTCTTGAGCTCTCTTGCCCAGTAAGGTCTTGATCCAACAAAGCACTTCAGCATGTGTGTAAGTGGTGGGCTGATCAGAGAGGCCTTAATCCTTGTTCTATGATAAGACTGTCAAGTGAAGGGCCAAGTCTGATTCTGTTCCCCGATGATGATCTGTTAATTTTTAAGCAGCTGCTAAGTTGGAGATTTTCCCCATGTGTTTTAAAATTTTGAAGAATCACTCCCTTGGGATTGTGTATATATGCATTCTAATACTGAGTCAAGGATGGACCAACCAGCAAAATGGTAGATAGAACTAACAGTTTTGAAACCACATTCTGTAAGCAAGCACTTTTTTTTCCTTCTGTCCTCCATAGTTCTTATTTGTGTTGTAAGTCCCCTGTGGCTTTAAAGATTTTATTTTTTGAGTGTTTCATCTCTGAGCACCTAATATCATTTGGAGAAATGGAGTATTTTCAGTGGTTTCACTGCTAATCATTTCTTTTGCACTTGTTTATAGCTGCTATTAGAACACCAGGATGCCATTGCTCCTGACCAGAATGACCTGCTGAATGAATTGCTAGAAGGGCTGGGAGCTGTTCCTGATGTAGAGTCTTTCCTTGGTAAGTTTCTTCAGCCAGCCTGCCCCCATCTCCCTTTACCCTTACCCCTCCCCTTCTTTTGATCTGTTTGTAGTAATCCAAGGACTGGAACTAAGATGGTACGTGAGGTGTACTTCATTGGTCTCCAGTTTCTGCAGAATTTGACTTGTTTTTAAAGTGATTTTTGCAGCTCTTAAAATTGATTCTCATTTTAGAATACATTTTCAAAGGAGAGCTTTCTCCCAAAGTTAGCAGTTGCTCTGAGCAGTGTGAACTACTTCCATCTATCGCAGTGGTTAATTCTGAAGCATAACGATAGCATTTAACTCTCCAACATCACTAATGGCAGCAGAAACATCAAGCTCTCTGGAACTGAGTATTAACTACAGCCACATATTTACATAATGTGACTCCTGTAATAAAAATATATAAAAGGGCTGTGCAAAGCAAACTCCCATAGAATCAGATGGACTTTAATTTTGGTAAGTAGTCATCTGTGGAACAGTGCAACAGACAAAGGATGTGACACTCCAATGAATGTACAGGAGAACTCTAAAAACAAATTTGAACTGATTACTGATTTTCTTTTCGGAGCCTCTTATCAATAATGATGAGTTTGGAGTTGAGCTTTGGAAGTGCAACAGTGGCTGCTATCTTTGCATTAAGATTGCTTGTAGAGAAATATAGGGAAAAGAGGAAAACCCCTCACATGGATGGTGTACTCAGTGCTCTTGAGAAAGCTGATGAGCATGTTCTGAAAAAAAATCATAGTGTTGTAAGAGAATTGAAAGGGTTATCAGACTCATCCAGGACATGTATAAGAGTGCTGCTACCACAGTTAGAAAGTCATGTTGAAAAACTTTTTCTACTAAGAGTCAGAATACATGATGATTTGGCACTGTGGGTTTTTTGTTCACCTCAGTGCTTGACATTCTTAAAGAAAACATTGAGTGGTATGGGAGGTGCATGATTTTTGCAGAAGATGTAGTGCTTGTGGGGAAGAGCGGAGAGGAAGTGGAAAATGTAGCCAGGTGGAGTGCGTACTTGAAAGAAATGTCATGAAAATCAGCAGAAATGCAAGTATGTGGTCTGTAGATTCAATGATAACTTTCAGGAAGGCAACAAGACTAAGTCAGGGGGCTCAGCCACTAGAAAAGTATAGAAGTTCAAGTTCCTAGGTTGAATAGTACAGAGCCATGGGCAGCTCAACAGCAAACTTGCAAGTGAAACAGAAAATGAATGGGCTAAATGCAAATAAGTGAGCAAAATCACCTGCAGTAGGCAAATGCCTATCAAATAGACAAGTAAGATCTACAAGATAATTATTAGGCAAGTGCCTTTGTATGTCTGTGATTGCTGGACACCAAAGGAGACAGGATAAGATCTTGAATACATCAGAAGTGAAAATGTTACAAGGGATGCTTGGAGTTACAAGGATGGACCATCGAAATAAACGTATTGGGTGAAGTGTGAAGGTGACACCAATTGTAGAAAGGCTGAAGTAATCCCAGATGTAGATGGTTTCATCACATGAGAAGATGATTTGAAGAATATACAGGAGTATTAAATAGATTTAAATATTTAAATAATAGTATTAAATAGTAAGAATATACTGAGTATTAAACTTAAAAATGGAAGGCAAGAGAAGTCTTGGAATGAGGTATGGATGGATACCATACAAAATGGATTTGTCAGTTGGGGCATCTCCAAAGAACTGCCTCAAGGCAGACTGCAGTGGAGAAGGACGTAGAGCTGATCCAGTATAGATGGGACTGAGGCAAGAAGATGACGATTAGAAATATTACTATCGGAACTGGGATTGCACCTTTTTTCTTTCTGATAGGAAAATGCCTAGCATATTTTGGGTGCTACAGCACATGTTAATAATCTTAATATCCTATATCAGTATGATTACTCTACCCCAGTTCTCTTCTGATTATTTTAATTTTGGTCTTGACCATGGAAGTTAATAACTGCACAACTTCTTTGGTAAAGAAACACATACTTGAGCCCTATTTGTCTTCGAAGAAAAATCCAATTAAGGTGGAAGAAATCTCAGGTTTTAATGTTGCAAAAATCTTTGCCTAGATCTATAAATAGGTAACCTTTTACTTCATATTTTCTGCAGATGCTGAATAGAACAATTGTTTGTTCCTAAATAGAAAATAGGTATCAGTTCTTCTATGGGCTGAAGAAAAAATTTTGATTAAACATGTTTTGTCTAGATATATTACATGCTGAGAGATCTTTGAATTGTTTTCTGTGTCCTTTGAAATGTTTCTGAGTATTCTGGTACATGCACCAATTCTTGTCTCAGTCAGTGAACTGGCAGAGTAAGTCATATTTTTTCCTACAGGGGAAGGAGCTGTTGATCCCAATGACCCTAACAGGGAAAATGCACTGAGCCAGCTTGCAAAGACAGAGATTTCGCTATCTTTGACCAGCAAATATGAGTTACAGGAAGGTGAAGATCAAGATCTCAAAGGCTTGATGATAAAGTACGGTTTCCTCATAAAATATGCATCTTTGGAACAGTGTTTTTAATTAAAACAAGTGATACCAGTAATGTAAGCTAACTTGACTCACGTTTTTAGTTAGTTTTTTAAAATTTCCATTAGCGCACTAATATTTTACAGGCTACATATGCCCCACAAGCATTCATTTAACTGGCAGTCAACAAAGAGTTAAATCCACAGCTTGGGCCTTTTGGGGAGATAGACAGTTTGATACTTTACCAATTACTAGCCAAATCTTGTGCTGACTCCTGTCTTGTGCAACCTTGTTGACAGCACAGTTTGGGTCAAAGATATGGTTATAATAAAAATTATGACCAAAGTCAGCATGAAAATTGCCCCCTAGCAGTTTGGGGTATAAGTCTGGCAAAACTCCAAAGCTAGTTAGGACTTAAACCAACATTTTCAAATGTGGGTGTCTAATGCAGAACTTTCAAAAGCACTAAATAACTTAAGATCTCAAGTCACCTTGGAAAGAAGGGGATGGGTGCTTCTAAATCACTTAGGCACATTTGAAAATCCCAACCCTAAATCCTTACTTAGACACCTAAATAAGTTTCTTGATTTTTCAGAGGTGCTGAACACCCAGGGTATCTGCTGATGTTAATAGGAATTGTGATGTTCTGAAAAACACAGCTCTCTTGTTTAGACTGTGGAATTACAAACTCACTTAGGGTATTTCTATACTGACGGCAGCAAAATCGCCACCATTGGCGCAATCTTTTGGGTGCAATTCAGCAGCAAGTGTGAACTTGCTGCTGCGCTCCAGAAATCACTTCAGTAACTCCAGCCCTGGAACTGGAGTTGCTGAAAGCTGACTGCAAGGCATTTGCAGTTGTCGTCCCCTAGTGTGTCTCGGTGGCTTAGAAAGTTGTCAGCAGATACGCAAGGTATTTTATGTGCCTTGCATATCTGCCATCGACTGCCACTGAATATCCCTGTAAGTATAGACTAGGCCTTAGTGTGGACCACATCTGGACTACATCTCCCCTCTAGCTCGACCTTTGTCATTAGCTTCAGAGGTTGCTTAATAGCAAGACTTGAATGAAATATGACCTGACAAGAGGGAAACCAATTTAAAGCATGAATACACTATAAGGGCTATATATAGTTTGTTTATACCTGTGACTTATTATGCCTTTTATCTCGGGGGGGGGGCAGAAATAGTTTTTGAGTCTTCAAGATTTGATATTGTTGGATTTTTTCATATGTTATTTTGAAGTCTGAGTTAGGACAGCTTCTCCTCATTCTCAGGAGTTTAGTTTGTTCTTTGTATGTTTTCTTATTGTAACAAGGATCTGTTTTATAAAGTTGCTGATGTGCTTCACAGTGAAATTAGCTTGGTATTTCAGGAGTAACTTAAACCTTTTGTCAGCAGCGGTTTGGTCTCTTTTCCAGCTTGCAATAAATATCCTTAGCCAGGGGTGTTGCTGGCGTCTGGCACACAGGGCCCATGCCCTGAATGCCAGCAGCAGTGCCCTGGGTCCTGGCAGGGCCCTGCCTCTCCTGGTCTCTGGCTGGCGATCTGGGGCCCAGCTGCTTCAAAAGCTGGGCAACCCAGGAGTGGCTGCTGCTCCCCGCCCTGTTCCTGGCCTGGGGTGTGTCCTGTGGGCAGGGGGTGGGGCCTGGGCCTGGGCCCCAGGTCATCCCCAGGGGCAGCAAAGCCCCTGTCCTTAGCACAGTTAACAGATAAATCATTAAAATTCCTGTGTTCTTAATTAGAAGTTAATGCCTGCAAATGAGAAATGTAGAAATGATCACTTTTCAAATGTATTAAATTTGCTCAGCAAGCTGATTACCTGAGTGTCCAAAAAAAAGCCACCAGTGCATTTCACATAGGCCAGAAATGGTTATTAGTTTAAGTTCATTATGCTAGCTCAGATTCAGACTGTGGTTCTGCATATAGAAGGATCTGTATCAAACAGGCTAGTCAAATCTACACCCTATCCAAAATCTTTGAGTTGGGAAGCAAACTTTGTAAAACATTGATATTTTAGCCATTATGAAGTTATTTCTATTTGCATTATTGCCTACTGTGAAATAACTACTATCATAACATGCTTTTTTTTCCATAATTTAAGGTGAATTGTTGTCTAGACTTGAAGGCAAATTCAACTCTCCTTCTCTTCCTGTAAATTGAAAACACTTGTAACCGTTTGTCTGACCTGATGTTTGTACAGGATGTTACTGTCCTCTTAGGTCACAAAGAGTGCATGACTTATCCAGAGACGGAGAGAATAATAGTCATGTGCCTTATATCAAAAGTTCTGCATTGCTAATTTTATTTTTAAATTAGTCTCATCCCTATTTCACTGGATATATTCACATTTAGCCTACCTTTGACTTATGAGCTGTTAAATCTCTTTTTCTCTGTTGAAAATGAGCACAAGTGCTACTGTTAAACTTCAAATCACTGTTTTTACACTAGCCATCAGAGTTGTGAAGAGAAGACTTTTTTAAAATGAAAACTTAAATTCTGATAGCCATGGGTGCACAGACAGGCCTGTAGTTCAGTTCAGCTATGTTTGTAATCTGTCTGCAGTGCTTGTGCTGAACACAAACATTTTTAATGTGCTTAGTGAAACTAATTTAGCTTTAACGGGCAACTGAAGCTTTACTTTGGAGGAAAGCCATTTTACCACAGTGTTTGCAATTGTGTGCATGCACTCTTAAACTCAAGGGGATTTTTCCTAAACAAATTTTCTGATTTTAGCAGGTAGATGCAACTTCTCCCAGAAGTTCCCACGTGTTGATTTTTACAGTTCTATGGTCCAGGAAATGCATTAAGATTTAAATGAAAAGGAAAGTAATTGGTTTCCATAGGCAATGTAGAGATTAAGGATGAAGGAAGGAATTGAAGTGGTGATATTTACTGTGCAACTTAATAGTGCCACCATTTTTTTCCTGTTTTTTAATCTTTTCATCATTGCCATCTGTGTATTACACAGCCAATTTTTTCTGCAGTTGGGATGTGTGGACCCAAACGCTTTAATTTAAATTAAAGCTTGAGTTGTGCTCATCCTCCAGTTTCTTAGGATCTACAATTCATGCTCCTTTTTTTGAGAATGTTTTCTCAATTATGGCTAATGTGATCTTTAAAGAGCTTTTTTTTAATTGATTAAACAGAATTAACTACAGTTTCATTTGTAGATAATGACAGCTGAGCTAGAATGTGTATACTGTAATTCTTGCACCTTTTAGAGTAGACATTAATATAAAAAACTACTCATCCAGCTGATGGGTCAATTGAAACTGCCCACAAGTGTTATCAGTGACTGCCAAGAACAGTTACACCTCTATGCCCATTCAAACATCTCACTAAATGTGGCTTCTCCAGATCAGGATTTCAGTACATTTGTAGAGAAGTTTTCATGCTGTGTCCGTTCTGTGTCTAAGGGCCAGTCTTTACTACTGGCAAAATTTTGCGGCAGTCGGTCAGAGTTACACAAGCTACATGGAATAACTGACATAATTCCCATAGACTTCCTAACTCCCCTTTAGTGTGGTGTCTTCACTGTATTCCCATCAACACCGCACTATGCCACTTGAGAGTGGTCATGTTAAGTCTTAACTGATCCGTCAGTTGATTTGGAAAAACTGACCTGATGGCAGCCTGGGTGGGGGAGATGGGGTGGCCAGTTGGTCTGTGGGGGCTGCTACCCTGCACTGGAGAGATGGGGTGGGTAGGCCTAGAGACCAGGCTCTGTGCTCCTGCACCTACCATGGATAGGGTGGGGTGACTGAGGGGCCAGGTGCTGCACTCACACCCTGCCCCTTGCCTTAAGCTTGCCACTGAAGGCAGCATGTCAGTGGGGGAAAGGAGCTAGCAGCACGGGCTTGGAGTGTTCCCCGCTTGTTCCCTCCTGCAAGGATAACAGTGATGGCAGTGACTTTGCAGTGATCACTATTTAGACCATGTCTACATAGAATGTGTTTAGGTAGCTGTCAGTCTGCCAGCTATTAATGCATGCATGTTAAATCATTGCCCTTTAAAGGGTATTTTGTCAATCCTATACATGCAGCCTTAAAACTTATATAGGTGGTTGTGGGTGTTTGTAAAATAGTTAAGCACATGTGGCATAGTTGTGATAAACTGTGATGAGTTAGTCAGTGATTATTTGCATAATTGGACAGTATGTGTGTTTATAGGAACTTACTATACTTTGAAATTTATGCTTGTTAAATGACTTGTCAGTCAGATATGCCCACTTTTCATAATCATACTATAATTCTAATATACATGAGCTAATTAGAAAGTATACTTCCCAAAGTATTTGTCTTGTTTTTCTAGAAGTAGTATCTTTTGGCGTTAGTGAACTGTAGCTTTTTAAAATTAAGTGAAGGTCTTGTATGTATGAAATATGGTAAACCTGTATCATCTCTTTAAGAAGTTCTGATTTCTGAAGATCAATGTATGTTCTGTTTGGACAAGATTAGTGTCCTTCTCCATTGCACTGAGGGAGAGTGTGGCCTAGTACCAGAACGGAAGGTCTGATTCTAGCCCTAGCTTTGCCATTCAGCTGCTGCTATCTTCACCAAGTCATTTCACCCGTGATTTTTTCCCTTCTCAGCTTGTTCATTTTTCTGTCTATTAGTACACTGCCTATCACAGTGGGACCCCAAGTTGGTTGAGCCCACCTCTTGAAAGTCATAATTTTTAAGTGCAGTAATCCAATCAGGAGGCTGCCAAGTCATGGATGACTTTTTTGTGAGGCCCACACAGGAATGGCAGATGAAACAGTTTGTCTAAACCAAGACAGAATATGTCACATGATAAAGACAGTGACCTAGAAAGTCTCCCAGACCAACTTCTGTAACAAGGGAAAACATCACAACTCCCATGGTGTCCATTGACTTCGCCCTGCCTACCAACATCATTTCTCTTACCTGATCTAATTCTCATCTAACTTGCTTTCATCAGTTAAATACAAAAGTACTTTTTAGTAAATGTAAACAAAAAGTTTTAGTGTAACTGAAGTAGATGAAAGGAAATAAACTAGCTGTTAAATAAACTGGGTCAGCATTTAACTGATCTTAAAGTGACTGAACGTTTTTCAGTATTTCCACAACTAAAAATTACATGAAGATTAGAGAAGACTGGATCCCCAAATATTATACTTTCAGCCTCATGCTCCTTTTAAATCTGTTTTGATAAGAAGCTTAAAACTTAACTGCAGTATATTTAAAAAAAAAAAAAAAAAAAGGTTATACCCATATACCTGGAATTTAGGTCTTTATCCAATGCTTAAAGAAAGCCTGGTTCTCAAAAAGTGGCTGATAGTTTCTAACTAACTTTGGTTTACCTATAAAATTAACTTGCTTCTTGTCCTGTATCTGTTGTGGAGGATACTGGAATTCCATGAACATGGAATGCATAAGTGTTTCTGGAAGTAGGCTAAAAGAAAACTCATGTTTGTAAGTAACTGACAGACTGGAAGTGCAAGTGTATGACTGGCAGATTCTCTTTTTTGTCACTTCTCATATGGACTTGCACATACGATTTACTTTATGTGGATGTTGCTGTTTTGACTTCAGAAACCTAAAGACTCAGACACCTATTGTCGTTTTAAAGCTTATCTGAGATGACACATAAGAGTTTTGTTAAGTTTTGAAGGAGCTGTCAGGTTTCCAGAAATAAATGTCTGGTGTGTTTTTTCTTGAGAGATGAAAAATACACTTAACACAACTGACAACTAGCTTTCCTGCCTTAAAAGGAACATTCATAAAACTTGCAGCAGCCAGGTTGACGTGGTACATGTCTAGGTATACAGCTAGATGTATTGTGTATATGATTGACTGTTCCTAAGTGTTCTACAAATCCAGTGATGCATCTCTTCTATAAAACTCATTAGAATATTTTAGTTTTTAAAAATATCTGTAGAATATTAGAATTGGAAACTGTGGGGACTTTTGAGTTTGACAACTGCAAATATATCACTTCAAAGGACCATATTAGGCGCCATCTTGTACCTGTGCTTTGCATGATAACTTCTTGCATGGAAATGTGGTACATAGGGAAAACTTCATCCATGGGTTGTTTCGCACAATTTTAGGAGATGCCACAAGACAGTGTCTCTACTTGTGACTGGATGAAAATGGGTATGTTCTGTATGCAGCTATATCGTGTATGTATGCCTCAGTCTCTTCCTGAACAGAACCTAGCATCTGAAAATTGTGGCCCTTGTACAGAAAAGCATTTGGATTCAGGAAAAGTTAAGGGTGTCCCCAAGACTCCACTGAGTCATTGTTAAGCATAAATTTTTATCTGCTGAGATAAGTTCTAGGGAAAGCATCAAAGGTTAGAGAAGGCAGCTACAGGAGACCAATTTGAAGTAAGTAGAGCTAAGGCAAGCTCATTCTGAGGAAGCTTCTGTTTCTCTGGCATAAGTAAATTCAGGAGCAGTAGATGGCAGAAGGAATCCCTCTGAAGTTAGTCTACATCTGAGCAGTCACATGTCACACAGAAGCTGTGAATGGAGGGAATACCTAGCTGCCATGCCTCCAGTACATTGAGTAGACTTCCTAATGTAGCTGTATGTGGGTCAGAATACAATAGACTAATTCAAAGTACTGACACTTTTGGAGTTCTTGCCACTGCTGCTTTTTTCCTTTCATATAAATTTCTAATACATTAATGAGAATTTGGTCCAAACTTAAATGTTTTGTGTCAAGTAAGAATACAAGTTTCCTGTGATGTTGCCTGTCTTGCATGGGTATGTAACAGAAGACCATTAAATCCTTTTCACAATTTCTTGTTGTATTTAAACTTCTAGTCTTGAAAGTTAAGACACTTGGTTTGCATTTACATAGATAAAAAAGAGTTGTTTGAGGACTTAACCATAGAAATTTCTTAGCTTATACTTCAAATGATTTTTTCCAATAACTCAGTTGTGACATTTGTTTTTTAAGCATGGTATATAGTGTACATTGCTCATTATCTACCATTGTCTATTACTTATGCTCTTAGTCTGAGAACTGTACCTAGTTTTGTAATGAAATGTATTCTCTTGTAGTAGAACTGTGTAACAGGATGTTCTTGGAAGAACTGCCACATGAAATGACAGCAGGAATTGCGATAATTTCTTACCCCAACGAAAAAAAGACCACTTTAAGTATCAGGCCATAACAATTTCCTTTTTGTTTAGAATATTTTTTTTTGTTAGTAAGGAAACATATGTTCACTGCTGCAAGAAGTGCCGCTTTCTTTCAATGTTGCACAATAATGCACATTGTTAGTTTCTGCACTGCTTCTAACATTCAACAATGTCTTTGTTTCTAAGTATTCTATGTAAATCCAGATGGCTCATAAAAACGTGTTCATCTGTCAGATGTTTTGTACTGTGTTTCTGTCTTGTTTCATGAGTCTTAAGATTTTAGCGGTTTGGAGTCTTACCATGGTATCTGACTTCCCTTTATTATTTGGGAGATTTAAATATATAGACTTTGATGCAAAAATGAGCGTATATCAGAAATCCCTTACTTAGTTTACTCCCACCGTCAATAGAAGCTCTGAATCAAAAATGCCTGACACACAATATTTTGTGACTGAGTGAGTGATTTTTTAAATTGAATCACAAATAAAAAAAAAAACTGTTCTGTATGACATCTGTCTTGTAATAACATCTATTGTTTATTTCTCTGTAAAGGACAAAAAGACTCATAGTTGATGTAATACGAACACAACCCGGAGATACACTCTTAGAAATTCTAGAAACACCAGCTTCTGCACAACAGGTAAATGGCACATTATTTTTGTCTCCTCTTCATGTATCTTAGTACCTTGTTCTGGGCTCAAAACAGGTAACACATTTTTCTGACAGTTAGCAATGGAGAAAAATATTCTCTTTCAAGCTGTCTTAAAATAAGATTTTTTTTGTCCCAAAATTCTGCAGATCCATAAAGAAATACAGTTTTGGTTTTGGTTTTTCCACATAACTTGCAATTAAAATCAGAAATTTATCAACCTGCACTTTTTGAAACTGATAGGCCTGCTAAGTACAGTAGAATCTGAGTAGTAAACACCTTAGGAATGGAAGTTGTTTGTAACTCTGAAATTTTCCAAACTGAACAAAACGTTATGGTTGTTCTTTCCAAAGTTTTCAACTGAACATTGACTTAATACAACTATAAAACTTCACTGTGAAGAAGAAAAATACTTAATTAAAGCATCTTAATTTAAATGAAACAGGCACAGAAACAGTTTTTGAGTTTGTCAAGTCTTTATAAAAATGTTTCCCATTTTGATTAGTTTACATTTAACAAAGTACAGTAGTGTGTTTGCGTTCTTTGTCTCTGCTGCTACCTGATTGCATGCCTTTGTTTCCAAATGAGGTGTGTGCGGTCAGCCAATAAGCAGGGGCGTCACTGCCCTGGGGAATGACCTGGGGCATGGGTCCAGGCCACACCCCCTGCCAGGGACAAGGTGGGGAGCAGCAGCTGCGGCCACAGGGTCGCGGCGTTTGAAGGGGCCAGGAGCAGCTGGGCCCCGGATCCCTGGCTGGGGATAGGGCCAGGAGCAGCGGCCCCGGATCCCCGGCCCGATCCGGCTGGAGACCAGGAGAGGCGGGGCCCTGCCAGGACTTGGGGCACTAGCGCCAGCATTCGGGGCACAGGCCCCATGTGCCAGGTGCCAGCAATGCCCCTGCCAATCAGTCCATAATTCTTGTTCTTCTAGCTTTGAGGTTCTGTTGTAACTTCACAGGTAGCTACTGTGGACAGTTCCATAGGGGTAGCTGTGTTAGTCTTGTTCAGCAAAACCATCAAGGAGTCCTGTGGCACTTAGACTAACAAATTTATCCTCCCATGAAAGCTCATGCTATAAATAAATTCATTAGTCTTTACGTGTCACAGGACTCCTTAATTATCTTATTGTAGAAAGGACATTGTCTATTTTATTTCAGGAGTCTTACTAAAAGGTCACCATTTAGATCACAGGGTTTATTCCTACTTGAAAATGTTAATCTTTTTATGCTAACACACCTAGAGTAAGATTGAAGGTGTAGTATCCTGTATCCATAAAATTATTTTGAAAATTATGAAAATGTCCTGGTTCTTTGATTTTTTTTATACCATTAAAATGTGTCAATATAAGTTACCTTGCTATATTTTTCTCCTAAAATAAGTTGTCTTAATTTTAAGCATTTTCCCTTTTAGTTTCTTTGTTTATTCAAAGTAAGCAAACAACTGTAGGAAACCCTTTGTCACTTTCCTCGGTATGGGAATTGTGTGGGAGATGCTTGTCCTCTGCAGACTTGTCTAATCTTGCAGCCTCAGATATTTAGTGGATGCACAAGCTATAACAATGATGCAACATTTTGGCTTTTCTTGACTTTAAACAAAACCAAAAAAGGAGGGGGTAATTCAAAGACTGGAGGCCCTGATCCAAACTCTGAAGTCAGTAGAAGCCTTTCCACTGATTTGAATGGGTTTTGGATCAGGCCATGGAACTGCAATATAAACACACTTGGTACATCCCACCTAACAAATTTGCTAATTAGTTAATAGTTAATAGACTTGCGTTTAAAGTGCCTTCAAGAAGCATAATGAGTGATCTCCCTTAAAATACAATTCAGTTAAAATGGAGATAAACAGAGCACTTATTTTACACAGTCTTGTTCTGAATTCTCAGTTGTCTTTTACATAAAAGGTAGAGCGTCTGGATGCTCTTTATACTGTATTTGTTGTGCACTGGTAAGCAACTGTCTTTCCTATTCTGTCCAGGAAGCTGAGCACTTAAAAGTGGTAAAGAAACGTGCCATCTTAGATTCCAAAACGCCAGAGAAAATGAAGCACAGTCAATCTATCCTTGAAGAGGGGCAGCTACCAATAGAGCAAAAAAAAAGGAAAATACAGCGAAATCTTCGTGCATTGGAACAAGCTGGATTAGTTTCTTCAACAACTAAGTACCAAGAAATCATCAATGAGATTGCTAAGGTAATTGGAATGTGCTGTTTATTTTAAAGATTTCTAAAAATGCAACTACTCTTTTTCACCATATGCATAAGTACATGTAATAAGCATTCTCATACAGAATACCAAAATGAATCAGTCTTAAAGTATACAAATGATTCCATCCCAGTTTGAGAGAGTTTACACCCTCACAATAAGGGAGGAAATAAATTCTGTTGCAAAAATATTCAAATACATGATTTCTTGAATAATGTGCGAGAGTGTGCTATTTTTCTTCATTAGCTCCGCTACACAAGTGATGAAGAGTAACTGAAAATCTCCAGTGCTCTGGATGCTTTTACATATTTCTTCTGTCACTATTCATAAATACCATTACCACCTGTTACTTGCTCAGGAGACCATTTACTACTTTTTTCACTGAAAATAAAACAAACTTTTCAAAACACAATATTCCAAGTTATCATTTGTTCTCATCCTTACAGAACTTAAAATATTAAAAAGTGAAATAAAAATAGCCCTCAGGAAAAGGATTTGTGATTTTGCATTTGATACAAGACAAAATAACTGTGGCAGTAATTTGAAAAAGTAAAAGGTTTTTCCATTGTCTCAGTAAAAAGGGTTAGGCTTGGTGAGTAGCAACAAACTTTCTTGACCGATATCAAAATCCCCTTTCTTGCTCATATTGTCCATTTAGTGTAGTTTAATTTGACCAATATATTCCTTTTGCATCAGTTATTATGACAGTTGTTTCAAAAAGTGAAAGATTGATTATAATTACAAATACACATAGCAAGATCTGTGTTTTTTCTAATTTGATTTTTGCATCAAAGAGTGATGCTGCCCTGGCAAAAGATCCAGGGCCCAGGCTCAGGCCCTGGCTCCGCTCCTTGGTTCCAAGTCCCCAGGCTCCTGCTGCCGCCAGCCAGGGGCCTGGCTTTGGATCCCCAGCCAGGGCCAGGTAAGGAAACGTACTTATCTGTGAGCCATGGATTCTCAGTGACAATGTTAAAAAGGGACCCATCTCCACTGCATCAGGAGAGACCTTCAAAGAAGGTATTGGAGATCCTGTGGTTCTTCCCCTGCCCCACCGCCCCCCCCCCCATTATAGGCAAAATGAGTGGCAGTGAGCTCATCAGCCTCAACCCAGCCTACATCTGTACAGCATGCCATCTTGGCTGTACGAGGAACCACCTTTTCATGTTTCAAATCAGAAGCCTCTCTCATGCATCACAAAAGATGAGATCTCACTTCCCAGTTGCAGCACTGACCAAGCTCTCTGTGCCAGAGCAAGATAGCCCCAACCTGTTTGTTTGAGGAAGGAAGACCCAGAGCAACCTCCTTCTCCATCAGGAGTCATCTTTGTCACTAGATGAAGTAGTAACACTACCCACAACATTGGCCCTGCAGAAGTTTAAAGTGTTCTAGACCCATTTCCACATACCCTAGACATCACAACCTCAGTAATCTAGGAAAAATCCAATAAATTCTAACATGCTGAACGTCTCAATCTCAACCAGGATTGCCCTCACCATTAACAGTATATGCTAGCAGCTAAAGAGATTTTTGACAGCTTGTGGCTCCTCTTCCTACCACACTGAAGGGGATTGAGAAAAATGTACCAACTACCATGCAAGAGCTGTGAATTCCTTATGCCTAATACGACCAAGTTCCTGATGGAAACCGGTATTAAACACAAATACAGATCTGCAAAGGGCACCCCAAAAGAGGACTCTAAAGAAACAGATTCTTGTCAGTTGCAAGGCTTATTTCTTTGTTTCAGTACAGCTCCTTATCATGCACTGTTAGGCCCTGTTGATAAAATAAACTGTATTGTGTGAGGAAGGAAGCCCTTCCTAACTAAGCTCCTACAGAACAGTATGGAAGAAATGAAAGATGAAACAAAGGAGGTTGCAAGGGAGCTCTTGTCACATTAATATCACAGCTAAATGAACTTGTTCCTTTATCTTGGACCTATAGAAGAGGCTTCTACTCCTGATATTTTCTCCTCTGGCTGGAAGGTCTTTGTCCTATCCTAGACCTGAGAAAACAGAACAAATGCATACATCACCTCAGACGGAGGAAGGTGATACTTGCCATGATCTCAGGACCATGGTATTGCAGATCCTGTGTCTGTTCAGTGTCTTAAGCCTGAAATTGAACAAAGAAAGGCCAGTTTTATTGCTTCCACAGAAGCAATAGAATTCATTGGGCAGTCCTGGATTTGACCTCAGCCAGATTTTCCTGCCTTATTCCATCCTGTGCACTATGTAATGACTATCCTCAGACCACTGTGAGGAATTATCTCAAACTTTTAAGTGATATGGCATCATTCACGTATGTCCAACCCTCAGGCAGGGTGCACCTTGAGATGCTCAGGCATGGCTCAGGTTGATGTTTAGATAATGACTCTGAGGGCAGTCAAGCTGGAGTGCATCCCTAACAAGGTCCTATCATCTCGGACCTGGTGGTGAGTCAAGACATCCTATGCAGAGGAGTTCTCTTCCACATTTATAATTCATGCTTCCACGGTGGATATGGGAGTGATCCTAGAGCTCAGGTTACATTTAAATGTCCTCAAATTCCATGCAAGATTCTGTGCATATTTGCAGTTCCTACCTTACATTTAGAACAAGATTGTTCAAGTGCTCACCAACACCACCACAGCAGTGTTCTTATGTGAACAAGCGTGGGGAGTGCCACATCAGGCAGCCTCTGTTAGGAGGCAGTCAAGTTTTGGAACTGGCTCATTCAGAGATCAGTCTCAAGGCATCACATCTGCCAGGGATTCAGGCAGTTAGCTTGGGAAGGTCCTTCAACTTGGGCCACTGATGGTCACTCAGTGCAAGTATTCTAGCTTGGGTGTTCGGTGGGTGGGATTTCAAGCCTGTAGATTGGTTTGCAACTTGACAGCTGAGTATTCCTGCTTCAGTTACAGGATGGATCACAGCCCAGGATTGATAGCAGATGCTTTCCTGTTTCTGGGAAATAAAACTCCTCTGTACTTCCCTGCCAATGCCAGAGGCATTCTCAAGCTCTATCAAAATCAAGGCAGAATGAACCTTTATAGCTCTGTTCTGGCTGAGACAGATGTGGTAGTCAGACCTCTGCAAACTGCCCCTCCTGAAATTAAGTTACCTGAGACCTCTTAACACAGAATCATGGCTAGGTGGTGCACCTAAAGATGCAAGTGTGACCCAAGCCTCCTGGGATAACCTTCTGAATGTCCCAAAACCAGAGGCCAAACCCCCAAACCACTGATGGGTGATACTTAAACCAGTCTCCCAGTCAGTAGCAAAACATGCTTCTGATTCCAAACTGTGGTCATCATCAAGCATAACAAACTGGAAACAGCCCCCTTTATCACACATCAGCTTCTCTTGTCCCCACCTGGCCACTGGGTCTCTTAAAGAAATAGGTTCTCCTGACCCCAAAGGGCTAGCCACATCACACAACAATATAGGCTTGGATCTTACCCAAAATACCATGCTGCCAGCCAATCCTTTAACTACAACTAAAGGTTTAATATAAAAAGAAAACAAACAAAACATGAGAGATGTGAAAGGGTCAGAGTGAATCACATATTTACAAATGATTTAGAGTCCACAGAAAGCAAGTCCATGAAGAATTTGCAGTTTGCAGGTTAGTCCAGTTCCTCTGGTATGCACCTGAGTGGGTCTGTCCTTTGTTCAGTCCCAGAAGAATAGTTCCAGAGGAGGGTGTTAGTTGCAGACAGACTGAAGGCAAAATGGAGATTGGGCCATTGCCTTTTATCACCCTGCCTTCCCCATGTTCTGAGCCCTTGCCAAATCAAAATGGAGTTGAATCGCATGGTCAGTCTGGGTGACTCATCAGACAGGTTTCTTCCTAGGCCCGCTGTAGCTGGGAGGTCCCATAATGGGCCACTAAGAGGACAGTGGTTTTGCAGATGCCCAGTCTGGGATTGCCTTAGAATCAAATAACTTGGAACATAAATAGAACAAACATCCTGCTAATTTCTAATACAGATTTGACACCTATTTATAAACCATATAATCTTTCCTAGCAGATTACCTTTCTGTTAGTACCAAACATGGCATATCATATGGACTATTTCAAATACGAAAAATAATCATGAACAGTCCCCTAGACCCAGACAGCATCACAGTAAGTGCTGCATCTTATGGCATGGTGGTTCAGTGATTTGAATGCAGAAGAAACACAATGCCCAGTAGCAGTGTAGAATGCGCTCCTTAATAGTGGAAAGCCATCTGCAAGCACTCCTTACTTGAGTTAATAAATATATTTTTCCATCTCTGTAGCCACCAGAACATGGCCTGATTCAAATGAAGCTTTAATCAATTCTAGAATTTCTTTTGTACCTTAAGGAGTCAGGTCTAGCTCTTAGCTCCAGTAGGATGCACCTTGATGGTCATTTCAGTGTGTTACCCAACATTTTTGTGGACTTGTCTGTGCTTTTGAACCTTCCTGTTGAGGTTCTACCATTGTGCTTTTTTTTTCCCCCCCCACGCAAGTCAGCAAAAGTAGCCACCTTAGCAGCCAGAACCTTTCACATGAGGATGTGAGAACTGAATGTATTGCTTACAAATCTACCCTACAGTCTTCTATAAAGGCAAGGCTCAGCTAAGGGAACACTCTAAATTCTTCTCGAAGGTAGTGTCCAGTTTCACTTTAAATCAGTCTACATATCAGTTTTCTCCCTGAAACTGCATTTGCATAAGATGGAGCATATGCTCCATTCCATGGACATTTGAGCATTGGTGTTTTCACCTAAGGTAGGACAAAGTCTTCTGGTGTGTCTTTCCAGCTTTTCATCTCTCATGTGGATTGTAGGAGAGGCCACCTGATTACGACTCACAGGCTCTCAAAATGAATCAGTAGTGCATTACAATGTATTTTGCTGCCAAAGGAGTAATGCCTCCTGACAAACTCTCGGTGCACTAGACCAGAGCTCACTCAACTTCAGCAGCATCTGTGGCACAAGTCCCAGTAATGGACCACTGTAGAGAAGCGAAGTGGTCTTCCATTCATTGTAAGCCATTATACACTGTTTGGTGCATCACAGGAGGATCTGTCAAATGTTGGAAAGGCAGTCCTATGGTTCCTTTTCTGATGAGACTTGTGCCCTGCCTTCTGGGGTAATGCTGGAAATCACCAGTACTGTCAGGGATGTATATAAGCACTCAAGGAAGACAGAATGGCTAACTCATCTTCTCGTAACTCTTTTTTGTTCTGTGAGATGCGTTAGACGTGTCCATTATACAAGCCAGCTTCCTTCCCTAATACTTCAGCATTTATGTCCGGCTTTGAAGCTCAAGGAGCTTGGCAGTGGATTGGGCCCTATGGATAAAGCTAGGGAAAACACTCCAGCGTCAGTGCACACAATGCACATACATCTACAGTATAATGGATCTATGCATCATGTCTTGCAGGATTTCTCATAATTGTTGTTCATCTTGGCAGGGGTTTAGACTTGGATGACCCTGGCAGTCCCTTCTAGCCCCGTACTCAATATGAGAAGGCGAGTAACAGTCTTCCCTTTAATATGTTATAATCAGTATGGTTTTGATTGTAGGAAAATGAAAGGATTTTGGCTATTCTGCCCTTTATGACCTTGCATGGGAACATGACAAGTCACAGGGTGAATATGTGGCCCCAGGTACTGCTGCTCAAGACTACAGTTATGCATAACCACAGTATTATACAAAAATGTTTTTTTAAATATATAAGCATCACATAAATAGAAAAGTCCTTTATATTGTACAGCATCCTAGGACTCTGAGTGAGAGCTATCAGTGACTTTTCACACTATCCCAACTGTTCATCTGTCTTGTAAAATTTGACCTTTTCAGTCCTTGGCCCTTATCACTGTTCTTAAAGTCGCTGGAGTGAGGCGGCTGACTAAGTCTTCACCTGTAGCATCCCTATACGAGAAGAAATAACACACTAAAAATGAAGATTATGTTAAAGATTTAACAGGCCCAGCTGATTTCTTTCGGTCATCAAATAACAGTTTATTTGCTGAAACATGGTTTCTCACTTCAGCATAATACACAGAAATAAACTCTAAAAGAAATATAAACTGACTAAATTTCATGCCTGTGGTAGGAATGTCATCCATTTTGCACACAACTAAGACCCATGTGTGAAAAGAATGTAAGATTTGTATCAATACTTCAGACAAGCATTTCTGAGAAGTACAAGTAAGTGTGGTGTTTTATAATTCATGCTTTCCCCCAGTAAATGAGTGAGCTATAAGTTGCTATTCAGTTGTAGAAGCATTGAACAGATTTTCATGGTGGTCTTTGAGGAAATAACTTCATTTAAAAAAAAATCAGATCACATTATTCAATAAAACAATTAAAAACTTTTACTTTAGGACATCCGAAATCAAAGAAGATACCGACATCATCGAAAAGCTGAATTAGTGAAACTCCAACAGACTCTGTCTGCACTTCAGTCCAAGACAGCATTTTATGAAGACCAAGTAAATTATTATAACACCTATATAAAAACTTGTTTGGACAACTTAACAAGAAAGTGAGTTGGAAGATTTCTTTCTTTCTACTGTTTAAAAACAGCTCAGTTGCCACTGATAAGTGCAGGGTTTCATTTTTAGTTGCAAATTTGAGTACAATGCACTTGTAAAAAGCGAACCAGATTTATCACTAACTGTTAAATAAACTGCACAGCGAAAAGGAAACACTAAGAATAAATTTCTTTGAACCTGTCATTTAAAAAGCCTGTGACGGATATATGTTTTCAATGAATTGGCCGTGAATTATAGTTTTATTGGAATTTATCAGTGGTACTATATATGTACAAACTCGTATTAAATATTAGGGCTTAACTGTTAATTTTCCCCTCACTGAAACAACTTGCTTGAAGGTGAGGGACATAAAAATAGTTCTATTTAAAAATAGTACTTAAAATATTTTTTTGCTAAAATACATTTTGTGATATGAATATTTGATATTCGTTTGGGTTGACCCAGCATAGCTCACTTCTGGATTACTGCATTACTCATGAGAAAAAGCCAAAACTAGAACTGCCAAATGGCAAGTTTATTGACGTAAGTTGGGGGTTCTTTCAGGTTGAAGGACTTCATCATAAATGTATATTTAAATCAGTTGTTACTTCTATCACTTTACATCTTTTAATAGCTGCTAAAATTTAACTTCTCAGCAGCTGAAAAACCTACAAAAATACATAGACTGACTTCAAACAAATTTTCCCATGTCTAATAGTAATTCTTAAATCTGTTCCTTTCTTTTCTTACTCCCCTTTTTTGCTTTATTCTGGTGTTAATTTTTGATCTTTCTATATAAAAGTTGGGTATAGTTAACGAGCCTTCACAAGAACATACAGGGGTGAAGGAAGACCTAATGTTTGTGTAGCAGTTCCTTTGTAAAGAGCTAATTGTTTTTGGTGGATTTAACCACAAGCGTGTTTTCCCCACAGAAATTCTCGGAGGTCAATTAAACTAGATGGAAAAGTAGAAGAGAAGGGAAACAAAAAACTTAAGCACGCATCACTGAAATATACAGCGGCTAGGCTACATGAAAAAGGTGTCCTTCTAGAAATTGAAGATCTTCAAACCAATCAGTGAGTATGGCATTAAACCTGTTAAGGACTAGTAATTTGACAACTCTTTGACTAGTCATTGTTTTGTTTAAAGTTCAGGAATTCCAGCATTCTTTTATCTTAATGTTACTGTAGAAGTATTTATGCATTAGGAAAGGGGACTACAGTTGCAGATCCTAATAAACTTTCTCCTAGCTATCTTTGTACCTTGCTATTTAATGACTTTTTTTCTGAGAATACACTCAATGTTTGTTTAAAAGTTAAATGTAAAGTAACTTAATAAGCACTAATACAGCTGAATTACTGAGCAGCTATTGCATTTTTGTCCACTGAGTAATCATTTTAATAAATTTTTGAGTACAGCAGATGCAGTGCTCAAGTTGCTAGTAATTAAAATAATTTGTTTTGAGGTTGCTGGATCCTGACCTCATCTTGAGATATTTGGGCTTCATCTCTTCTTGCAAATTCTAGAAACAAGTAACACATGACTTGGCCATGACCCCTCCAGTCTTGTACCAGATTCTTCTCCTCCAGCAGTTGAGGCAGAATTTGTGGCTCAACTTTCCTGTGTTTATCCAATATCCTAGGTCTCATAGCTCTGTTTGGGACAGAGGGTGCCTTTTGTCGACCACCTGCTGAGTTTCTATCATACAGAGCAAGCCAAACAAAATCAGGGAGAGCTTTGCTTATGAGGAAACCTTTTTCAGGAACTGTAGAGGGAAAGCTGTCACATTTTTCCAAGGTCCATGGACTTCTATCCTTCTAAGGAAAATGATGCAGAATTCCAATGGGTTTTTTTGAGGTCCTTGCATTCTTCCCTCCCTCCCTCCATGCCCTCACTCACAAATCAAGACTTCTAGAGATGTTTCAGCAAGGATGGGCCAGTTCACATTAATACCAGGGGGGCTTGAACAAGACTCCTCACCAATTCTTTGATGGAATTTGGAGGAACTCTTTAATGCAACATCTTTCACAATTGACAGGTTGAATCTACTTCAGAAAAGAAATTCCAGAGTTCCTTCCCATTCATACAAGGAAAGGAGTCTAGCATGTTTTCCAATTAACCTTCTTTTAAAAAGAAGAATCCAATCTCTTAGAGTGCTTTGCATTTTCTTTCCAATAACTTGTGCTATGCAACAAAGCTCAAACCTCCATTCCTCCCCTCACTTTGGATAAACCCTTAAAGCCCCAAGTTGGATGGGAGATTAGGCCCACAATGGACATGAGGCCAAAAAAAGGTGTATTTTTAAAAGAAGGCAGACACCAGAAAATGTATAAAACCTATCTACAGCATCATCTTTTATGAGCTCCAGTTTCTGCTCTGAAGAGGGAGCTCTGTTTGGAGAATTATCATAGAATCATAGGGTTGGAAGGGACGCCACGAGGTCATCTAGTCCAACCCCCTGCCAAAAAAAACAGGACCACTCCCATTAGATCATCCCAGTCAGGGTTTTGTCCAGCTGGGCCTTGAACACCTCCAGAGATGGAGATTCCACCACCTCCCTAGGCAGCTTATTCCAATGCTTCACCACTCGCCTAGTAAGGAAGTTTCTCCTAATATCCAGCCTGGACCGCCCCAACTGTAACTTGAAACCATTGCTTCTTGTTCTGCCCTCTGTTACTACCGAGAACAGTTGAGCTCCATCCTCCTTGGAGCAACCCTTCAACTACTTGAAGGTTGCTATCAAATCCCCCCTCAGTCTTCTCTTCTGCAGGCTAAATAAGCCTAGTTCTTTGTCTTTCTTCATAGGGCTTGTGCTCCAGCCCTTTGATCATTTTGGTTGCCCTCCTCTGGACTCTCTCTAATTTATCCATGTCCTTTTTGTAGTGGGGAGCCCAAAACTGGACACAGAATTCCAGGTGTGGCCTCACTAGTGCAGAATAGAGGGGAATGATCACATCCCTCGATCTGCTGGCAACACTTCTTCTGATGCAGCCCAGTATGCCATTGGCCTTTCTGGCAGCAAGCGCACACTGCTGACTCATATCGAGCTTCCCATCCACCATGACTCCCAGGTCCTTTTCTCCAGTGCTGCTATTTAGCTGATCACTCCCCAGCCTGTAGCAGTACATGGGGTTTTTTCGTCCCAAGTGCAGGATTTTACACTTGTCCTTGTTGAACCTCATGAGATTCCTCTTGGCCCACTGCTCCAATTTGTCTAGGTCTCCCTGAATCCTGTCCCTGCCCTCTAGGGTGTCTACCGTTCCCCCCAGTTTGGTATCATCTGCAAACTTACTAAGTGTGCAATCTATCCCATCATCCAGATCATTTAATGAAAACATTGAACAGAACTGGCCCCAGGACAAACCCCTGGGGCACACCACTTGTTACTGCTTGCCAACTTGACATGGAGCCATTGATTCCTACACGCTGAAACCGTTGTTCTAGCCAGTTTTCTATCCACCTTACAGTCCACGTATCTAACCCATACTTCCTTAATTTGCCAGTGAGAATGCTGTGGGAAACTATCAAAAGCCTTGCTAAAGTCAAGGTATATCACATCAACGGCTCTTCCCGCATCCACAAATCCAGTCATCTCATCATAGAAGGCGATGAGGTTGGTCAGGCATGATTTACCTTTGGTGAATCCATGCTGACTGTTCCTGATTACTCTATTTTCCTCCAAGTGTTTCAGGATGGATTCTTTGAGAAGCTGCTCCATGATTTTTCCAGGGATTGAGGTGAGGCTGACAGGTCTGTAATTCCCTGGATCCTCCTTTTTGCCTTTCTTGAAGATAGGTACTATATTTGCTTTTTTCCAGTCCTCTGGCACCTCCCCTGTTCGCCACGAGTTTTCAAAGATAATGGCCAACGGTACTGCTATCTCATCAGCCAGCTCCCTCAGCACCCTCGGATGCAGTTCATCCGGCCCCATGGACTTGTGCACATCTAGTTTCTTTAAGCAGTCCCTAACCTGACCTTCTGTCACCAAGGGCCTCTCTTCTTCTCCCCAGTCTACCGTACCTAGTGTAGTGGGCTGGGAGCTGACCCTGCTTGTGAAAACTGAAGTAAAAAAAGCATTGAGCACTTCAGCTTTTTCCTCATCCTCTGTCACGAGGATGCCTGCCCCATTCAGTAAGGGACCTACACCATCCCTGATCCTCTTCTTGTTATTGATTGAATTGAATTGAAAATTCTTGGTTTTGTGAAAACTCCATATCAAAGCAGTATGACAGGTTCTTCATTTCAGGCATGTTTGAAACTATGGGGAGGAATATTGATGTCCACAACCTATAGCCAGAGAAAGCTTTACAAAGCTAAAACTAAGGACAGCTATTACTTATCCAAAATAGAGAACTTGCCATTCATTCCCATTCTACATTCTCCACTGAAGTCATTGGGAAGGAGTGGGTAACCTCCAACAAAGGGGGGAAGCTTACTTGACAAGTCCTGAAATTCTACATGGTCCAAGAACCTTATGAGTGTTTTCTAGCCTCCCCCACCCCTCAGCTGATGTAGCAGTAGCATCCCTGGAAAAGAGGTGGCGTGTAAGTGTGTCTTTCAAAAGGAAGGATTTCTTCCAAAAGGCCCTTTAGATGAAAAGAGAGAAGCCGCTCTCTGATGAGATTTCAAAGTCTCTTCACAAGTCTTCATAGCCTTGCTGACAGCCACCTGATCTGCTAGGGCCCAGATGTCCTGGTACATAAAGCTGAAAAACACAGGAAATGCCCATATTCTCAGAACAATGACTAATTCAATTGCGTTACAGAAGATATCCCTGACTTTTGTGATCATAGGGCACCCATGGATTCCATTAAACTGGCATTAACAGTTGTGTCAAATTTTCTGGCCCATAGCAATTCAGCTTTAAGCCTTCAAAAGCAGATAATTACTTGACACAAATCTTAAGTGGTGGTGAGCTCTTAGGAGGAATCCTGTTCAGTAAGAAGCTTGATAAAGCAGTATCTAACAGACAAGCCAAAATGTTTTGTTTTGTATTCCAACGAAACCCAAACTCACCTACGTTGTGAAAAGCTCCTTTCATTCTTTCACCACAAAGATGCCAGGAAAGAGACCTAACTTACTCCAAGTGCAGAAACTGCGCCCAGATCAACAGGAGGCAGATCCAAACCATCTGACACCCTCCATCCAGAAATAGGTTTACAGAGCAGGTTGTCCCTTTGCTCAGGCAGATCCAGTTGACTTCTGAGACTTTGGTTTGGGAACTAGTGCTGGACTGATGCTCTGCAGCTTTAGAATCCTCCTTATTCCTTCATTCTCTGTCCAACCTCAAGAGATGCCAGTAAAAGTCAATCTATCCTGAGGGAGAGTTATTGCCTCCTAAAGCTAGAGACAAGGTTAAAACAAAACGTACTCTTGTCTCTATATTGTGCATATCATGTTAAAGGTCATGAGTGGTCCCAGGTTTTTTGAGTCTTAAATAGGAGAATGGATCAGAGGATGGAGACACTAACTTCCATTATTGCTTCTGTGGCTCGCTGATGATGGGGCATCTGACGGAAGTTAATCTGTATAGTCAATCAGGCAATGTTAGGTTATGGTGAGGCGTGCTAATTCTATAGCTTGCCCATTATTGGTCATTTAAGTTAAGCACTCAAGATAAAAATTCTATAGAAAGAGTAAAGATGCTGTGCAGTAATTGTACATAGTCATCGAAGTTGTTATATATGTTAAAGCATTTTTTGTTTGAGTTGTTAGACCACCTCTGAACATGTTATTCTATTGCAAAGCCCCTGCACAAAAAGGAAAATGATATTAATACAAATTTTGCCAGACACTGGAGTCTCTGCTTTGAATTAGGGGTTTTCTAGGTGAAAATTGCAGGGGCTAGAGGAGGTAAATAGCAGTGGGCACAATTTTGTTAACCAGTTAGACTGGTGTGGAATTCTGGAGAAGAGACTGATGGGTGAGACAGAAGTTTCTGGGGACAGAGCAGAAGTACCCTGACGTATCTACAATTGGTGATGCTGGCTGTGTGAAGTTTAACAATTCACCTGAATGAAGCAATGTGTGTGTACATATTGCAGGGGTGGACAAAATTGCCTCATGGCTAGGCACCAGCAATTATACTTTTGGTTGGCAGAGGGCGCTCCTCCGTTACATTTCTGCAGTGGAGCTAGGTGACAAGCTACTAAAATTGGTCACCATGGTGACAAGAAACATACATTTGTCAAAGCGTGATGTACTGTAAATATATTGCCTTATGATCATGTCTACACTACAGATTTCTGCTGGCATAACTACTGGTCAGAGGAGTGATTCCCTTCTTGCTGTAGCTGTGCAGGCAGAAGCCCCTACTGTAGAAGCAGTTACGCTGCCAAAACTGGGCTTGTTCTACTCATGGATCGTGATTTTACTATATCTGTACAAAGCACAGCTTTGCCAGTGTTCCTGCGTCCTCACTAGGAGCACTCTGCAGTTGTTATATGCTTGTATTCCTATGCTGCAATGTAACAAAGTGGGATTTTCTCCCATGAAAGCTCATGCGATAAATAAATCTATTTAGTCTTTAATTGCTACAAGACGCCTTGCTCCTTTTGTGTAGCCTAAGGAAACACCTGGCTCTGCACCACTGATTTCTGCTTCAAAGCAGAAACTACCCTGCACTCTCCCAAATTCTTCTACTGAAGGGGCAGTAGTGTTATCAGTGGCTTCAGATTACATGTTTGTCTTGAGTGTAGACTGTGCTCAGGTGCTTAGAGTATACCTCTTTGTGGGTTTTATTGCTTTCTCTTGTGTTTTTGTTCATGTGATGATTGTGCAACATTCATTATACTTTTTTTAAGGTTTAAGAATGTCATGTTTGACATCACACCTGGCGAAGAAATGGGTGACTTTGAAATCAAAGCAAAATTCTTGGGTGTTCAGATGGAAAAAGTGGAACTCCATTTCCAGGTAAAGTTTAAATTTGCTCTGTTGTGATCTAAAAAACTTCCTGATCTTTTTCATAAATTATTGGGTCAGTGTAGTATAATTCAGTGGTCCCCAAACTATGAGGTATGCCCTGCTGCGGGGAGGGATGCAAAGGAGTGTTTGGGGATGCACACAGAGGTCTGGGCCAAGGCCAGCCCTCCAGGGGAAGAGGGATGGAGAGTACCATCCAGCCCCATTCTGCTCTGCGGGGGCACAGATCAGATCAGGGGGTGCATGGACTGGAAAAGTTTGGGGTTCACTAATGCAGTGAGTCAGAAATAAAATGTTAAAGGGGTAGGATGTTTAGTCTCAGGCTGAAAGTGAGTAAGTAAAGGAGAATAACTTTAGTTTACATGTATTGACAATAGAAGAAGTGTCAAAAATTTGTTGCTAAATATCACTTCAGCTGTAAAGCATCTAGAGTTTAAGGCTCTGAACTTTTACAGAAATGCATCAGAATTGTTGGGGTTTTTTTTGACATTTGGAATTATGAAGGGTGAACCCAAGCCAAAACTCACTTTTTTTAATTGCAGGATTTGCTTCAGATGCAGTACGAAGGGGTAGCTGTAATGAAAATGTTTGATAAAGCTAAAGTGAATGTAAACCTGCTCATATTCCTGTTGAACAAGAAATTCTATGGAAAATGAAGAACGCAGATATTGTGAACTCTGCATCAAGTCGATAGGAATGTCTGTTCAGTATTTTTGCTTCTGAACATCAGTTGAAATTGGTCTCATTGGACCATGGTCTTTTTGACATCAAAACAAACAGTTCAGAAGAATATACTTATGTGCCTTTTTCATCATTTGATACTGCAATAGTAAATTAGAAAATAGATTAATTTAAATACTTCCAGGTGTTGGTACTTTGATTGGAAAGTATATAATTATTTAGTGACACTCAGCTGTTGTGGGGAGGGAAGCACCATGGTTTTTAAAGTAGGCGGAAAATAAATTTTGTTGAATGGCATAAATATATAAACCTCTTCCTGTGAAAACATTATTTTTAAATTATCCAAGTTACATTATATAGTTCATATTAGACTTTTTAAGTATTCTCTGAAAGAAATCTTAATTTGTTTAAGTGATATTTTTAGCAAATATTTAGTTAAATGCTAAACCTATTTTCTGGCAGTTGCCAATTGTAAAGCAAATTCTTGTGCAATTTGAAATATAATTTTATAGGTAATTATAAAGCTACAATAACATTTACTTGTACAAAAATATATTTTGTGATTTATTCCGACTAAATAAAAATGCACTACTGCCTCGGGGTAAATAAAAGTTTCTACTCACAGCCTCTTAATTTGTGGCAAAGGGGCAATCTGAAAATGATCAATAGTTTTTAATTACTTGAGGTATTTGAATACTTAAATTGTGCCTGTCTGTTTTTGTACGAAAATAAATAAAATCAGTAAATAAATGCAATAATCAGTTTTTAAATATATTCTTTGGAGATCGTTCTGTGTAAAATAAATGATACTTAATTGCACTGGTTTGGTTTCTAAATCATTTTAGCCCTTTATTTCTGCAGCACCCCACATAGTGAGAGGGAATTCTGTTGCACAGCTCATTTGCTCATTGATCACTGATGGACTAATACCTCCCACCTGTGGAATTTGAAAGCTGTCCGGTGTTGTTGTTGGAGCCTATAGGGCTATGTCCATACTGATGGTGGAAAATTCGCTGCTGCCAGACCAATTTATTTAGATCAGTTGAGCAATCAATAAAGACACAATCAATCCAAAGGTCAATCTAATCAAACCACCAGCTCAGGTGGTGTAGAGCTGCACTGATGGGAATGGTTGGTTACTTACCAGTAACCGTTCTCCTTTGAGATGGGCTGCTCACATACATTCAGTTACAAGTGTCTACGTGCCACAGAGCACAGTAGCTTGGTAAGTCTTTAGCATTAGCCTGTCAGGTCAGGGCACACGGCCAACGCCCCCTCTGCATCTCTACTGCAGCTATATAGGTGACCGTAACCCTGACCCTCCTTGTCCCATACATCTTTGCCAACTCCGTAGCAGGTACTGTGGGAGGGGCCTGAATGTATGTGAGCAGCCGATCTCGAAGAAGGACAGTTACTGGTAAGTAACCAACCATTCTCCTTCGAGTGCTGCTCACATCATTCAGTTACAGGTGACTGCTAGCTGTACCCGAGGATGGTTGGAGGAGTTACAGTCTGCCTACACTGAGTACAGCTCTGCCCAAAGCAGCATCGTCTCTAGCCTCTTGGGCAATGACGTAGTGCATCATGAAGGTATGTATCAACAACCATGTAGCAGCCCTGCAGATCTCTTGGATCGGGACCTTAGCGAGGAAGGCCATAGAAGATGCCTGACCCTTGGTAGAGTGGGCTCTCTCAGTTTCTGAGAGAGGTGTGTTTTGACCTTCTGTAGCACTCTTTGATGCAGTTTACAATCCATCTGGAGATGCATTGAGAGGACACTGGGGAACCTCTCATGTGTTCGGCGACCACCACAAACAGCTGGGAGGCCTTACAGAAGGGTCAAGTACGCTCAATATAAGTTAAGAGCGCTGTCCTCACATCTAAAGTGTGCCACTGTCTCTGGTTTTCTGTGACCTGGGGGTCGGGATAGAAAACCAGCAGGCAAATTTCTTGGTTTATGTGGAAGGGGGTGGCCACCTTGGGTAGAAAGGAATGGTGGAGACAGAGGACCACCTTGTCTGGGAAGGACGTTGTATATAGGTGTTCAGAGGAAAGAGCTTGCAACTCTGAAACCCTTCTAGCTGAGCTGATTGCTACTAAGAAAGCCACCTTCCATGACAAAACTAGTAGGGTGGCCGAATCCAAGGGTTCGTATGGTGGCTCTGTTAATGCCCAGAGTACAACATTCAGATCCCACTGAGGGGTGGGCTTACAAGGGTGGGGAAAAAGCTTTTCCACCCCCTTCAGTAACCTGTGAGATATGGGGTGTGAAAAGACTGGGACCCTGTCTACCCTTTATGAAAGGCTGAAATTGATGCTAAGTGGACTCTGTGAGGACAGGGACAGGCCTTTCTCTCTACAATCTAGAAGATAGTTCAGAATTGTATGGATTGGTGCTGCAACAGGATCTATGCCTTTGTCACGGAACCTAGTGGAGAAGCGTTTCCATTTGGCCGTGTATGTGGACCTGGTGGAGGGTTTTCTGCTACCAACCAGGACCTTCTTAACTCTGTCCAAGCAGCACCTCTCTTGCTCACTGAGCCAGAGAGCATCCAGGCTGTCACATGTAGGCGGCACCCGAACCCAGGCCTAAGGTGCCCGAGTCCTGTGTTAGGAGATCCGCCTGCTGAGGGAGGCAGAACGGTGTCTTTATGGACAAGTTCTGCAGGAGCAGGAAGCAGTGTTGTCTGGGCCAGTCCGGAGCCATCAGGATGATGTGTGCTCTGTCCACAAGAACCTTCAGTAGCACTCTGTGGATCAGGGGAATTGGTGGAAAGGCATACATCAGAGCCCCCAACCAACTGAGGAGGAAGGCATCACTGAGTGATGATCTATTGCCAGCTGCCAAAGTTTGCACACCTCCTTGCATGGGGCCGAGAAGCGTTTCCCCCTTGCCAGTTGTTGTAGAGCATGGCCGTTGTATTGTCCATGAGCACCTGGACCATTCTGCTGCAAATTTTGTTGCGGAAGGTCATGCAGGTCAGTCTGATGGCCAGCAGTTCCTTCACGTTTATGTGGGGTGTATGTGGACCTGTCCTCCGGGGTCCAGAGACCCTGTGTGGAGAAGCCCCCAGACAGGTGGGCTCCCCAACCTGAGTCTGAAGTGTCCATTATTAGGGTCACTAAGGATTTGGGCTCCCTGAACAGAATACCCCCCCATTGTGAAGTGGGGGTCCCTCCAAATTTGGAGGGACTCCAGGGCATGCTGGGGAACCAAGAGTACCTTGTTTAGACACTCTCCATGGCTGGAACATCTTGGAGAACTAGAGCTGGAAGGGTCTCATCCTCAAGCATGCTGTCTGGATTACCGAGGAGGCAGCCGCCACATGGCCCAGAAGCTGCATGCACCAGCAAGCTATGGTTAGTCGGTGCTTGCAGTTCTGTAATGATGGTGCAGATAGACCGAAATCTTGAGAGGGGCAAGGGCGCTGTGCCTTGATGGGTGTTTAGTCACGCCCCTATGAATTCTATGTCCTGAGTGGGGCGGAGCTTTGACTTCTCTGTGTTTATGCAGAGACTGAGGAATCTGCAAAGCTTTACTACCAGTTTGACATGATGATGTACTTGGCACCTTGACTTCCCTACTATGAGCCAGTCGTCTAGGTAAGGGTAGATTTTGATGCCCCTCTTGCGTAGGAATGCTGCGACCGGTGCCACACATTTTGTAAACACCCTGGGAGCCAGCAATAGCCCAAAGGAAAGAGTGGTGAACTGGTAATGGCTCTGTGCCACCACAAACCTGAGGAAGAGTCTGTGGTGGGGTTGGATGGCTATGTGAAAGTAAGTGTCCTTTAGGTCAAGGGCTGCGAACCAGTCTCCAGGGGACAGGGAGGGAACAAACTGAGACAGGGAAACCACGCGGAACTTTATTCTCCTTATGTACTTGTTTAGCGTTCTGAGGTCTAGAATAGGCCGTAGATCCCTGTTGGGTTTGGGGACCAGGAAGTATCGGGAGTAAAACCCCTTGCCCCTCTCCCACTTGGGGACCTTTTCTATGGTCCCGAGGAAGAGGAGTTTTTGGCATTCGGCCTCGAGCCAGCATAACTGTTCTTGGTTTCCCAGTGCTGCATGAGGGGGGCGATTTTCTGTCCCAAGGGGTTGAAAGGAAATGGATGCAGTATCCTTGCACCACTGTGTTGAGGACCCACTGGTCTGATGTAATGTGGGCCCACCAGAGGGCAAAGTGGTGCAGGCAGTAGAGGAAGAATAGGGACCATCAAAAACACTGTTTATGGCCTGAGGAGCAGTCAGACCCCTGTCCGCGCCTTCCGGACTGTGAGGCATTGAGCTTTCCCCCCTTACCTGGCCAATTCTTGTCCTTATCCGGGTCCCCAAGGTGGCGCTGGAGGAACTGGAGAGATCTTGGGAACTGACTCTGCAGTTGAATCTGTCGCTTTAATTGCTGCAACTGTTGTTGGAGCTGTTGATGTGGTCTCATCAAGTGCCTGTTGGACTGCAGGGTGTATATCCCTGGGGATCGAAGCATGGCCCTTGAGTCCTTCATACCATGGAGCTTCGTGTCCATGGATGAAGCAAAGAGGTCAGGGCCTTCAAAGGAGACGTCTTGGATAATTTGCTGCATCTGTGCGGATAGGCCTGAGCCTTGGAGCCAGGCCGACTGACGCATGACGACTGTGGAGGCCATGATGTGGGCCACTATATCCACTGTGTCCCAGGTTGCCACCAGAGCATCCCTGGATGCCCTCTCTCCTTCCTCTAGCATTGCTTCAAAGTCTCTCAGGCGCTCCTCAGAGTTGCCCGTGCGGACATTTCGCATGGCCTCCCACAGGTTAAAGATGTAACGGGTCATTAAGGCTGAATGGTTGGAGATACGAAGCTGGAGGGCCGCAGAGGAGTATACCTTCCTTCCCAGGAGGTCGAGTTTCTTTGCCCCTTTTTGGGGGGGGGGGCATGGAGCTCAGTTGGCTCTCTCTCTCTCCCTTTGGTTTACAGCATCAACCACCAAAGACCCTGGGGTGGGGTGATGAAATAGGAAAGAGAACCCGTCAGGAGAGATGCAGTATTTCTTATCCGCGACCTTGGACACTGGCGGGGATCAAGGATGGCACTTGCCAGTGTCCTTGGACAATGCAATATGCTCCTGAGTGTAAAGGGATTGCCACCCTTGCTGGAGGGGTTCTATGGCAAGCATCGAAGAGGGTGTCGTCATCTTCTTGGATTACTCCTAATTTCAATTTAAGGTTCACCGCCATACGGCGGAGTAGGTCCTGCTCAACATGGGGATCCCCCTTGCGGTCAGCAGACATGTTGATTAGACGCTCATCTGGTGATGAGGAGGATTGGGCCCAGGATCTACTGCATTGCGTAGAATCAGGATCAGGTTCGTCGTCAGAGAAGTCTGAGGACTCGGATGGAGGCGACCAGGCCTAGCGGAATGAGGCATCATCGGTTGTTGAGCTCAGCCAATTGAGGGTCCACTCATTATGGGACGATCTCACTAGAGACGTAGGCACAGTGGGAAGCATGGACACCTCCGCATGCACCTGTGGTCTTGTTGACCTCACTGAGCTCCAGGATGGGGAGCTCCTGCAAAGTCTCTTTCTCAGGCGCTCCTTCTGAGAAGGGGAGGGGCGGTCCTTGGAGGACAATCTAGAAGACACTCCACCTGATGTCTGGGAACCCGGAACCGAGGGCTCTTCAGAGGTGAGATGGAGTGAGGTTCCCTGTCCCTCTGTACCCGACTGTGGTACCAGTGGAGGCAATTGAATTAAGTTTCTTAATTCAAACTAATTTGCTAGTGTAGACATAGTCACTGTGCTTTATAACCTGCTCATCACTCCTTCCTGTACCCAAGCTATATCCCTAGATCTGCAGAAAAACCTTGTTCTCTCTTGTGCAGCCTTGTCAGGCAGCTGCATAAGCGGAATTGTCCTGCTGACTTTCAGCCCAAGGACCCCTATCTCTTGCAGGGAAAGGAGCTCAGATTTCAGTCAGCAACGGAAGGTGAATTGTGTCTTCTGTTCACTAGCCATGAACGGTTGTTCTGCCAGGGACCTTGGCAATTATAGCCTTTTAAGTCCAACACTGATCCTAGGTAAGATAATTTGAAAGTGGGGGACTGTGCTGGTGTGATTGGGTGGGGGCTGTTTGCACCATTGTTCCCTGATCACCTTTAATCACCAGCTTTTAGCAGCCTTGTGATTGGCCTGCCCCTGTGTGACTAACAAGGGGCAAGGGCTAACCTAGGCAGAGAAGGCCTTTAAAAGCCACTGCTTGAGCAACCAGAGGGAGTTTGTGAGGGACTTTGAGGAGGAGTTTGGTGAGGCCAAGATGGTGAAGAGGAGCTGTACTGCTGGAGCTAGCACCCCTGCTGTTTCCTTTGCCTCTGTTTGTAGCCAGACAGATTGTCTGTCAATGGATATCTCCACCCAGACCCTGGTGTGGAATTGCAGGGAGTGCGGCCTTCATTTTCCTGCCACTGATGATCAGGCTAGGGAGATGAGCCTATGTGATAGGTGCCTTCTGGTGGCATCTCTTCAGAAACAGGTAGGAGAGTTACAGGAGGAGGTGTCACGACTCAGGGGTATCTATGCCCTGGAAAAGTTCCTTGACAGTGACCATGATGAGACCTGCAAGGAGGAGGTCCCTATCCTGGTGCCAAGGGCTACTGCCATAGCTCTGGAAATGGATGGGATGCCTATGGCAGAGGAAGGACACTGGCAGCTGGTCACCTCTGGCAGTAGACAGTGCTCCACGCCTGCTCACATCCCACCATCCATTGTGGTGAGGAACTGTTATGCGGTGCTGGACACGATGCAGGAGGTAGAGGAGATGCCATCCACTCCAAAGGCTGGGCAGATCACAGCCACCTCACCTAAGAGGAAACGTAGGGTTGTGGTGATTGGGGACTCACTCCTGAGAGGAATGGAGACACCCATCTGTCGCCCTGACAAGGCCCCTAGAGAGGTATGCTGCCTGCCAGTTGCCCGTATCCGAGATGTAACGGAGGGATTGTCTAAATTGATCCGCCCCTCAGACTACTACCCCATGCTTCTTATCCATGTGGGTACCAATGATACTGCGAGAGGTGATCCTCAGCAGATCAAAGGTGACTTCAGGGCTCTGGGAGCGAGGGTGAAGGAGTTTGGGGCACAGGTGGTGTTCTCCTTGATCCTTCCAGTCAAGGCTAGAGGCCTGAGGAGAGACAGATGCATCCTAGAGGTGAATGCCTGGCTGCAAAGATGGTGTGGTCAGGAGGGATTTGGCTTCCTTGACCATGGAGTCCTGTTTCAGGACAGAGGATTGATAGGCAGAGATGGCCTTCACCTGTCCAGGAAGGGGAAGAGTGTGTTTGGGCACAGACTGGCTGACCTAGTGAGGAGGGCTTTAAACTAGGTTCAACGGGGGAAGGAGACCAAAGCCCACAGGTAAGTGACAGTGTGGGTGATCTGGGGGAAGGGATGGAACTGGGGGGAAGGGGGGGCCTGGGGCTGTACCAACAGCAATAAAAGAGAAGGCAGTTGGAACAGGGGGGGGGAATCAAATAAATGTCTTAAGTGCTCTACTGAAGCCCCAGTATGTGAGGAGAGTGGGGGAGGAGAACTCCAAGAAAAAATGCAAGGTGGTTTATGTAATAGAATTAAAAATCAACATGACAAAGTAGGGCAATCGACCAGGTATCTTAGGTGCCTGTACACTAATGCGAGGAGCCTGGGAAATAAGGAAGAAGAATTGGTAATGCTAGCACAGACAAGGAACTATGATATTATAGGAATAACGGAGATGTGGTGGGATAGTCTGCACGACTGGAGCTCTGCCATGGATGGGTGTAAACTGTTCAGGAAAGACAGGCAGGGAAGAAGAGGGGGAGGAGTAGCGTTATATGTAAAAGAGCTCTGTGACTGCTCAGAGCTCCATTATGGAAGTGGAAGCGTGCCAGTAGAAAGTCTGTGGGTTACACTGAGAGGGGAAAGCAACAAGGGGGATGTTGTGGTGGGTGTCTGCTATAGACCACCAGACCAGAAGCAGGAGGTGGATGAGGTGTTCTATGGACAACTAGTGGAAGCTTCTAGATCACAGGCCCTGGTGCTCATGGGGTACTTCAATTACCCTGACATCTGCTGGGAGGCCAATACAGCAGTGCATGGGCAATCCAGGAAGTTTTTAGAGAGTGTTGGGGACAACTTTCTAGTACAAATGCTAGAGGAACCAACTAGGGACCCTGCACCGCTTGACCTGCTGCTCACAAACAGGGAAGAATTGATCAGGGAGGTAGAGGTAAATGGCAAGCTAGGCAGTAGTGACCATGACATGGTTGAGTTCAGGATGCTGATTAAAGGAAGGAAGGAAAGAAGCAAAACAAAAACCCTGGACTTCAAAAAAGCAGATTTTGGCTCCCTCAGGGAACTGATGGGCAGGATCCCTTGGGACGCTAATCTGAACGGGAAGGGAGTCCAAGAGAGTTGGTTATATTTTAAAGAAACCCTGCTAAGGGCACAGGAAGTTGCCATTCCAATTAGGAGAAGGAACAAACATGTGAGGCAGCCAGAATGGCTTAGCAGGGAACTCTGCTCTGAGCTTAAACATAAAAAGGAAGCTTACAGGAAGTGGAAGCTTGGTCAGCTGACCAAGGAGGCATATAAAGATATTGCTAGGGACTGCAGGGATAAAATCAGAAAGGCCAAAGGACAAATGGAGTTGCGGCTAGTGAGGGATGTAAAGGATAACAAGAAGGGGTTCTACAAGTATGTTAATAACAAGAGGATCAGGGATGGTGTAGGTCCCTTGCTGAATGGGACAGGCATCCTCATGACGGAGGATGAAGGAAAAGCTGAAGTGCTCAATGCGTTTTTTGCTTCAGTTTTCACAGGCAGGGTCAGCTCCCAGCCCACTACCCTGGGTGTGGCAGATGGGAGAGAAGAAGACAGGCCCTTGGTGACGGAAGGTCAGGTTACGGACTGCTTAAAGAAGCTGGATGTGCACAAGTCCATGGGGCCGGACAAACTGCATCCAAGGGTGCTAAGGGAATTGGCCGATGAGATAGCAGCACCGCTGGCCGTTATCTTTCAAAACTCATGGAGAACGGGGGAGGTGCGAGAGGATTGGAAAAAAGCAAATGTAGTGCCTCTTTTCAAGAAAGGGAAAAAGGAGGATCTGGGGAATTATAGACCAGTCAGCCTCACCTCAATCCCTGGAAAAATTATGGAGCAGATTCTCAAAGAATCCATCCTCAAACACTTGGAGGAAAATAAAGTGATCAGGAACAGTCAGCATGGATTTACCAAGGGTAAATCATGCCTGACCAATCTCATCTCCTTCTATGATCAGATGACTGGTTTTCTGGATGCAGGAAAAAGCGTTGATGTGATATACCTTGATTTTAGCAAGGCTTTTGATACAGTTTCCCACAGCATTCTCATTGGCAAATTAAGGAAGTATGGGTTGGATAGGTGGACTATAAGGTGGATAGAAAACTGGCTAGATCAACTGTTTCAGCATGTAGGAATCAATGGTTCCTTGTCTAGCTGGCAGCCAGTCACGAGTGGTGTGTCCCAGGGGTTGGTCCTGGGGCCAGTTCTGTTCAACATTTTCATCAATAATCTGGATGATGTAATAGACTGCATTCTCAGTAAGTTTGTGGATGACACCAAGCTGGGGGGACCAGTAGACATGTTGGAGGGCAAGGACAGGATTCAGGGAGACCTAGAAAAATTGGAACAGTGGGCCAATAGAAATCTTATGAGCTTCAGTAAGGACAAGTGTAAAATCCTGCATGTGGGATGAAAAACCCCATGCACTGCTACAGGCTGGGAAACATTCAGCTAAGTAGCAGCATTGTGGAAAAGGACCTGGGGGTCATGGTGGATGGGAAGCTAGATATGAGTCAGCACTGTGCTCTTGCTGCCAAAAAGGCCAATGGCATACTAGGCTGCATCAAAAGAAGTATTACCAGCAGATCGAGGGATGTGATCCTTCCCCTCTATTCTGCACTGGTAAGGCCACATCTAGAATACTGTGTTCAGTTTTGGGCTCCCCACTACAAAAAGGACAGGGACATGCTAGAGAGAGTTCAGAGGAGGGCAACCAAAATGATTAAAGGGCTGGAGCACAAGCCCTATGAGGAAAGACTTGAAAGCATTAGGCTTATTTAGTCTGCAGAAGAGAAAATTGAGGGGGATTTGATAGCAACCTTCAAGTAGTTGAAGGGATGCTCTAAGGAAGATGGAGCTCAACTGTTCTCATTAGTAACAGAGGACAGAATGAGGAGCAATGGTCTCAAGTTGCGGTTAGGAAGGTCGAGGCTGGATATTAGAAAAAACTTTTTTACTAGGAGAGTGGTGAAGCCTTGGAATGAGCTGCCAAGGGAGGTGGTGGAGTCTCCATCTTTGGAGGTGTTTAAGGCCCGGCTGGACAAAACCATGACTGGGATGGTTTAGTGGGAGTGGTCCTGCCTCTGGCAGGGGGTTGGACTAGATGACCTGTGAGGTCCCCTCCAACCCTTTGATTCTGTGATTCTAGACAGACACATTGGGTCCTCCACTTTCAGTACTGGATGCTAAGTTTAATCACAATGACAAATTAAACAATCTTGTGGCTGGCCTTTCTAGTCACCTTTACCCTCAACTAGCAAGTGTTGGAATCAGTTCCCCTGCTTGTACAAGAACCACACTGCCTTTGTCAAATGAAAAACATCATTTTCAGAGCTCCAGAAACCCCTCTGTTCAAGATGAGCTCTTCTGACAATTCCTAGCAAATAACTCATCAGTTTATTTGAAACATTTGAAGGTTGTGGCATACGTGGGCACTCCTAGCGCTCTAAAGATATCTCTAACATATGCAGTATACAGTATATGCCAATTGTATTTCATACACCTTCTTCTGAAATGCCAAGACCTTAGGACCTCAGCGGTACTACAGATAAGTCCTTTACCAACTGTTATCATGCTAGGCATCTGGAAAGCTATTTGCAGAAATATCTATAGGCATTGGAGGGTGGAGGAAGGAGTATATTAGCATCATCTGAGGATGATTTGAAAAGTAAATTTCCATTCCTCTGAAATGCCATCATTCGGTAGGACTGTGCTATGAGTTTGGTGCCCACATAACTCCTTCATTTATAAAGCTCTTACTCTAAATATGGGAGGAAATTCCATTCTTGCCCATTATTCTAATATAATTAAACTCTGCCTACCCTTTCCCTCCCTAGTTTGAAGATTCACTGCTCATTACTTTCCATGAATAATGAATGAGGAGAGAAGCTGCTAACAGAGAGGAAATTATCAGGTAAGAAATTCCTCATTCTCTTTAATGGTTTTACAAAGCTGATACATCTAATATGACTTGAAACTCCTCATTATCCTGCTCCCCAAAGCACTCAAAGAATATTGATAACTCTCATGTGCCATTATATGATTAAACGTGCTTATTATATTGGTTAATAACAATGTCTAAAGAAGAATAGTGTTCATCCAGTGGATAATGTTATAAATGCAGTGGGTAAAATATTTTTAATAATGCTTTTTCTGAACATGACAAAGGTTTAAAAGGATGGATGGAAAGTGATGTGGGATTAATGTATTCACCAAATATTAAATTTTGAAATAGAATACAACTGTATGAAGATTACACAGTTGCACAGTCTGGAGTGGTTCATAACTGAGCGCCAGCCTGAGGGTAGACTTCAAAAAGCAGGACAGGCATCTCAAATAATCATATGTTCTATAATTAGATTACACCAACCCAGTGAAAAATGTGAATTCCTGAAGTGAGTAAGTCATACCCAGGAGCCACAGACAGTCCCTGTCTTGCCACCCCAGGTAATCTGGACTTAGTGATTAATGGTCACTTACACCAAAGCTCACCAAATTTTCAGGTTTCTCCCAGTCCCAAGAACCCAGTAACTTACCCCTACTCAATTTGTGCCTTAGCTCTCTCACCAATTCTATAGTAAACTAACTAAGAATTTATTAACTAAGGAAAATAAATTAGAAATACTTACGAGTTAAATGAGGCAACCTATATAGACAAATGATTTAAAGCCTATTGTTTCAAAAGATGACAGAGATGCACTAATTTGTCACTACTGAATGTCTTTTAGGGCTAATCCAAGTTGATCCTGGGACTCTCTACTTTTGTTTCCTAGTCCCAGTCCAGAAAGCAAAGAGATGAAAATTATTCTTGTCAGGTACTTTTATTTTCTTTGTTCAGAATTCAAACTGATAGGATGAGCACTTTTTGCATGTAGCACCTCCATGGGTGTAAGAGAACCACTGTGCAAGTCTTTGCGTCATGATATTTCACAATCTCCTATTTAGTCTTGATAGACCTTCTTGATTGGCCAGGGAATGAATGATTTCTCCTTGCTGGGTCTACAAGTTCAGAGCAGGCATTTTTACAGTTAAAAAACAAAGGTCACATATTTACCTTACAGCATGGAATACAGACTTTACAAGTTGCATGCCGCACCTTACAAACATTTTGTAGAGACTAAACAGTTCCTTACAAGTTCTAACACCTTTCTCGATCAGTGCTAACATACAGTCTAGTTGCTCTGGTTTCCAGCTATGAATTTGTCAGTGCTCAGCTGATGCCTACAAACTTGGCAAGAACTTTCACCTGCTTAACCCACACTATTAAATATGAATAAAAATCAGTTGGATAAATTTCAGTGCTGTAAAGTACACACACAAATTGACACTTCTAGTTTTTCCTGGTAGTATGTAAAGACCAGCTTTTACCTACTCAGTCTCTACAACAAAAGATATTTCATAATATTTATTGTACACCTAATTCCTTTCATAAGAATTAAATGCATTGTTCTGAATTCCTGTTAATCTGTTCAAACCTACAATTTAGAATGTTCATAAAGCTATGACTAGATCCTTTATGCATCAGTGCTCACTAGAAATAGCATGAAGGAGATGGAGTGAAATCCGGACCCCACTAAAGTCAATGGCAAAATACATGAAGTATATTTTCTAATAGAAAAGTGTTTCATGCATGCATTCTGGTTAATAATATCTCTGCAGAACTTTCTGACAAAAGCACATCTGATGAAATTACAGAAAAAAATATTTTCATACCTGTGTTGCCAGTCACTGAACAGAACAACCTGGCAAAAGCTTTCAAAAGTTTTTACATAGAACTAGCTAAGAATCATGATTCTGGAAAGTCATTGGGATGTTTGACCCTCATTGTAAAAGTGTGCTCCCAGATGATAAATTTATAAAGAGTATGCGCACATAATCTCCCCCTTTGTGGTTTCTAATGAAGAAAGAGCAAAACTGTAAAGTGAATTCTGCACCTACATGCATCACTCCTCTTGAATAATGGAAGAATGCACACACCAGCGTTCCAGCTTTGAGCCATCCTGCCTGGCTCAGTTGATGTGGACAGAGTATTTTCAAAATTTGGCTACAAATTTGACTGTAGTAAAATGGGCCTTGAAAAAGACTTCAAAAAGATAGCTGCGAGCCTATGCCATGCAGGACTTCTGCAGAAATTATCCTGAGGGTGCCACATAAAACAGTGTTTTATAAATATTTTAAAATATTGGGCCCAAATGTTAAATGTCTTTATTTATAGGCTAATAGTTCTAAGTCTACAGCAGTGAATTGTTTGTTCAAATGAAAAGTTTTATTTGGTGATCATAGTTGTATTTTCTTAAACTCAAGGTGGTGGTGTGTTTTGAGTTCTGTTTTAGTTGTGCTGCAAACCACTTTGAATTCTGTTCATCAAGCATAAATTTACTGAATACTTTTTCACCATCCTTTTGTCCACTAAAGTAAACCTCAGTGTTTATCCAGAAAAATTAAGTTTTTCCACTGACTTTCGGGAGTTTTTTATTGTAGGAGGGAACACCAACATATTCCTGTGGAAAATAAAATAAAAACCAAAAATGAAGGGCCCTATTAATATATCACTTGAGAGTATTTAGGATTGGACGTCTTTCTGAAAGAGATGCTGTAATGCAACCAAAGTTTTAGGTTTTAATGTTGCTTATTTACATTGTATGGAAGAATAATTCTCTTAATTGAAAGAATGACTGAGTGAAAGTCATGATCTGTGTTATGTAGGGGCTTAGAAGAATGATCAAAGGACATCCTTCTAGTCTTAAAATCAAAGACTTCTTGTTTTCTGGAAGGACTGTCTGACTCTCCAGCAAGTGGATAGCAATGGGAGTAGATTTCAATTGTGTTAGAGGCAGTGTAATTGTTAAGCACCTGATCAGTATGGCATTGTGGATGCTTTTGGCAGAACTCTTGCTGGTGGTTTATTCAAGGAAAAACTGGCTGGGTCACCCACACCTCCAAGTAATATTTAGGTTGTACGTGATGAAAGACAAAGCTGTACAACTTCTGTAAATGGCTGATGCTTGAGTCCATGTTGTTGTCTTACTGTTTCACTTATTGGCTGCATTAGATATTGACTATGACCAGAGAGAGAATTGATCTCTTTGCTGCAGATGTAAGCCCCAAACCCTGTAGCTTACCTCTCTTTCACAGGTATTCTTGTGTAACTCCGTCAGCCACTCACACCTTGGACCTGGCCTTCAGTTTAGATGTTAATAGCAAGCTGAAGTTGTTGTCTTTAGCAGAACATTACCTCATTGTGACAGTGATAAGAGCTCTGCCAAGCAAACAGACAGACTTCTGACCTAAATTTGACTCCATCAAATTCTAAAGTATACTTAAGGACAGCCATACTCCACCAATAAGAAAAGGAGTAGAGGACCTGGTGAACCATATGTGAGCCTTAATCATTGTTGCACTGGTCCTCAAATTGCCCTTCCTCATTGCCTACACAGAGCACCTGGGTTTTCTAGCACTCTACACCAAATGAAGAGAGAGGGCTGGAAACCCTAGACTGGTTGTTTCAAGATTTTTGTTTTCCACTAAGAATTTCTCCAAGCATATATTGAGGTATCAGAGGGGTACCTGCTCGTCAATGAACAGAAGGCAGTCATCCACTCTCATCCTCCTGGACTCCTCTGTAGCATCTGGTACTGCTGACTGCTAGTAAAAGGAATACAAGAGAGTGTGCTAAAATGGTGCAAGTCCCTCAGGGATGGATACACTCAAGCAATCATGATAGAAAATTGAACATCTGCCTGTATAACCATCATTTATGAAGATGAGATTATAAACAGATAATCCACATCTGCAGCAAGAACATGAATCATAGAAACTGGAAGGGACCATGAGACATCATGGATTCCAGTCCCCTGCACTTATGCCAGGATCAGTTACTCTCTGAATGTTGAAATCTCCTGGACCAATAAGTGAGGGCTATTACCACTGGTGCTAGCAAAGAACCAGAGACCTTATTTGGGAACTATTCAGTGCTTGGCCTACCAATTAAGGTGACCAGACAGCAAGTCGGATAAATTGGGACACAACAGGCAGGGTAATAGGCACTTTTTATTTAAAATAAAAGCATAGACTGTATATAGGGACCCAAGGCCAGTGCAAGGATTTTTGTGCCCCCTTCCCCACATTTTGAGATAACATATTCATATATTTTTTTAAATAGAGAAAAAAAATTCACTTCCATCTAATTTGGCACCCCTTAAAAGTGGAGGGCCTACGCGAGTGGTTGTCAAACATAAGGTCAGGACCCAGTACTTGGCTGCAAAATCTCTTACTGCTACTGCCTCACAACTGGAGTGCATTGCTCAAAGATGTAATTGCTGGGTCATGGGCATAAGTGATTTTTTTCAGGAGGGGCCCAGTCCAGCTTTGAGCCTGCTGCAAGAGGCTTGGAGAAGGAGATGGTCTGTGGTGCTTTTTATAAATGGCAGCCGCTCCGAGACAGCTTCTGTTGCTTGCGTGGAGCTGCAGGGAGGGAGCCAGGTACAGTCCCTGATGCTTGTAAAAAGTGGCAGAAGCCGTCTCAGAGTGGCTGCCGCTCGGAGACTACTCCTGCCACTTGAAGACGGTCCGTGACAATTTTTACAAGTGACAGGAGCACTGTCCGAGCAGCAGCCACTCTGACATGAGCTGCAGGAGCTGTCTTGGAGCCGCTGCCACTTGGAGACTGCTCCTGCCACTTGTAAAAAGTGGCACAGATCATCTCCAGCTCCTACCCTCTTGCAAGAGGCTTGAAGAAGGATACGGTACCTGTGGCTCCGCACGAGCAGCAGGAGCTGTCTTGGAGTGGCTGCAGCTTGCTGAAAGTGGCCTGGAGCTGAATTGGGCCCCTTTTGGCTGCACAGCTGGCTGAAGATCCAGGGCCTGTGCCTGGCTGGCCCTAGCGCAGTGATGCCCCTGATCCCAAGGAAAAAAGTTTGAAAACCACTAGCCTAAGTGACTGCCTCATTCACCTATGGGGTTGGGCCAGCCCTGTAGGGTCTGGCCCCCCAAAAAAATCAGGCTACCAGGCACCTTACTATCAATGAGCATCAGCTCAGTTAGGATGGGCTTATGTTGGGGGGTCCATGCCCACGAGGGCTCAGCTTTGGGCCTGGCCTGGTCAGGACTGTGTGGGGCCATATTCCCAGCCCTTAGGCCAGAGGTTCCCAACATTTTCCCTGCCATGGCACACCTTGCTACCTTTCATTAATGTGAGGTGCACCACCATATAGTTTCCAAATGAACTCATGAGTATGCACGAGCCAGCCCAGAGCTCTTGGGAGTAGTTTTTCAAAAAATTTTGTGGCATGCCTGGCTCAGGCCTGACGGCAGGGGTGTTATTGGTACACGGCACACAAGGCTCGTGTCCCGAATCCCAGTGCCAGTGCCCTGGGTCCTTGTGGGGCCCTTGCCTCTCCCGGTCTATGGCCAGATCAGGCTGGAGATCCAGGCTCCAGCTGTCTGCAGTGGTGGTGGCCGCTTCCAGCCCCTTCCTAGGCTGAGTGGCCCCCCGGCCACTGCTCCCTGCCCTATCCCCGGCCAAGGGCGGCCTGCGGTCGGGGAGTGGTGCCTGGCAGGGGCATCACGGCCCTGGGGAGGGACCTGGGGCATGGCCCCGGGCTCTGCCCCTGGCCTGCAGGCCCTGCTCCCTGGCCACAGGCCATGCCCCCTGGCTGGAGACGGTGGGAAGCTGCCGCATGCTGCTGTGGGTGGCTGGGCCCTGCATCCCCAGCCAGGGACGGGGCTGGAAGCGGCTGCTGCTGCTGCGGGTGGCTGAGCCCCAGTCCCCCACTGGGGACGGGGCTGCTGCGGCCATGGGGGGCTGGGCCCCGGATCCCCCACTGGGGACGGGGCTGCTGCGGCCATGGGGGGCTGGGCCCCGGCTGGGGACAGGGCCAGAAGCCGTCTCCGCGGTCGAGCCCTGGATCCCCAGCTGGGCATGGGGCTGCCACGGGTGTTTGGACCCCGGATCCCTGAGACCGGGGGGAGCCGCCAGCCCCAGGGCACCGGAGCTGGGATTCGGGGCACGTGCCCAGGGCGCCCAGGGCCAGCGACGCCCCTGCTGCCTGGGCCGGTGCCCTGGCTCCTTCCAGGGGGCAGCGATGCTCCTGAGGGCACAGCCGCGTGCGGTGGGGCGCTGGTTGGGAACCCAGCCTCAGGGGAGTTTCTGTGGCCTGTCCCCAGTCTCCTCCCCCGGACTGGAGCCTGGAGGGGTGCCGGGAGCGGGGTGCTCCTCCATGGGCAGGACCCGGCTAGTAGCTGGCGGCGGGGGAGACGCAGGGGCGGTGCGGAAATCGCTGCCTCTTCCCCCGCCCGCCGCGGCCCGCACCACCTGCCCCCTCGCGCCAGGGGGAGGCAGCGGCGGCTGGGAGCCACCCCCGCCTCCGAGCCGCTTATAGCCCGGCCCGGCCCGCCCCGCCGCGCGCCTGGGGCTGCGCTGCCAGCGGCGGGGAGCGAGGTGCGGCCATGGGGCGGCGGCGGCTGCTGCTGCTGCTCGGGGGGCTCGTCCTGCTCGGGCCCCTGCTCGCCTTCTCCGCGCCCCCCAACGGTGAGTCCGGCCGGGCCGCGGGGGGCAGACGGAGCATCCAGGGCCCGGGCTTCGCTTCCGAGCGGGCCCTGGGCGCCTCCCCCTAAAACCAGGGCAGGGTAGGTGCCCCTGCACCGCACCCGGGCCCTGCAGAGCAGCGAAACTGCCCCTCCTGCCGCCAAACCCCACTCTGGGCTAGGGCTGCCAGAGGTCAGGCCACAGGAGGACATGTTCTCCTTTTTACTTTTATGTCCTGCGTCCGGCAGGCGTTTTAAAGACGCATGATTTTGCCTGGCTTTTGATTTATCGGGGTTAAAGGGTGCTGGCATGTCTCCAAACACCCTGTCTTTAAGGGGAAGCGTTCCAGGGTCCCCTAAAAACAGAAAGCTATTCCATTAATGCTACGGTTTCTCCATGTGTCCGCCAATGTCCTCCTCTTTGTACTTCCCTGCTCTCCTTTCCGGGCTTTGCTATCTGGTGACCGTACTCTGGGCGGCTTCCTTTGGGTGCAGGTGGGACACAGAGGG
>ML681990.1:44607553-44685394 GCA_007922195.1 Podocnemis expansa | reverse complement strand
GGCGGCTTCCTTTGGGTGCAGGTGGGACACAGAGGGTCCCACTATGCTTGTGCCTCCATGCGACACAGAAAAAAGCTGCCCAGAGTGGCTCCTCTCTGTAGTGTAATGGTGTCCAATGGAGCCACTCCCGGCAGCTTTTTTCAGCAGCACGGCTGGGACACTCTGAAAGGAGCCGCTTCTTTTCAGGGCATGCCTGAGGACCCCTGTCCCGAGGCATGCAGCCAGGATTAGCCAGTCTGGGAGACATCATCCTGTGGCGTGCCTGGGAAGCAGTCTTGCTCCAGCCGTGACCACTGATGAATTTTCAGGCAGTCGCCACATTTTTTTCAGAAGAGGTGGCTGCCAGCACTAGCAGAGGGTCAGGGAGGAAGGTGGCCATCCCCTGAAATAGGGTTTTCCCCAGCGTTCCAGCATACTTTAACCCCTGTAAGCAAAAAGCCAGACAAAACTCATGTATTTTTAAAATACCCAATAGCCAGATGACATGAAGGCAAAAAAGAGGACATGTCCTCCTTTTGCCTGACGTCGGGTAACGCCACCCACACACCATGGCGGCACTGGTTGTAGGGAACAAAGTTGGACTGAGCTGGGCTGTGATGCCCCAAGCACTTTAGAGAGGTGCTAGTACAGGGGTGGCCAACCTTATGGAACTCAAGAGCCGCACAAGTTGATTATTAAACCTTCGAGAGCTGCGCTGAGGCATATAGCCCTATACTTGTACCTGCTCCAAAATTACTAAGTTCAAAATTCATTGCACACTTTAATTTTATTGTAAAAAGAGGGCAAATATTGATCGTACAATGTCAGATTCTAATAATTACTTAAAGTTACCTTGAAAATTAGGCCTATGCAGTAAAAACTTAGCTGTTGCTCAATGTAGAAGACTGCAGGCTAGTGGTGAGTTTCTTTAAATTTCTGACCATGCCACGCTTCTCCCTGCCATCCCCGACCATACCACCACTTCTCCCCACCGTCCTGACCCCCTCTTGAACTCCTAGGCTGGGGCTGCTTTCCTAAAGTGATCTGCTATCATTCTTCCAGGAGCCACATTTTTGCATTCAAGAGCCACATATGGCTCCTGAGCCACAGTGTGGCCACACCAGCACTGGTAACTTTTATAGGACCCCCTGGAGTTAGTGAGAGAGACCCCTTTGGAGCTACACAGCCCTTTTTCAGATCTGGGAAAGCCCAACAGAGGTTGGCCCACTTACCACTTTGTGCCTATGGTGGCCTGGGGCTGCAGAAACGCTGAGGACAATATTTCCTTAACGTGCTGTGGCAGAGGTGCAAGGAGTCAAGGGATCTGAATAATGCTCCTGGCTCCATCGCTGACTACTTGAATTACCTAAATCTCTTAAACAAACAAGGAGTCCTGTGTTTCTTAAAGACTAACAAATTTATTTATCATATCGGCGTTCATGGGAGAAAATCCCACTTCACCAGACGCTTTGAAGAGTCCCCCATCTTCAAGGTGTCTGACGAAGTGGGATTTTCTCCCACGAAAGCTCAAGCGATCAATAAATTTGTTAGTCTTTAAAAAACACAAGACTCCTTGTTTGTTTAGGAGACTTAGGCAATTCAAGTAGTCAGTCCTTAAAACAAACAAGGAGTCCCGTGGCACTGAAAGACTTAACAAACAGGACTCCTTGTTTGTTTTAGTGAACTAGACTAACACTGCTGCACTTTTGGAGCTAAGTCTCTTAATTTCCCTGAGCTTTGGTTTCTCTGAGGAAAAGGAGGATAGGATTGAAACACTGATCTGGAGAACCGGTCTCAAATAAATAGGATGAAATTCAGTAAGGTCCCGTGCAACATATGCCACTTAGACAGGAACAATCAGTTGCACATAGAGACAATGGGAAATGGCTGCCTAGAAAAGGAGTACTAGGGAAGGTGATCTGGGCAGTTACAGTGTGTCTCAAACTAAATATGAGCAACTAGTGTAACACTTGTTAAAAAAAAAAAAATCCAAACTTCATTTTGGGGTGTATCAGCACAGCAGGACAAGACACAAGAACTAATTCCTGCATTCTAGTCGGAGCTGAAAGGTCTCATTTGGAATACTGTGTCCATTTCTGGGCGCTGCATTTCAGGGAAGATGTGGGCCAATTGAAGAGGGTCCAGAGAAGAGCTGCAAAACATTAACAGTCTAGAAAGCATGATGTATGAGGAAAGGTTGGGAAAGACTTGATTTGTTAAAACTGGGGAGTGACATGGTGGTAATTTTCAAGTACATAAATGATATCGTAGTTACAAAGAAAGGAAGAATTTTTTTTTTTCTCTCCTTAACTTCTGAAGATAGGGCAAGAAGTAATGGGCTTAAACTGCAGCAAGGTAACAACTTGTATAGGGAGGATGTGGAATCTTCATCATTGGAGGATTTTAAGGACGGGTTGGTAAATGCCTGTCAGGAATGGTCTAGGTTAGGGGTCTCAAATACATGGCCTGTGGGCTGCATGCGGCCCACAGAGCTGCCTCCTGCGGCCCCTGATAACCCCCAGAATCCCGGGGCTCCCACCTTTCCAACCCTGGGAGTTTTCAACCCTATGATTCTATTCTGTTCTAATGGACAAAATGCCAAGCCTCTCTGCAGACAGAGACCAAGCAGCTTCACCTCCCCACTACGTTATCAGCCACTGACAGGAGAAGCTGAGCTGCTCTATTCACCCGCAGCACTTGATCAGGAACTGCCCTATTCACATGCAACAGCTGAAGCAGGCTGAGCTGTCCAGAGAAGGCTCGGGGGGGGGGCTGTCTTAAAGGAGGGCGGCCTGAGCCTGTGGGGAGGGTTCACAGGGGGCTCCATTCTGGGGGAGCACCAGAAAGCCCTACTACTAGCCACAGCAAGGCCCCCAGGGCTTTCCCCGCTGCTGGTCCTGGCACAGGCAGGAGGTGTTCCCCCCAGGAGGGTAGGGGAGTGTTTTTTCTTCCGCCTGCCCCAGTGCTGCTAAGTTCTGGCAGGCTGGGGATGTTTTCTCCTCTGCCGGCCCCACTCAACCAAATTCAAGCAGGCAGGTGGGTGGGGGTTGTTTCCCTTTCTGCCAACCTCAGAGTGGCTAAATTCAGGTGGGCAGGGAGTGTTTTCCCCTATGCCAGCCCTACCGCAGCCAAATTTGAGTGGGCAGGGGGTGTTTCCCCCTCTGCCGACCCCAGCACAGCTAAATTCAGGTGGACGAGGGGTGTTTTCGCCCTCTGCCAACCCCAGCGTGGCCACATTTGAGCAGGTGGTGGGGAGGGTGTTCCCCCACCACCAGTCCCAGCGTTGCCCCCAGGGCCAGGCAGGGGGCAGCTTGTTTATGGTCCTGTGGAGGGCTCTGACCATCCTGCTTGCACCCCATCCCTCTCCTCCCCTCCTGTCTTGGGGATATATGCAGCCCCCTCTTTTTAAAGCAAAAAAACGCCAAAATCTTCTAAAACAATTTAATTTTATTTAAAAAACTAAAATCTTTATAAAATTTTAATTTCAATTAAATTTAATTCAACTTTAATGAATCAAACTGCAATTAATTTATTTCAACTAACATCAATTTGAATTCAATAAATTAAATTTGTTTAATTTTAATTAAATTAACTGGTGGTCCTTTAGAGTTTGAAAAAGTATATTTTTTGCCCTCAAACCAAAAAAGATTGGGAACTACTGATTTATAGTGTAAAATTTTAAGTGTGTTTATTTATTCTTTTTCTTTTTGATGATTTTGCCATCTTGAATGGAAGTAATTCTAAAAGGAAATGTGTGTTTTGGCTTTGGAAAGACGGTCAAAATTAGCACTGACTTCATGTTACAGTTTCAAAAAAGTTAATAAATTGACTTTTATTAGCATACTCTATTACTCTTCATTTTTTACTGTACTTCCACATCATTGTACAAAAAGGTTTCAGTGGTGCAGCCCTTGGGCCAATATCCTAGTCCTCATGCGGCCCTCGAGGTGATTTAGTTTGAGACCCCTGGTCTAGTTAGTACTTAGCCTTGCCTTAAGTGCAGGGAACTGGATTAGATGATCTATTGAGATCCCTTCCAATCCTAAACTTATATGATTCTGTAAGATGGGGTAATGCTACTTAACTGCCTTATTAAGGGTTTTCAGATCTATATATGTGAAGGCATTTTCCATAAAATGGTTTGGGTTTTTTAATGTAAATAAATGTAATTTTTTGCCATTTGTGCTGTTTACTTTTGCCTCACCATTCAGCTTGACCAATAAAGACAGACAAATCAATTCCATTTTCTGGTTCTCCAGCCCCAGCACAATGCTAATCCCTCTGAGTTGAAAACACTATAACAGAACCTTTAAATCCAAACAAAAAGCTGTTTTAATTGGCAGAAAATAGATAATATAACAAATAAAACATTGCTTGTAGCAAGTTTTTCCAGTGATACTGTGCCTGTATGTGGATGACTGGTGCAAATTTATGTCATCTGTAAGGATGACAATAGAAGTACTTACCCAATTCTCATTTTTAATGGAAAGTTTGATACATGTCAGTGTGCATGTCTCTTTTGTTTGTATGGAAAGCTTTTATTATGGATTTAGATCTCTATTTAACCTTGAGGTTTAAGCATTTAGTTCATATTTAGTTTTTAAAATTTAAGTTAAATTTACTGGTTTAGAATTTGATTTAAAGTTTTTATTTTGAGATAACCCTTTGTTTTATTTGGTTTTTAGCTGTTCTCTGAATATTTTTATCATCACTGTATGATGTTGTTAGGAATAAATGCTATTTTTATCAGTTTTATAAGTTTTAACATATATCAGACATGTTTCAACAATTTCCCAGAAAATCATTTAAAACAATATTTAAATTATGTGAGTCTATATTGTCAGAATCTGACAGTCAGAGCTGTACTGAGAATAAAAAGAATTTGATTCAACTAGTGCTTCCTGACCGTGTCGCAAATGAAGCTATGCATCAGGATATTTATTGTATTTTTTAAATGATGTTTTCCATGGAAATTATTTGCTTTGTTTTTATGACTAGCTTTCTAGTGTAGGATCTTTAAGATCACCACTAAATGGGAGATCCCTAAAAGAAATTTTGTTAAAGTATATGCCAAGTAATACTAGTATAAGATCACATTATTGAAAACTGCTTTTCACTTAACAGAAACAACAAATGTGTGTCTTATAACTCTCTCCAGAAAAGATGTAAACTATGGTCTTGCAATTGCAACCGTTTGACTGTCTAAGGACATTCAGGGAGTAGAATAATGCTTAATTCTTATTTATTGTTTCTTATAAAGAGGACTGTAATGCTACATTTTACAGAAGAAAAATGATAGCTATCAAGTTACATGGAAAAACTCTTAATGATTTCTCTTTAGTGGCATGAAAGAGCTAAAGAGTTACTGTTTCTTGTTCTGTGTTACAAAAGCAGTTCTTTTTCTTCTGTGTTGTCATACAGAACTGTATTTTGCTTTGAGTAGTACTGCATGGCCAAAGAATTAGCTATGTACATATTGAATATGCTAATCAATGCAGTAATGCCTTGGGGGCTGGTAAAAGGGTATAGAGCCTTCCACCAAGAACCAACTGGTATGAATGTAGCTATCAGCAATGGGTGATCAAGTCGCTCTTCAGGAGCTCAAGTTTGTTCAGTCACATCTGTGTAAAATGTAAATTGCCCCAGCCTCAAGTTTCCACATCAAAGGCAATATGGTCAGCATCCTTTGCTGATCCAGTTGCAGATCCCTCCTCCCTGACTCTCAGCCATTGCCTGAAAATTTGGCAGTGGGGGGGAGGGGAGGCATGGAAAGTAGCCACTCTGAGCAGCTTGTCTTGACAGTGTGAGGTCCACAGGCCCACCACAAAAGATGCTGCCCAGAGCGAGTCCTCCCCAGTCATGCCACTGAAGGGACATCCTCCCTAGGTATACCATTGAAAAGAGTCCTCCAGAGTGGCTTTAGGGCATCAGGAGCAGTAATTTCAGCTGCACTGCAGAAGGTGCTGTATGCCTCTCCCAATGGGCTTGGACACCTCTCATGGCACGCATGCTGGGGGTTGCCTACCCCGACAGCTGGATTATGAATTCCTCCTTAGGGTTTAAATAGCTTGCAAATTTGTTCTTGGAGTGACTAGGTAACTTACTGGACCAACTTCTTTTGGTGAAAGAGAGGCTCTTGAGTTTCACAGAGCCTTTCTCCAGAATCTGGCAATCAAGCCAAGGAATTAAACTATGAGAGATTGAATTACCCTTCCATCATCCTTAGGGAACAGTCTTTTCAGAGCAGATTGTAAGTGTACTGGTGGGACTAAGTTAGGAAGTTTGTGCTGCTTGTGATGCACTCATTTTGTGAGTGAATTTCCAATGCTGCAAATACAATGCCTTTAATAAAAAGGGAGGGTTAACATAAAGGGAAAAAAACTATACATATATTTGATCATAGTCACACCTGGATGTGAAGATTCAGAGATTTCTTGAAAATATTTCAAGGACATATCAGTGCTCAAAAAGCAGGTCTCAGATGTTTTCAACTGAAAACTTTCTTTAAGATGATGCTTTTAAGCAAGAATCTGTAATAAGAAACTGGTTTACTAATTAGTGAGTTTTTACTATTTTATGGGCTAAATAAGAGAAATGTAAATTGTTTTATACTTAAGTTTCTGAGTCAGATATATTCATTTGGTTCCTTCTAAAAGCTTTGTGTGTTATGGAGTATTGTAAATTCAACTTGCCTAAGACAAGTGGCTTTTTAGTGTTTGAGGAATGAGTAAAATACTGGGTTTTTTTCATGATGAACTACTGCTGGGTGAGCAAGAAGATCTTGTGTTTGGGGTATTATATGTTCAAGATGGATTGAAAGGCATTAGTGTTACAGGTAGAAGGGAATCGTTCTTCCCTTTTGAGTGTCAGCAATGATGGTTATTTTGAGCCTTCCCATTTTTCTTTTTGTGTTCTTTACTTTTTCTTGTCTTGTTCTTTTGCTCATGCAGGTAATAGCTCTTCAGACATGTGGGTGCATTTAAAGGGAAAATCATAAAGATCAAATAGTCGTAATCCATTTCTGTTTTACAGACTGCTCCATGTATAAAGAGTTGTTGAGGTTTTGAGGGGGTTGTTTGGTTTGTCAGCCCCCCCCCCCCCGTGGAACTAAATATATATTAAACTAATAAGGAGGGCCAGCAATGTGTGCGTAACCCAGCATATTGCGCTTTATGGAAGAAAGCACAATGTGGGTGGTTTGGTTGTTTTTTTGTGGGTTTTTTTTTTTTTAATTTTAAATGATTTTGTGAATGCATATTTGAGCTATGTACATCTCGTCAGCGGATCCTCATCTGAGAGCCAGCATCAAGACCACAGGCAACTGTTAGCAGCTAGAAATATCCTACTTCTAAACTTTATTTGCAAACAAAAGGCATTAGAGGCAGCGGAAAGACTGTGTAAAGCAGTGTTTCAGTTGCACAGCAGCTAGAGTTGAGCTCAACAAATGCTAGCCACCCGATTATCTCGGTGCCTAGAAATTACATGACATCTAGCTGTACTGCAGAAGCGGAACATCCCCTGCCACCAAAAGAAAGCCACAGCCAATGACACTTTCAGTGGTGCTGCAGTGTCGAAAATCCCCCACCCTCACCTTGGAAAAAAAAAGTCAGCACCCAGGGCAATTTCAGCAGCAGCAATGAACTCACACCTCTGGCTCCATAATTTTTAGGCTGGCTTCTGGAGGCAAAGCAAATTTGTTGAGCCCTGAGCTAGAGTAAGATGGAATCTTTTACCATTCAGCTTCCAGTAAACTTTGCTTGGATGAGGGAATTAGAACTTTGTTATAGACCAGCAGTACTGTCATATTAGCAAAGACGATAGCACAGACAGTCATAATAATCAAAGATTTGTGACTTCTTCCAGAGCATTGGCCAAGAGTCTAGAGAAAGCAAGGATAATTATTTTTGTGATATAATGCAGTGAATGTAAATATGTAAAAGTTTAGATTTTCCTCGAAGATAATTCATGTGTTATTAAGGCTAGTGAAGTAAAATACGATCAAATAAATTTTAAAGACAAATCCTGTAACTTTTCAGTTTTCAAACTCATTGATTGTCCTGATAGGGATAGGAACCTATAGCATCCCTGAAAGGAGGAGTGTCAAGTGAAGCCCCTGCTGCTACTGTTGCTCCCTTCTGCTTTCTGCTGCCTTTGACACTGCTCACTGCAGTTACTGCTGCCACCTGTGTCTCTAGTTGCAGTGGTGTGTTCTGGGCTTCCATCAGCAGCTGTTAAGTGATTTCACTGGGTAATAGGGAATCTCACTGCTACATCATTCTCTGCACTGTCTTCAAAACGTCAAAAATTCAGCTCCCTTGACCTACTTATCAGTGATTTCAGCTGTAGCAATCACTGAGCAGGAACAAGAACTCTAAATTAAGTGGGGTCAACTCTGTCTTTAAACACCAAAGGAGGAGAGTCAATTAGGACACTTTAAACAGAGTCCACATCACTAGTTTGGAATACCTGTCCTCATCTCCAATTTTTGCTTGCATTTGGCATCATTACTGTAAATTAATCAGTGGGGTTAAATTGAGAGGGACTCCCCCCCCACACACACAGTTTTTGCCTTTAAGTTGTGCAGTAACAAATTTCATTACCTTTTGAGATCACAACTAAACTGGCTTCCATATAGCTGTTTCAATGCAGAGATTCCCCAGGTGTCATTTAAATTCAGGATTGAGGCACAGGTCCAAATTCTGGACTAAACACAGTACAAACATGTTTATGGAAGTGCCCTTTGCTGCTCAGTTGATTGTTGAGTTTTGCACATAAAGTAAGGATTAAACCTCTGTTTGTATGAAGAATACATGGTGGTTGTCCCCAAATCAGAGTGATTTTTAAGTACAAAATTAATTTTCTGAGAACTAACAAGTAATTAGAGTTAAAATTTATTTTTAAACGGATCCTTAAAACAGTGTGGCCATCTGTATCTGATTTTTTTTTTTTTTTTTGTCCTGAATGATATAGCCAATACAATCTCTTTTTCAGACTCTTAAAACTTTGCCTATGTACCTAAAATTCATTGCAATTTTGTATATACTACATAATTTAGCTAAACAAACAATGAGTCTGATGTAACTTTTAAAGACTAATGAATTTATTTATCGCATGAGCTTTCATGGGAGAGAATCCCACTTTGTCAGATGCTTGAAGATGGGGAATCTACAGAATCTTCAAACATCTGGTGAAGTGGGGATTCTCTCCCACAAAAGCTAATGTGATAAATAAATTTGTTAGTCTTTAAAAGTGTCACCAGACTCCTTGTTTTGCTGGACTAGACTAACATGGCTACCCCTTTGGAACCTGGCATAATTTAGCTATGTTATTAATAATGGTGTCTAATTGCAATGGTTGTAATAAATTATAGGCAAGGCAACAACAGCTCAAATCAACTCTTAACTGTGGACATCATGACATCAGAAGTAATTCAGCCAGTCATTACCCACACTATACTGGTAGTTTCCATGCGACAATTCCATTGGTTGTAATGATTCAGCAGTGTGAAAGAGATTGGACTCATGTCAAGACTTCTTCTTGGTAGATGACCAGTCCACAGCTGTCCCTGCTCGTTAATGTTCTGCAACCAGATTCTAGCCTGGACCCCAATGAATCACAAGCTGTCCATAGCTCTGCTTCCTTACTTTCTCTGTGCACTGTAGCAGCACTGATGGGCAAGCTGGGTGAGACACAGGAGGAGCCCTTTAAAGCAGAGACACACTAGGACTTGAGTTTGCCCTCTACCCCAAGTCCCAATTTCGCATAGCACTGGTCTGGCTAATACAGTCCCTTTTCCTAAACGAAGCTCTTCTCCTTCCTCTTCCCTTCGCCAAGCCCCCACACATTCCTGCTCCACACATTCCCACGCACCTCATGCACATCCATCTCCCTCCTTGGGCTCACCACACTGCTCTTTGCTGGTGTCAGAGGAAGTGAGGACGACAGCGAGGTGGGGCTTAAGGGCCAGATTAACCGATACCTGACTTTGTGCTATGTTGTGATACAAAGCAGTTGTAAATCCAGTTTAACCTGCCAGTATCCTCTGTTTGTGGAAAAAGGAAAGGAAGAGTTTTGTACTGATAGCCAATGTTCCCTCTAATTATTCACAGACTGTGTGCACAAAAACATTTCTTTGTGAGCACCAATATTAGCACTATTGAATTTTTTTGTGCGCACTTTATTTTGTTGTGTGCGCAGGTTTCATGACCTGTGTGTGTACACACATGCATACAGCTTAGAAGGAACAGTGCTGATAGCCATGAAGTTAAAGTCCTGTATTTACACCCTTTCACAATGTGTCTCTCAACCATGACCTAGAAGAAGCATTTGTAGGAATTAGACACTGATTTCTTTTCCATGCTAATGTAATCCTTGTCCTATCTACCCTGCTAGTACCAGGAAGTCAGTTGTGACAGAGGTTAAGCACTAGACTGAAATCACCTGTACATGTCACATGGGCCTCAGTTCAGCTGTCAGAATTTGCCTCACATAAGTGACAAGGGGAGGAAAAATCTATATAGGAATGAATGGGATTTTTCCAGAGAAAGCAAAACTATCCTGATCATTTGAAATTTTACACCTGTTTTAGTGGCAGAACCCTATTTAAACTTAGTATTTCAATGGAAAAAATGCTCTCTTTTAGCTATGTGTATGTCATTGCTATCGCTCCTAACAGGAGTTTTAGGCATGAGTATCAAGGAAACTCTAGCTAGACCTCTCAGACAGAGCTGCAGCAGGAATCTGGCAAAGCTAGTCCAAAGGTAACAGATTTATCAGTTGTGTTACTACTGCTTAGAGGCCCCAACAATGATCAGGGCTTCATAGAGCATGGCATCACCTGCACACTTCTGTCCAGGAGCAGATGAAGGAAGGGGAGAGAGGAAGTAACCGAATTTTATAGATGGAAAACTGATGCAAAGAGAGATTATGCAACTTGTCAAATGCCATGCAGGCAATCTGAAGCAGCGCCAGGAACTGAAAATGGATCTCCTGAGCCCCAGTGCCATGATGTAACCACCAAGCCAGCCTTTCTGTTGGTAAATAGTTTTCTAGCTTGCAAATATTATGCAAATAGCTTGCCTACTGACTTTCATGTTCTTTATTTCTCAGGCACCATTTCTAGGAATGGCACCATGCGCGGAAGAACCTTTGCATTTCATCCCAAAGATAGCACATATGAACCTATACCTCTTCAGGATGACAGTGATACTGAAAGTGAATCAAAAGCTGGATCAGGATTCAGCAACCAAACCAGACCCTCTGTACCCACACAAAGATCCATCTCACAGGATGCTGAGCGATACCTGACTAGTCGATGGTTGACTCGTTTTGTTCCTTCAGTTTATACTTCAGTGGTTATGCTGAGTCTCCCACTGAATATTACAGCAATACTTGTGTTCCTGATAAAAATGAAAATTAAAAAGCCAGCTGTTGTATACATGCTGAATCTGGCTTTTGCGGATGTATTATTTGTGAGTGTGCTTCCTTTTAAGATCATATACCATTTTTCTGGAAACAACTGGGTATTTGGACCTGAAATGTGTCAGCTCATCACCGCTGCCTTCTACTGTAACATGTACTGTTCGATACTGCTCATGACTGTTATAAGCATTGACCGTTTCTTAGCTGTGGTGTATCCTATGCAGTCTCTTTCATGGCGTACGTTAATGCGTGCCTCGCTGATCTGCTTTACCATTTGGCTTCTAGCCATAGTTGGTGTTTTACCCATTCTCATCTCGGAGCAAACTATGAAAATACCTGAGTTAAACATTACAACCTGCCATGACGTGCTAAAAGAAGCTGAACTGACGGGATTTTACCGTAATTTCTTCTCTATTTTCTCTTCCATTTTCTTTTTTGTGCCATTAATAATTTCTACCGTCTGTTATGCGTGTATCATTCACTGTCTTAGGTCTTCTAATATTGTTGCAAAGCAGAGTAAGAAGACACGTGCTTTACTCTTGTCTGCAGCTGTTTTCTCTATTTTTATTATTTGTTTTGGACCAACAAATGTTCTCCTATTAATTCATTATATATCTTTTCCTTACAACAGCCAGTTAGAATACATCTATTTTGCCTACCTCCTTTGTGTTTGTATCAGCAGCATAAGCTGCTGCATTGATCCTTTGATTTATTACTATGCTTCCTCTGAGTGTCAGAGAGAGGTTGGCAATCTGTTGTGCTGCAAAGAGAGTCCTGAACCTAACAGTAGTAGCAGCAGTGGTCAGTTAATGGCTAGGACGAGTAGGAGGGATACTTGCTCCAGTAATCTGAGTAACAGTGTCTACAAGAAGTTGCTAACATAATGTTTTTGTATAAATGTTTATCATTAACCCTTTGAAGATTCTATGTAACTGCAGTAAAAATGCTTAATTGTATCAAAGAAGTGCACAGTCAAATTTTACCTGACAAATGGTAGGGTAAATTCATTATAGTAATACATGATTCTAACCACCACACAGGAATCTCTGTGTTTATATGTGTATGGATGAGGAGAGAAGAAGTAATATAAAGAACTTCCATAAAGCAGTTGAATATTAAATTCAGGTAAACCCTTTTATGTTGGCAGTTCAGTCTATTGTAAAATTCTGTGAAATATTTAATGTTCTAGGATTTTAAACCGCATACAATTCTTAATGGAGAGAGAACTTCAAACACTTCACTTGTCTCACGAGTGACATGAAAATGGGTTTTCCAGCCAACCTACAATTAAGTTTTTGAGTATCATTCTGCATGTTTAGGGCCCTAAAGTGGGGATTTCACATTTCCTCAAGTTTTACGTATTGTTGTTGAACAAACAAAAGCCAGTTTTGTGAACTGAACTTTCAGATTAAAAATCTACAGCAGCTGTACAGGGGCTCACTTTTTTTTTTTTGGCCTGGATGCCCTTTCAAAATATTTCAGGCTGTGACAACTCTCCCCTCAAAAGTGCTGACCCCCTCATGCCATGCAACCATTACCAGCATACTTGGGGGCTCACAGATTTTGACCTCTCCCCAATAATTTTGATGCCAAGAGAGATCATGGCCCCCAGTTTGAGAACCCTGAGCCAAAACTTACCTTTTGTATCAAAATTCTCCATTGGTAGCATAGAATTTGACATGGGGAAGAACGTGTGATGGTTCCATGGTTTAGACCATGATATCTTTAGCATAGAAGTTCTCCAAAAATGTATGCTGGTGTGTGTCCACAAAATAAACATGGAAGAAATCAGCATCTGCACATTTGGCTCTGTGTACATTACTATGCATTTGTACTCTTTTATAAACACTTGGCACTTTCCCTTCTGCAACTTACAAATGCATTTTTCCTGCATGCAAGTAGGCTTCATCACTTAGAAGTTTCTTCTCCATCCTTCATAAGAAGAGAGCAAGTCTGAGCAGTTTTGAAATAGTTCATTTTTTAAGTTTGTTATAAATGTTTTGGTGTTTAGCTCCAGAACCAGCAATCACTCTCCATGTATATCATCATGTTACTCTGAAGTGTTACTATGTGCTTATAGGAAAAAAAAAACCCAAAAAACTTTTGTTCTGCAAATGAACTGTATAGAAAATAGGATGTCATTTAGTGTCTGTTTTTCAGTAGTGACAAAGAAATCCCTGTAACTTTTGAAATAGGATTCACTTGCCATATGCAGAGTCAAATAAAAATTTTCTCTCTTGCAAGACGTAAGAAATTTAATCTTTCAGAAGATGCTGTGAAAATGGCACACTCTTGCCCAAACTATTTTACTTTTTTTTTTAGTGATGGCATTAAAATTGTTAGCTGCAAATATTAAATTGTATGGTATGCTCATTCATCTTCATTTGGATTGAGTAGTAAACATGTTTTTGCTACATTATACAAGTTTAAAGCTCATGCTGTGTGGTATAGTGTTTCATTTACTAAAAATGGATAAGGACAGGAGAGGAGTGGTAAAATGCAACTACTTCTGTGAAATCCCAGGAAGCAGCTTGTTGAAGTCGATGTACTGACAACACAGGTGCGTCCTGTCTCTGTATGCTTGAGGATCGGGATTGTATTTTCATTAACTGGACATTTGTTTTGGTGTTTTGTTGTTGACATTAGTTTATTTTTAGAAGTTGAGAAAAGTCTGGTTAGTCAGCTTTGGTAGACAGAAGTACACACTGAAAGGGAAGGAAATGTATTTTGGAAATAGTTTATCATAATGGGAATTCAGTTTTCCCTTGTCTTAGGATAAAGTACACATGAAAAGAAAGATCTCCTTAATACTATTTCAAATGTATTTATGAAGCTGTATTCTTTTCTGACTTATGAGTTCTACAGACTTAAGTAAAATCTGTAAATATTTAGTGTTTGTATATGTTATCTTGTAATAATTCCTTGGATTAATCAGACTCATCTATAGTTCATGGAAACTGCAATATAATACAGGAGACAACTGCTTATTTAATTTTTTAACACTTTGCAATTTCAGTTAATTTTGAATTAATAATAAAATGTATTTTTTCCTGTGATGTGCATATTTGACTCCACAATGCAACTAAGATTTCTTTAAATGAGTCCAACATCTAGAACTCCTCTGACATCTGTGAGGATAGTAGGTGTGCAAGGAATGTGTGACTGGACCCATTATGAGTTTCCCAAATATAAACATTGTAGATTAATTCTTCTGGTGTTTCCACAACTCAGACATGTCTTTGCAGGATGGATTTACAACATATTTGAAATTCTGTACTTATAGCATAAGACTGTACCTACAATCTTGTTTTTAATCACTTTATAGAATGTAATGGATTCCAGTCCCAAGCCAGTTCCTCAATAATTGAACTAACCTGCTCATGAATTTTTATTTTAATAAAACTGAAGTGTTCATAGCACATGAGATGCTTTTGCATAGTTAAGTTTCACAATGAAAGCATAGAATGGAATAAGTACACAGCAGCAGATAAAATAAAACAGCTGTGTAGCAGGCATAATAATTAACCCTTTAACTACTTGTCCACATATTGGTGTGGGAGCTAGGGCACATCCTGGAAAATAGTAAATCCAGACTACACCTGAGTAAATGGAACTGAATTCCAGTGTATTCAGGGAGAATGGATGCGTAGTTATACTTCCACTAACCTTGGATAAGTATCTATATCAGCCACTTCTATCAGCTCCCATGGCAAAATGGTAAGAGACAAACTGCCTACTCCCCATAACCCTTGAAAGGGACCAGTAATTAAAGTCTCACAATAATGTGGCCCCTGCTTCTCTACAATATCAACACCCTCAGTGAATGTTCCTTCCCCCCCATGACCAAGAAAAGCTACAAAAAAGGACTTGTAGAGTGCTGTGGTGCTGGGCTCTCCAGCCAAAAAAACCCCATGATGCTGGTGCTCCTGGGCTGGCTGATCTGCCCCAGGGGGTGTGGTGCACAGGTGCATAGCACCTGTGTTCCAGGAGCTGGGGTGGGACTGACTCATTCAGAGTACAGCCTCTGGCAGCTTCAAAGGGGCAGCTGTGTTAATCTAGTAAAGCAAAAAAAAGCAAGGAGTCTTATGGTACTTAAAAACTAACATTTATTTATCACATGAGCTTTTGTGGGAGAAAATCCCACTTCGTCAGATGCTTTGAAGAGGGGGAACTTACAGAATTGGATGAGAATAAATGCAGGGGCTTGTAAGACATGAGATCAGGTCATACTGCAACAGCAAATCAGAGCATTTGTAAGGATTCAGACTCTAGGAAACAGCACATGGAGGGTGAAGTCAAATTACCTGTTATAATGTGAAAAGAATCCATGGGCACGATTCAGCCCTGCTTTCACACAATCTAATCTGCATATTATTTGAGTTTTAGCTGTTGCTCTTTGAAGGCTTGTCCCATTGCCTAAAGACAACCCTTCGAACCTTAAACAGATGCTCACCAGCAACTACAGCCCTAACAACAGAAACATTAAAGCAGGCACATATCCTTGCAACAAACCACGCTGCCAACTTTGTCCACATCTCTGCACTAAAGACACCATCATAGGACCTAATCAAGCCAGCTACTCCATCAAAGGATCCTTCACCTGCTCATCCACTAATGTGATTTATGCCATCATGTGCTGGAAATGCCCCCATGCCTTATACATTGGACAAACAGGACAGTCCCTACACAGAAGAATAAATGCACACAAAACTGCCATCAGCAATCACAACACACACACAAAAAAAAAGTTGCTGAGCACGTCCAGCTTCCTAATCACTCCATTGATGATTTGTTAACGATGGTCCTTAAGATACTCAATGGGCCATCAAGACTTCAAAGAGAAACAGCTGAAATTCAAATAATATGCAGATTAGATTGTGTGAAAGCAGGGCTGAATTGTGACTATGGATTCTTTTCACATTATAACACGTAATTTGATGGCAACCTCCTTCTGTGTGCTCTTTCCTCGAGTTTGAATCTTTACAAATGCGCTGATTTGCTGTTGCAGTATGACCTGAGCCCAGGTCTTGCACACCCCTGCATTTATTCTCATCCAATTCTGTAGATTCCCTCTCTTCAGCTAATGAAGTGGGATTTTTCTCCCACAAAAGGTCATGCAATAAATAAATCTGTTAGTCTTTAAGTGCCCCAAGACTCCTTGGGTATGTCGACATCTCTTTTATTTCAAAATAACACTCATGTGCCACCCTACCCTCCTCCTGTCCCTGGAGCATCCTGGGCTTGCAGGGAACAGACCAGTCAGCCTGGGGTTGGGAGCACCACAGCCTGTAACCTCTGGCCCCAGCCCCACCAGTTCCAGCCATGTCCCCCCAGCAGCAGCCCCATGGCTAGCTGGTGGTAGTTGGGCTCCAGCCCCTGCAACCAGCCAAGGCTTCCCACTGTCAAACACTGTGTTGTCACAGCCCCATGGCTGGCTGGTCTGCAGGCCTTTCCTGGATTCCCCCAGTGCCAAGCAACAGCCTACCCTGCCTCCAGGCACAGTGCCACCATGGTGTTGGGCAGGTCCACAAGAAAAGGTAGATCTGAGTCTCCAGGAGCCTTTACTTGGCCCTGCATGTTGCTGGCGCTCGTCTTGCTTTTGAAGTGCATTGTTTAAAATCTTGACACTACTTTTCCTTAATAATACTTTTTCCTCTAAACTGTGGTTGATGAAGAAATATTGTTTTGAGGAAGCAGGTTGGTGTGTGCCTTTGTGATTACCACAGGAGGGGAAATGGCTTGTGTCATCCATCATGAATGGGCAGGAGCAGTGGAAATCTCACTCACACAATATGGCCTAGGAGAACATTTGAGAATACCCGGAACAGACACAACCTGCCGTCTGTCACTATTTATCCAATTTCCAGCATGGTGGCCTGTGGCTGAAGATACTTTCATCTGAGCTGTCAGTTGAGTTCTGTATGTAAAGGGACATATACAGTTTCCTATGCCTGGTGATGTCAGTTCTGACCTTAAGGAGTAACAGGAGTAGAGTGTTCCATGATCAAGTGCAGTGGCAGAAATGGGACTGGACCCTTGCTCGCCATACTTGTCCTGCTTCAGTAGTTACCTTGCTTCTGGAGACTTCATCTTAACTGCTGACTTTAATGCCTTAATAATTGTTACATGATGCCGTGCATTACAGTGAAGCACTACTTCTGAACATGTCATAATTGACTTTTCTGTATGTTGGTCCTTTAAAAACTATAAATAGTCAGTGTCAGCTAAATGCATCAGACTGTACTATGCTCTTTGCAGACATTTACAGAGGAAGTGCTTAATGGAGAATTGTACATTAACTGTTACTAACAGGAAGAGTCAAAATAACCACCCTGACTACACATCGCACTTCAGCATGTAGACACTCATTTATGCTTCTAGTAATGCTTGCTAGGGAAATCATTAGACCTGAGGTAGGGGTTAGATTGTTTGAGACTTTTAGACTCAGGCAGAACAAGGAATAGAAAACACTTATATACCCATCTGCTTACTTATCTTTAGCTCTTACCTTTTTGTGCAGGGTGAGATGCTTGTGTGAGTCTGATGTTCATGCTGCGTGATTCTAACATCCTGGTGCAAACTGCATTCAGAAATGGGGGAGATTAAGGCAAGCAGGTAGGTGACATTTTCTTGCAGCCTGAGACCAGGTCTAGGCTACAGACTTCTGCCAGCATCATGGCCGTATCAGTCAGGGTGTGTTGAGATGTAAGTCATGACAAGCATAGCTCTGCTGCCAAGAATGCCTAGTGTAGACGTAGTTGTACTAGAAAAACTGTACTTTTGCTGGTGTAGCATATGAGAGCTGGAATAATCAATTCTGGCAAAAGTTCAGTTTTGCAGGTATAAGCTGCAGGGCTGGAGGTAAGGCCGCTTGGGGCTGGCCACTCTTATGGGCCCCCTCCACTGCAGCAGCACCCAGTCTGCGAGAGGGGTGGAGCTGGGGGGCTGCAGCCCTGGGGCCAGAGGCTGCAGTCCATGAGGCTCCTGCTCTCAGGCTGGTTGGTCTGTGCCAGGGGGTCTGGAGCACGCCAGATGTGGGGTTAGCTGGCATGCAGTGTGGCCTCTGGCAATGGCTCTCCAGGGCCAGGAGTGCTGTTGGGCTGCCACGCGGGGGGACCAGCCTGAGTCATTCAGGCCCTGGTGGATGGCCCGGCAGTGCTCCTGGCCCTGGAGTGCGGTCACCGGAGGCTGCACTGCATGCCAGCCAGCCCCACCCTGGAGCACAGCTGCAATGAGCCAGACTTCCCTGCCCCCTGGGGCAGACCAGCCAGCCCAGGGGTGGGGCAGGAATGCCACGGCCTCTGGCCCAGGGCTATAGCCCTCCTAGCACCCCTCAGGCCCTGTTGGCAGTGTGGCAGCGTGAGCGGGGCTAGATCCTTGCAAGGAAGCAGGGGTCCAGTGCCCCACTTTAAACTGGGACTTTAATTGCTAAAGCCCCATGCGTTCATTCACCCATGTCAAGCTGTGTCCATGCTGAGTGCTTTCCCAGAATAGCTATACCAGCACAGCTGTAGCATAAAAGTCTTTCAAGTATAGACATAGCCATAGACCTGGCTTGATGAATCTGCCAGCTGAAACTTGTGTATAGAAATTAAGAAACTGGAGCTGAAGAAAAGATATGGAACCTTCTATGCTGACTCCACTTCCTATGTGCAGTATAGTTTATACTTTATGTACTAATGTGAGAGTAAACTGCAAGTATATCAATAGAGTTTAATACTAGTAGGTTTAAATAAGGATGCGCCACTGCACCTCTTCCCCTTATGGTAGAATTCCTTCCTACCCACCTCCTAGTAATAAAATGTGAGTTAAAACTGACTGTTGGGTCACAGTTGCCATTGAGAGAATAGCCAAGTTATTGGTGGGCCACCCAGGAGAAAGGGATGCAGGTGGGAGCGGGAGTTAGAGGAGAAGGAAGAAGTCTGATGTGTTCCAGGGGCGATGTGTGAAAATTTTCTTTTTAATGTCTTTATTTTCATCTTTCACAATGGACTTGAGGCTTGGTCCTGTGAGGGCTGAGCACTCTCCTGGGATCCAGCAAAGCACAAGCCAATGAGATGGTTAACATACAGTTAATCACAACTTCAGTGCTTTGCTAGATGAGAGCCAGAGTGTTCAGCACATTGCAGGACTGAGGCACTAGACACTGTGTAGGTGCAAATAAAATTAAATCTAAACAAACAAAACAAATAAATTACCGCAGTCAGAGCCACCACTAGGGGGCATTGAAACACTATGCCCATTTCACATTACAATGAGACTGATTTTAGAGTACAGATCAATAACACTGGATGCAATTCTAGAAAACTATTCTTACAAAGCAGTGGTTCCCAACCTTTTTCAGGCTGGGGACCCCTTTTTAACAAAACAAACAGACAAAAAAAAAAAACTTTGCAGCACCCCAGCTGATTATGTAATCTGGCCCGCACCACTCTGCCAACCACCATCACTGCCCACATCGCTGAGGAGCCAAGCCGCAGCAGCTGTGGCCCCCCCTGCCCTTGCCCATGATGGGGAGCTGCCAGAGCCCCATCCCCCTGCCAGGATCTGGCCATGAGAAGGGAAAGGCAGCCCTGGCAGGGAGCATCAGGGCTGTAACTTGATTCCAGCCCTGGTAGGGAGAGGCTCCGTGGACCCCCCCCTGCAATATGTTCATGGCCCCTTGGGGGTCCCTGGACCACAGGTTGGGAACCAGCGTTACAAAGAAAAAAACATGGACCCAGGAAAGCTGAACATTGGAGAAGTACATTTTCTGGCACAAATGCTACTTGCAAACAAAACACATACTTGGGGAACGTCCCAAGTAGTCCCTCCCTTCTAAAAATGAACCTTGAAGCTTAATGTACTAACATACTGACAATGTGGGATTTTGTCCCACAAAAGCTTATGCAAAAATAAATTTGTTAGTGTTTAAGTGCCACAGGACTCCTTGTTTGTTTGTTTTACTGAATTAGACTAACACAGCTACCCCTTTGGATCTTAGTATCTGCAAGAGTACTTGGTGAAGATCATGGCGCAACAGTGGTACTTATTTAGTTGCTGGAAGGAGAAGAATGGAGAAGGCTATGAAGACTGGAAATAGGAGGGAAGCAACATTCCCTGTAAGGGGCCAACACCACTGAGCAACATGTGTTGCTCACTGTGCACTCCCCCGCGGGCCAGATCCTGCCCCCTCCCCGCTCATGCTCCGCTGCCTGCCCGGCCTCACCGCAGTGGAGCGGCCAGCCCAGCCTAGCCCCAGTTGGCCATGCTTCCCCAGGGGCAGAGGGGGCCAGCACTGAGCTCCGTCGTGCGGTGCCAGGGCACTTGGAGCAGCCTGCCCCTCTCCCAAAGAGTTTTCGCCTCTTCATCCCCACCCCACCCCCAAGGCATGGAGCAGGCCCATTCAGGCTGAGGGGAGGGCAGGGGCAAAGTGGCCAACATTCTTTGGGAGCAGGGCAGGCCACTCCAGGACCTCAACCCCGCATGCCGGAGCTCCGTGCCAGCCCCTTCCGCCCCCGGGGAGGCACAGCCGGCTGGGTGTAGGCTGGGCTGGCTGCTCTGCCCCGTAACGGTGAGGTTAGGTGGGCAGGCGGGCGGAGCAGACTCTGGCCCCAGTTTCCCCCCCTTTCCTGGGAATCAGGGGGTGGTGGTTAGGGCCACCTACTCTGGCCGCCAGAGCAGTGTGGCCAGGCCCCCACCTACTCCCCTGGCCGGGGAGCTCTCGCTGAGCCTGCGCAGAGAGTCCGTGCAGGCCCAGTGAGAGCTGACTCTGAGTGGGCGTTTTAAAAACTCCCAGCTCAGAGTTTCTCTCCCCCCAGAGATTGCAGCTTCCGGCCGTGCGCAGCTGACAGCCCTCCCTGCGCCAGGCAGCCCCAGGGGCTGCATGGCCGCGCAGCTTAGAGGGAACGTTGGAGGGAAGGCCCAAAAGCAGGAAGCCAAAAGGCTGCACATGTGCCAGGGTTGCCTACCCCTGGCCTAGCTCCTCTTCTGTGAAACACCCTTCAAAGTACCGTATTCCCAGTTTAGGACCTGACTCTGCATTCCCTATATACCTGCAAGTTTCACTGTAGATGGTGAGTGGACTGCAGGTGTGTACTTGGGTGGGCCTGACTTGAATTACTCCATTCTCATTTACGTGAGTGTTGCATAGCTACAATCCTGTCTGCTCAGTAGGCTGAGACTCAACTTCATCTCTGGGGAGCTTTTTAAACTGAATGTGTAACCATTTATTAAACACACACCTGGTTCATAGTGCGTGCAGGTGGGCGTGTGTGGCTGGGGGTCAGGAGGGGGCCAAGGGACATGTTTCTTCAATAATTTCCATCTCAGGGGCCCATATATTTTTTTCATTAGATACCCATTTCTCTCAGATTGGAACAGATATTTGAAAATGTAGGTAAAATAATACCTATTTTACTCAATAACAGAAATGTATGTATCCTGTATAGGTCAGGGAAACTTGAAGGAATAAAACAAAGACAGTAGCATAGGATTGGAAAAGCTTTCAAGCAGTCTTCTAGTTCTGTTCCTTGCATTCAAGGCTGGACTAAGTGTTGTTTAGAGTCTGCCCCTAAAAAGTGATTGCTACTCTTAACAATATTCAATAACAGCAATTCCATGCCCTATGGTATTTATGCCAGTGCAGTTTATTCCAGTGCTTAACTACCCTGACAGTTAGGAAGTTTTTCCTGCTGACCAGGCCTAAATTGCCCTTGCATCAGTTTTAGACCCATGCTTCTTGTCCTGTCCTCTGAGGTTAACAAGACCAATTTTTCTCCCTCCTCCCTGTAACAACTTTTTATGTACTTGAAACCTGTTGTTATTTCTCATTCTCCAGATTAAATAAACCCAATTTTTCAGTCTTTCCTTAAAGGTCATGTGTTCTACATCTTTAATCATTTTTATTACTCTTTTCTGGACATTCTCTAATTTATCTACAATATTCCTGAAATGTGGCACTCATTTTCCCCAGTCTCCTACTGTGCAGCATGAGCCAATAGGATAGTTCTTGTCTTAGAGACACAACTGGCAGCAGATTTCTCGGCTTCCATTATTCCCTTGCTCCAGACAGGGTTTACCCATGTAGCTCCCAGAAATCTCAAACAGGATTTAAACCCCTAGCGCTAGGGTCTCTCTGTACAAATAGGTGAAAAGCAGTTTCCTTTCCTGAATAGCCTACAACATATGTTATACAATATTGCCAAGTCTCACACTTTTATCATGGATTTTGCTACAATTGGTACATTTTTTGAAGCGCCAGTTCCCAGAGTCATGAGACAAGGATCTCAGCTTTCACTAAAACAAAAAAAGCCTTCTTTTATAAGCTTGACAATGCTTTGACATGAATGTATAGTAAAGGATCAAAAGCCAGCAGCTAAAGAAAATCAATCCAATATTTATTATTTTTGCAGCACATCAAAATCTGGGGCAGGGCTGACTTTGTGCATTTTTTCTTCTTTTATTACTTGGGACTGATTTATTCTTAAACTTTGGATCAACATAGCTATGTTGCTCAGAGGGGTAGAAAATGCAAACGTCTGAGAACTGTGGCAAATGGAACTAACCCCCAGTGTAGTTTGTCACAAGGTGACAGAATCAATAATGCTTCTAAGGTCCAAAGGGGTACCTTGCTAATAATAATTCTGTTGACCTGCCTGCTATCATGTCAGGAGTATTACATATGGTGATGGGAAAATGCTTTCTGTTGCTAGAGGAAGCATCTATGTTAGGATGCAAAGGTGGTATAGGTGTGCTGCTGTACCACCTATAGTTTCAATGAGCCTTCAGGTTAAAAATTGGGACAAATTTGATCATATTATAGGGCAAATGGTGGTAGCTACTCTTTGATTAAAGTTGAATTCCCAGGTTGCATTCTAACAGGAGTGTCAAACTTTTAGTTTGTATAATAATAATAATAATCAACAACAACATTAGTGAGATTATTTTAAAAAACCACCAAAATATAACATATTACCATTGCACACTCTGAATTTTTTTTACAGTGGTTTGATGAAAAATGAATAATTAGATGGTAAAGTCACCTAATCTGACAATTTTTTCAGTGGATTGTTTCACTCTTCTTTGTAGCCCCTTTTGCACTGTTGCTCCTCCTTTGCTGATTCCTAGAATATCAGTTATACGCCAGTAGTATTGGTCTGCAGAGTATGTATAGCGTTTTAGCCAGAACAGAAAATAAAGGCATCAAGGCAAACCTGAGGAATTTTGTTGCCCTTTTTCAACCCCAATGGCTAGTTAAAGTGCAAAAAGAACCAAGAACAAGAACATTTTTGCTTGTTGCCCCCGAGACTCTTCTTCCTGAGCTAACACCACTCGCTCACTCACTTGATTTTTGCTAGACTTGCTTAATAGATTTCAACCACTGTACAGCAACACAGCAGTAAGTGTGCCACCGAGAGCTGGCAGCTGCCTGCTGGAGCTGAAGTGTGGCAGCAGCTTCCCAGTAGGGGAGCTGGACTGAGTGGAAGGGTGGTTGGATTCGGTGGTGAGGGCATTGCTGTGTCCCGTAGGCTTTTGCATGCCACCAAGCATATCGCAACCCACAAAAGGCTGAGAACCACTTTCTAGAATGCTTTGACAGGTTCCTGCTCTGCTAGCTTGTCCCTCTCTTTTCTTGCTCATCCAATCTACTCTCAGTTTCTGTGTGATAGCTCTTCCCTATACACATGCCTACTCAAAACATTACTCCACCAAAAGCTCCTGGACAGAGTGAAATATCTTTTGTTGGGGCTGCAGTGGCCTTATGCTTCTATTTATGTTAATTGAAGGGTGAGTTCACACGTCTCAGTGGGGTTTAATTCAACTCATAAAAAGGTTTCACCCATAATTTGATGACAAATCTGCCACCACTCACTTCCAATGAGAGAGAGATTTCGTCAACAAATACCATTGTAGCTTAGTGAAACGTTCCCTGATAAGTGAGAAAGATACCAGGAGTGAAAAATTTTGTCTTTGAATGTTATTTAAATTCTGCACACTTACCCTCCTAAGTATTATGCAAAAGCTTAACAGTGACCTCAGCATTGTTAGCTTTCCGAATTCATGGAATTTTTTTTTTTTAAAGTCAGTGTTAAATTTCTGTATCAGGCTGTCTGCACTACAAAATAAAAGTGTTTTTATAACAATGTATGAGGGATATGGTGTTAACCGGGTTAGCTATCTTGCAGTAAAAACAAGAGAGGCTTGTCTCCAGTAGCATTTTACACAGACAGCTAATGCACATTGGCTATCCCACTGTAAGAACATAGCTTTTTGGCTGTGAACATCAAGCCTTAAAGGAAATGTTTGATTTTGCTCTTGGGTATCTGTTGGAGATGAAAGAGAAAGCCTTGTGGAGGGGTTGAAGTGTATTGGTGACTTCGTGAAAGTGAAAAGGAATGCACACGTCTTTCCCCTTAAACTTTAATTTCTATGGTTAAAAGATTTTCTATAGATGAAGTGGGTCCTGTGACACAGCCTTACCTGTTGCTAAATACAGTTTTTGTTTGCTCCTGTTCTGTATCAAAGATCAGCATTCCCATTCTTTCACTGAGGGATACAGGTAACTCCCTCTAAAATCAATAACAGTTTTGTTTCCTGGATGGAGAGATATAACACTAGATTCTCAGTCCATTCTCTTCACTTTCAACCTATCTTGTGTGTCACAGTTTGTTCTTTTCTCCTGTAGCTTCCTTAACAAATGATCTGTACTCTGAACCTGGATACCTGACCACTCTTGTTTTATACAGCATTGTGATCGTTCATACCTGTTTTCAAATATTTGCTTAATAAAAACTTTAAATCTGAGCCACTCCTTGTGCTCTTGCAGAAGCTCAGCTTCCCTCAGCCTAAGACATGACTCGGATAAGTCAGCTCTCCTTCCCAGGACTCCTTGTCTGTTCTCCTTATAAGGAATTGGAAACCTGAAATATCAGCAGTGCAAGATATAGCCCCACCCCTAATACCTAACTACTTTTCTTACAATACTCTATCTTCCGTGTTTTTTCCTATGAGCTGTACAATGTATTTTAATAAAGTTTGTTAGAAAGAAAATGTCTATAAAAGCTGTATAAATATTGGTAGATTATTAGATCACAATTAAATACAATTCTTAGTGGAAGAATCACAGGTATGAAATAACTTATAAAAAGCAGTGACCTTTCACTATGTTAGGAAAGATAATGACTCTATTCTAGACAAACCAGTTGCCCTGACAAAGTATAAGGACACCTAAACAAAAAGAAAACTCTTTTTAGGTGAAATCTCTAGTTTCATAGTCCAGCTAACAATGTCCACTGCAGGCAGATACTGTGTGAAGCTACTAATTAAGAATGAAATGAGCCATAGACTTTTCAGCTGCAGAGACTGTTTACTTCCAAATAATCGTGGAATATTTTTATTGTCTTAATTATTATCCTAACACTTCTCATTCTTTTGACTAATAATAAATAAATAACATCACCGATAACTAATAAAGACTTTTACATATGACTATTAGGTGAGACCTATGCTTACTGCTTAACCAGTTAAGGTGTGAATGATTTATTTACCTTTTACCATGCAGTACATTGTGAATAATTTTTCTGAGTCAGTTAGTAGCCAAAGAAAGGCATGAGATTGTAAACTTAGATGTAAAAGGAAAGGGCTAGACTTAAAGTTACTGTGAAGGAGGCGTAGATTATTACTCATCAGAATTTCAATGTAAGGGAGTCTGTGTTGCTGTGATTTACTTCAGCTGGAGGCTGGAAGAATGTGGCAGTGACACCACTTTAGGCATAGCCCTTAATTTGACCTATTGAATGATAATAAGCACTCAAGCCTGTCCCACTTCCTGAATTAGTCACAGTCTGATTACAATGTACATCCTGTCCTAATACAAGGAGGCAAACGTGGGCAGATTTTCTTCCCTGGCTGAGCAAAATCCCACAGCCCAACTGACAGAACAGAAACAAAATTCAGCCAAAAATAGAGAGCATTCAATACCTGAAAAGTCAGCCTCTTACAAATATGTACAACTGAGCAGGATAAAGGCACTGTCCCTAAAACACATACATCTTTTATTCTGTGAGGGATGGGAAATACCTTGTCCAGCAGAGAGCAATCTACTGAGGGTTGCCACCTCTGGGATGGAAGCTCTCCTAACAAGCAGAGGAAAATGATTGAGAATGGTGGGTTACTTACCAGTAACTGTCCTTCTTCGAGATGGGCTGCTCGGATTCATTCAGTAATAGGTGTATCTGTGCCGCAGCGCATGACTGGTCAGAAACCTTTTTGCCCTAGCCTGTCAGAAGAGGGCTGGTGGTGTGGGGAAATCCCCAAAGATGAAGGCCCGTTCCCAGCTGAGACTCGAATAAGTAGAGAACGAGGTGTGGTTCAGAGTTTATTATTCAGCTGAATAATAAAAGGAACTGCAGCAGAGGGAAGCAAAGAGAAGTTAGCCTCTCTGAGCAAGAGCCCCCCTGTATAGGGGTTACAGGTCATACATAGCTTCTAACATGCAAAATACGATATACATAATGCAACAAGCTCATGCATAATATAAGTTGCATCATGTCTAAAATCCGTAATGGTATTAATACTCTTAATATGCAGGTTACACAATTAGATTATACTTAATAGGCAGCATATAGTTAGCCCGCCTCTGTTGTTGTTTACTGCTTATTTGGGTAACAGTTACTGTCCTTGACCAATGAGAGTGGCCAGACTCCTGTGACCCCCTCGGCTACCTGGCCCCCATCAACCTGTTTACCAGACTAGGTTGATGGCTTCCCATCGGCGTCCAGACAGGAGGGATTGTCTTACAATCAACCCTTGTGGATTACCTCTTTTATCTATAGAAACAGTCTACTTTGTTATCAGTCTAAACCCCTAGCTCCCCTAACTATGCCGTAATAAACTTGTCTAAGCAAACACAGAGCCTCTGACACAGAACTGCCAGACCAAACTTACTCCATCTTTCAACTTCCTTCACAGTGGCCACCACCCCCTGGCCACCCCGTTGCTATATATGTGCCACCACCTGGCCCCTCCTCAGTCCCTAAAAGTCACCAACTCCGAGTTGCGGGGACGGTGGGAGGGTTGTGAATGAATCTGAGCAGACCATCTCAAAGAAGGACAGTTATCAGTAAGCAACCCACCGTTCTTCGAGTGCTGCTCGGATACATGTAATAATAGGTAACTGCTAGCCATGCTGATGGATGGTGGGTGGAGTTGGATCTTTCCCACCTTCAGCACTGCCACTCCTCTTAAGGGCCAGCCACCCAGGCAAAGTAGGCCCATAGGTACCACCATAAGGGCCCATGGCCCAGGTAAAGGGAAACAGTCAGGTAGAACGGCCTGGCCTAAGAGGAAAAATAAGGCCTACATTTCTTGATTGCTACCTGTTCTGCTACAGTAGGAGCCACAGCAGCCTAAAGTCACCTTCTCATATGCAAAAACGAAAACGTGGTTACCGATCCAAGATCGGTGAGGCATTTTCATGTGAGGACATGAACCGTTGATTGCATGCACCTGTCAAGGCATGTGGACTGGGTAAATTCTCTGGCCTCCAGCCTATGATAAGTCCCTTAGCAGGTGATGGGGGAATTAATGTGACCCTTGAGAAAAACTCGGCCTGCTAGTGGCCAATATATGAAGGCAGAAAAAGGAAGGGAAAAGGGATAAAACCCCTTGCTAGTCCAGCTAAGGGAACAAGTCACAAAGAGGTATGAAAACGATACACAAACACCTAGTAAGACATGGTTCCTCCATGGTCCACCTGGGGCAGCATATGGTGCTGAGGATGCCCCTTCAGAAGCCCATACATAGGCGTGGTTCTCAACAGGTGAAGAGGCCAGGGAACCCAGGGCCATGAAATCAAATGCACCACGGGTGAGAAGTTTAATTTCTACCTTAGGGTGGGAACAGGAAGGAGACCATTTGGTCTAGGTACAACGGGAAAGGGAGGTCAACTCCCTTAGATAAAAGTTAGGGGTAAGGGTACGTCACTTTTTTTTTTAACCAGGGATGCAGTAACTGGGGAAGGGAGTAGGAAAGACAACCATTGACAAAAGATCAAAAATCCCCTTTGACACACATGGTATATGTGTTTCCACATAGCATGTGGTGGAGGGTGAGCCAGGAGAGAGAGAGTGAATCTCTGTCCCGGGGGGGACTCTTGAAGAGTGGTAGAGTCTGATGGAAGATCAGTTACTCCCTCTATTAATTACCTCGGAGCAACCGAGGGTGACCCTGGCACTACAAGTACACCAAGGGTGAGAGGTTAACAACTAAGGGGTAGGAAGAAAAGGAGCAGGGTCTGTCAATCATCCCCACCAGGGATGGACAAACCCTGGGAAAAAAGGAAGACAACCCCGGTAGGGAAAGGAGGTGTGAGAAAATGGGCCACTGACTGTGGTAAACCAAAGCCAGGATAAAACAATTGCTGTCAATCAATGGCTTACTGAAGACCCTCTAGGAAACAGTTAGTGAATGGGGTAGGATCGACATAAGACCAAAGTGGCTCTCTGACACTTTACCGGCATATAAACCAATTTCAGGATTGTTGGTCTATGGTTTGCTTGTTCTTATAAGGCACGCCAAGAGTACATAACTGAGCCATCAGTCAGTGACATGTTCTCAACCCACTCGGCTGATTCTTGTTATATACACAGATTCACATAGTATATATACTGCACCCACCACGCAAAAGTTGCTTGGGTGTGTCACAGTGCTGGCAATGCTGACCTAATCATGGTGGCCAAAATCCTGCTCCTCTCAGCAGCTGTTGAGGATCCCAGACTTAGAACAGTTCTCCTATACGAGAGGAGGAGTGGAGGATGGGCCTCCCAAGCTCTGAAATGGTGTTTGTAGCTCCAATGTGCAGCAGTGGTTGGGGGGTCAGGGTAGAATTGATGATGTGCTGCTCTGTGGAGTCCTTTGCCAGTGTTCCTACTGCAAAGGCAGGACTCCAGTAAAGGTCTAACATTGCACTGAAGCATGGCTGAGGAAAGATTATTTTTTCCAACCCAGTCACATGGAGTCCTCCTGTACCAAACTCCAGTTAGACTAGAGAAAATGTCCACTCTGCATGCTCATTATGGCATATACACGTTAACAACTTTATTAATTTAAAACCAAATGTTCTCACATGTAGCAGGCAGTTGTCCTAGCTATGGTATGGCTTCATTGCGATTAAACACCAGCAGCTGGCCCTGCAAAGTGAGACTGTCCCAGAGCTCTGCCTGTAGCACAAGCCTGAACACCCAATCTACATCCCTCACGAATTTCCCAACACCCCCCAATTGTCAGCTACTGACAGGGTTATAAAAATTAAGTAAGCACCCCCCTCCCCCAATACTCCCCATACCTCCCCAATTTCAAGTCCTGGGGAGAACACTGAGCCTGAACATCTGCACTGCGATCAAACCAATCCTTAGCTCAAACCTGTTGGCACAAGTCATTTGTGGGTTTACAATTGCAGTGTATATGTACCCACCAAAAACTATTTATGTGCCAAGTATGGAGATTAAATGAACTCTACTTTGATTTATTTCAGCTATTATGAAACTACTAAATAGGGAAAATATTTGTTGTAAATTTGACTAATATAAAAATGGCTGAAAATTCCCTGAATCACTGAAAAAGAAACCCAGGCCTGAAGCATTATCTCCACAAAGGCAACTTGTTTCTCCAAAAAGTTGTGAGTGAATGAAAGAACATTGTAGCGAAAAATCACTTTTGCAAAGTTAACAACATCATTCCCTACGGCCCATGCACACAGCTTTTCCAGATGGGCTTCAGAGTGAAACCTTGTGAAGGCAGTGCAGGTCTAAAAAAGCTGGATGAAGAGGTCATCCTGCTGGGGAGTGTCCATAGAATAAAAGAGCTAGAGAATCAAGGGGTGCCATAGCAAGAACAGATGGAATGGCTGGGTGAGAAAAGCCTGACTCTGTAAGGCTACACACCCTCTCAATGTTGTCATCTTCATCTCCCTTCTGAGTAAGGAGGGGTTTCCAAACCACTTGTCTGTGACACATAGTGCTGAACTGACACCTTTGTTCCCTTAATCACTGGGCTTTACTGTAATTGTCAGACAATTGTACTGTAAATACTACATTTTATAGGAAAGGGCTCCTTATTTTAACAAACAAAGAGTCTAGTGGCACTTTTAAAGACTAACAAATGTATTTATCCCATAAAATTATGAAATGCTTCATGAATTTGCGTATCATCCATGCACAGGGGTCATGCTAATCTTCTCTGTATTGCTCTAAATTGGATAAATAAATGTGTTAATCTTTAGAAGTGCGTCTAGACTCCTTGTTTGTTTTGCTGAACTAGACTGATGTGCCTACCTCCTCGGAACATATTTTAACTAAGAATGCCAAGCAACATAAGCTTCAAGCTACTTTCCCGGGGTGGAAGGTTTTTGCACCTCTCTGGGAGTGATGATATAAAGTTTCCAGTTTACAATCATCTGGCTTGCACTAAAACAGGATTTATTAAGTCTAGCGACAGACAAATCTTATTAAAATAAAATAAATTATGTAAGGTGCAGAATTAAGCATATAAGGCATGTCACTTTAGGCAATCTTATTAGCAATTCAAGAGTGTGATGTATGGTCCAATGGTAGGAGAAATGGAATAGCCTCAGTCCTCCAGTGGTTAAAGTATAATTTGATGAGCTTCAGAACCCTCCTAATCTCTGGGCCCCCTTCCTGTATTGTCCAGGCCCCCCTCAGACATGTGCAGGCCCTAGCGCAGGTAGGCATTTTTGACCCCCACCAGCTCTTTCCTCACAAATGACACACAGCCCAGCTAAAAACTGTGCTAAAAGTTACATGCAGTGGCTGGCCTAAGTAAGCTGGAATGCCCTGGAATGGCATTCTGGGGCCCCCATTTTTAGGGGCGGACAGTGTTCCCAGGCCCCCTAAAAATAGGGCAATGCACTGGAATGCAGTGTTTCAGTGTGTCCCCCTGGGGCTGGCTCAAGGGGCAGAAAACTTCCACCTCTCGCTTGGAAGGAAAGTGAGCGTGGGGTGACCCCTCCTCATGGGGGGGAGCAAAGGAGCTGTGGGGTGAGTATGGGCTCTCTACATGGGCAGCACAGCCCACGCTGCTGGGGGAAAGGGAGGAGAGACAGGCTTTGTGCTCCAAGGTGCCGTCAGTCACTCATTGACAGGTCAGTATCATGTGGGGCATGGGAAGCCAAGGCCAGCAACTGAGTTACTCTGGGCCTGAGGAGCAACAACCCCAGGAGCAGCAGGGACACCAAGGGAAACATTCACCACTGCTGCCAAGTGACTTGTGGAGCAGCAGAGCTGCAGCCACTGCTCCCTCCCCAGCAGTGTTGCCTCCTGGTGATTTTGACCCCTCTGCTGAGATCCCCCATGATGAGGTGTAAGCAGCAAGCAGGGGGAGTGTTGGGAGGAGGTGGCAACTCCACCAAAAGGCAATACCATTGCTGAGCAGGGGAGGATAGGGAGGCTGCAACCCTACTGTTCCCCTAAATCATCAGGATGCAAAAAGGTGCCTCTCCTGCTACTGTGATGACTGTTCCCAGCAGTAACTCAGTTGCTGGCTTTGGGTTCCCCCCACCCAGAGACAGATCACTGCCCAGTGTCACTCATCACTGTCTCACAGGGCCTTGGCCAAAAGTGTGAAGGGAATGGTGGACTCTACTACCCACATGATGAGCCCTTCCTTGCCCCACACAGCTTGCTACCCTCTTGCCCCAACTTTCCAGGTGTATGGAGGGAGTTACTCAGGGAGCTGCAGGCCTTGCAATGAAAAACGTTGCCCTAGGCACATCCTGTTGGTATGTTGTGTTGCAGTAAACTAACTTGCTCTATGAATTCTTTTCAGATTGATTGTAGGAGAATTTGTCTCTCCTTTCTGAACATGCAGGAGAATTGTTGCAAGGCATTAGAGAATTAGTAGCGCTTGAGATGAGCTAGTCTGTGTTCACACTGCAGAGGGGCTGTGTAAGCAGCTGATGAGTTATGCTAACTAGGGCTTTCTCCAAAACACTCTGCTGGGCAGGGCCAGTCCTTCCATAGAGGTGACGTAGGCAGTTGCCTAGGGTGCCAACAGCTGGGCTGGGGCCAGGAAGCCTATCCCACCTGCTCAGCTCAGGCATGTTGCCTAGGGTAGAGCAAGGAAGGAAGTTGTTTCAGCTGGCTCTGCACCAGAAAAGGTAAGTGGGGGGAGGAGCGGTGGTTGGTCTAGGGCAGTGGTTCAGGGGGGTAAGGGGCATTGGGGTTGGAGGACTGGTGGGGGGGATTCCAGCAGTGGCTTTGGTCCCCAGCCACAGCTCCACTCCCCAGCCGTGGCCGGATCCAGACAGCAGTGGTGGCTTTGCTCCCCGCCTGGGCTGGACCCCACCTGCAGTGCTGCTCCCCAGCTAGGGCCAGACCCCTGCCCATGGCCAGATCCAAACGGCAGCAGCACCACTCCCCAGCCATGACCAGATCCCTGCCAGCAGCCCGGGGGTGCCATGGCCAGATCCCTGCCCACAGCTGGGGGTGGGGGTGTAAAATAACATATGGCCTAAGGTGCCAAAAAACCTCAGGCCATTCCTGCTACTGGGCCAGCCAACTTGTGTTAAGAGGTTTTGTGTGTGGAGACAATTCAAGTTAGGCACAACACTCAAGTAATAATTCACATTATTAATGCTCTGAAGACAAATCCTGTGCAATCTAAATGTGTTCCGAGAAGGGTTAGATTATAAATATGGTAGTAAAATTACAATGGCTGGTCTAATATCTACCAATACTATAGAGGTGGTGATTTTACAAAAAAGCTCTATATAAGTCTTGTCTATGCAGGGACTAATTTGGAAAATCGATCTGAATTCACTAAAAGTGTAACTCTACAGTGACTTAATTAAAAGCACACTAACTAATCCATTGGGTAAATAGTCATATTTAGAATTAAAGTGGCCTTAATTCAGATTTAATTTGGATTAATCTTCCCAAGTGTTCCTATAGATAAGCCCTGCAGACACAGCTGGACCCTAGCATTTCAAGTGCTCCTTCTGCTTCAGCTTCAAGTGCCAAGGTGATTGCATCAAAGATTGCATTGTCAACTGTCCTTGGCTGAGGGGCATTGATCCAAATTTAATTTAGTATGCCTTTAAAGAGAGAGGTGTTTGTTTGGTTTTTTTAAAAGAACAATTCCCTCTGCTGTATTTTACTCTATCAGTTAAGAATAATGGATATTAACAACAGTCCATAAAACCAGTGTCCCTGAGAAAGCAACATCCATAAAAAAGTGAGCAAATGCTTGAACTAAAATTTGTAGTCAGAGGTTAATAAGTAGCTTGTTTTCATTGTCATTGATTAGCCAGGAAATGTTAAACTATAATAAATCAAGAATATAAAGATATACAATAATATTACTCACACTAACACAGTTGCATAATCTCCTAAGGAATATAGCACAGAAAGGGGAAACTGCTGTTGCATAAAACTTGGAGCATAGCCAGCCTCTTTATTAAGGTGAAAGAACAGACAAAATTAGGTATACAGTATGACTCACCAAGCTGATTCTCAGTCACTGTTACTTAAAAATATTTGACCTTGTTATGCATCATTCTAAAATACAACCTTTAAGGGGGAATAAACTGCTTATATTAAAAATAGAATGAAGGACTAGTTCATACTAAACCAAACCACCAGAGCCAAACATTCCTGCATCTGTGGGGAATTTGTACCTAAACCTCATGTCTTCAATATCAACTTTGCACTCAAGCTTATCTCCATTGAGAAAGTTAAACTCAATTAATGGTTTTTATTCATTTTCATATTACAGTAGCACACAGACACCCAGTTATGGACCAAGACCCCACTGTGCTAGGGGCTATACAAATACAGAACAACAGGTTGGTTCCTGCCTGAAAGATCTAACAATCTAAATAACATTAAGTGGTTAGTAATGGAGAGATGACATTATTGTCAGCCAATCAAATAATTTCTTGTGCCAAAAATGTGGTATTTCACAATATTGCCATCATTCTTTGGGTATAATCTAGTTTCTTTCAAGCCTTAACCCATCGGATATTCACATTTCTCATACTTAGGCTGGAATAAAAAGCTGTATTAAATCATGTCAGCTAGTTCTGTCTCACTAGAAATAACAAAAATCAAGACAAAGTGTACTTTAGCAAGTGCTAAAAACTGTTAAAGTTAAAACTTACCTTCCTCTTCCATCCCCTCCTAGCCTCAGCCTTTTATCTTCATTAGTTCAGAGTGTTTTGCAGTGTGGATGTATTTCAAGGTAACAGGCCAAGCTGATTCCCTTCTAAATTTACTGGTGAATTTAGCCAAAAGGCAACACCTGTTTAATAAGCCAGTTTACTGACACTGAAAGCAAGAAAACAAAACAGCTGTGTAGTTAATTTTTTATGCCTATTTTCATTGTGACTAGAACTTTGTAATGCAGAGAGTTGTAATAGAAAGCTGTTAATGATTTAGTGGGAGTAGGCCTGCTTTTAACGGGGATGGACTGGATGACCTCATGAGGTCCTTCCAGCTGTAATATTCTATGATTCTATGAAGGACATGCACCTTATAAAACAATGAAGCAATGCAATCAGTGGGGTGGTTCAGCTTCTTCTACTTTAGCATCATGGGCTATGTCTACACTAGCAAATTAGTTCAAATTAAGGAGACTTAATTTGAACTAATTTGCTCCCTGACTACATTAGGCTTTGCCTAGTTCAAACTAAAAAATTTTAGTTTGAACTAAGCAAAGCTGAATTTGAACTAGTTAGTTCAGCTAGTTAGTCCAAACTAACTGTTTAGTTCAAACTTATTTGCATATTTAGTTTGAACTAGCACAATGTAGACATGCTAGTTTGAACTAAATAAACTCGAACTAGCAGTTAGTTCGAACTAGCTGCACTTTAGTAGTTTAAACTATGAAGTTAGTTTGAACTAAAAAAACACGGTTAGTTTGAACTAACTTTGAAGTGCTTAGTTTGGACTAAGCAAGTCCAAACTAAGCCATTAGATACAGACATAGCTCTCTTGTTCCATCTCACATAGGCAAGGTTGCTGGCTTGTCACACAGCCCCAGCATAGGAAAGGCACTCTGCTGCCAGCATGAGCCTCCTGCAGCTGGTGTCCAGGTCCTATTGAGGGAATGGTGGTGGGTGGGCACAAGCCCACCCACTTCTAAAACCCGTCCCCCAGCCTAAGGGGAGGAGGCACTGGGCCATTTCTCAAAAAATTCCTGGGGACAACTAAGGATATAACGGGGATGGGTGTGAGGGTCACAGGTTGATAATAAGTATTTCAGATGGGAACACCAAGCAGAGAACCTCGGACAGCGCCCATTGCTCCTGGAAGCTGTGGAGGGAGCCAGTGGACGCCGCCCAGAGGAACTCTGCTCGGAGGTATGCACGGACAAGGGACCAGAAAAAGGCCCCACAGTCACAGGCCCCTTCCCCAGCCAACCTCCTCTCCCTGGTCTTATAGATGGCAGTCTTGGCATATGCCCAGAGGAGGTTGGCAAGGAAGTCCTGCGACTTTGTGGGGCTACGGATAAGGAGTGCATAGAGGAACAGGTGTGGGGAGAAGTGCAGCCAGAACCTCAGTAGGAGGTTCTGGAGGAGCTGGAAAAGGGGCTGCAACCTGGCGCACTCTAGGTAGGAGTGCGCCAGGGTCTTCCTCACGCCACAAAAGGGGCAGGTGTCAGGACGAGGGTTGAACTGCACCAGGTACACACCCGTGCTCATGGCTCCATGGAGGAGCTGCCAACTGATGTCCCCGGCGGGCTGTGAGTTCAGGGCGGCATACAAGCTGGCCCACCGGGGATCCTTGCCCTTCACGGATGGAATCAGGTCCCACCACTTGGTGTCAGGGTGGGACACGAGGGCGAGGAAGTGGATGGTGTGGAGCATGAACGTGTACAAATATTGGCGGGGCGTGGTTCAGATGGGCACCGGCTGCAGGTCTGGCAGCTGGTTTGGGGTGTGGGGTGGGAGTGGCCGGGGGGCTTGTGGGGCCAGGGATCAAGAGCTCTGGAGGGTCAGGACTGAGAGGGAGGCGGGGAGTACCCTCTCCCAGGATCCGCTGAAGGTAGGCCAGAGCAGCTGAGGGCAGGGCTGCCTTCACCTCTTGGAGTAGGAGTTGGGGGGTACAAGGGGTGGCGAGCCCCATGCGCTGGGCTAGCTCATGGGAATCCACCCAGTCCCCGTGGGCATAATCCAGGAGGTCTCTGACCCGGGTGACACCTGCCAGGACCAACTTCCGCCTCATGGAGGGGGGCCTCTGCCACCTGCACACCGAGATGGAGGTTGTGTAGCAGGGGCTCCGCAAGGAGGTCCTCCCCCTCGGTGGGTATAACCGACCTGGAGGCAGCAATGAGCCTCCAGGTCCGGAGGAGGTCATGGTAGAAGGCCAGCAGCTCAGAGAGGTCTCGTGGACCACCTCTCAGGTTGAGAAGAAAGAGCTGCTGGTCATATCGGAGCCCTCAGTAGTGGCAGAGGAAGGTGCGTGCCAAGTGTCTCCACTCTGGACTACCTGCACCATAAAGGAGCCTCTGCAGGGCCTGGAGGTGGATGGTGTGGACTGGCTGTAGATACAGCACAGGACCCGCCCCCCTTCCTCCAGGGGAAGGCTCAAAATCCTGCGGAGACCCAGTGCAGTCCTGGCCAGAAGAATTCCAGAATTGTCTTCTGGAGGTTGACCAGAAAGCTCGGGGGTGGGGCCAGGGTGTTGAGCCAGTGCCAGAGCATGGACAGGATGAGCTGGTTGATGAGCGGTGCCTGTCCCTGGAGGGAGAGGCACCGCAGCAGTCCTGTCCACCTCCACAGCCGGTCAGTGACCCTGCCCTCGAACTCGTGCCAGTTCTCATCCAGGAAAGGATGGGTGGTGGAGAGGTAAATGCCCAGATAGAGCAGCGGACCCACGCTCCACCAAATGGCTTGAAGCATGGGTGGGAGGGGGCCCACTGACCACCCAGCCCCTACTGTCAGACCAGAGCTCTTGACCCAGTTGACCTGGGCAGAGGAGGCCGCCGAGTAGATGGCCTGGCAAGCCTCCGGTCATCCCAGGTCTCCTGGGTCCTGGACCACGAGGAGCACGTCGTCAGCGTATGCCAACAAGACCAGCCACAGCTCTGGCTCACGGAGCACCGACCCCGTCAACCTCCAGCGGAGGAGACAGAGAAAGGGCTTGATGGCCAGAGCATACAGCTGGCCCAACAGCAGGAAGCCTTGACGGACTCCTCATCCGAAGCTGAGCTTGACCAGGCACTCTGCGGAGGTGTACAGCACCCAGAGAAACCCCACAAAGCGGAGCCTGAAGCCGAAGGCCTGCAGGGTGCCCAGGAGGTACCCGTGATCCATCCTGTCAAACGCTTTCTCCTGGTCCAGGGCCAGGAGGGCGAACAACAGGCCATCCCTACACCTGCGCTCCAGGAGATCCTAGACCAGGTACAGGTTGCTGAGGATGGACCAGCCTGGGACGGTGTAGGTCTGGTCAGGATGGATCACACCCTGCAGCATGGACCCAAGCCAGAGCGAGATGGCCTTGGCTACAGTCTTGTAGTCTGTGCAGAGGAGTGAGACAGGACGCCAGTTCCGAAGGTCACGGAGGTCCCCCTTCTTGGGCAGCAGGGCCAGCACGGCCCTCCGGCAAGAGAGGGGGAGCTCCCTGCTTCCCTCCGACTTGGCCCAGATGGCAGCCAGGTCCAGGCCGAGGACGTCCCAGAACACGCGCTAGAATTCCATGGTCAGCCCATCCATGCCCGGGGACTTGTTGGTGGGCATGCAATGGAGGGCTTCCGTGAACTCGGCCAGAAGCTCCAGCCGGTCCAGCAGGCTGTGTCCAGGTGTAAGCTAAGCAGGACTTTCCCTGCAATTGCAGTTCTGGGGTACTGCAGGCTGTGCCTGGTCAGGGCACCTGAACTCCATGCAGCGGGATGTCTTCCATGTGTTCTCAATGAACCTACTGCTGGAACCAATGCAGCTATTTGATTCAAATACAGGAGTAACTAGAGCAAGGGATTGTAGGGAGACAGACAGAGTGGAGTAGACTGAAACAAGAAGCTTTGGGGGAGGAGAGTAGTACTGTAGTCTTGCAGGTAAGAGAAAAGGGAAACCAGGACTAATAGCTGGGAGAGAATGCTCTTGGCAAAGATGGTAGGACTTACTGTGAAGAGACTGGGACTGGTTAATACAAGAGACTAAGACTAGAAGCCAGGGAGGGGATGGGACTGGAAGCTGGTGGTTCAGAGGAGATTGAGAGTAGATGAGAAGCTGGAAGGAAACTGGGACTGGCTGGGCAAAGAGACTGGGACTAGGTGGAAATTGGGTTTGGTGTGGATCTGACTTTTTCAAGTAGAACATTTTAAAAGCATTTTTAACTAAATGAAAAATCTTTTTATAAATATAACTGCTATGTCTTCAAGATCTATCAATATACACTTAGACATTCTCTCATTGTCCATACCTTCTAGGAATTACCTTTTAAAAACAGACGAAAGGCTCAAGGGAACTGACAAAGTCTTCATGGTCATGGCTGATCACCCTATGCTCATTGTAGTTTTTTGAAGCAGGAATTTTCAAAACATCCACAAGCTAACAAAAATCTTCCTAAGTGATAGCTTTTTGTGGGTCAGAAGGTGTTGATTTCAACTCCAGTTCTCCCAAAAGGGACAAGCTTTCCCTTTCAGCATATAAGAAAGGATTTGTGCTTAGCTGACTGTACATTATCATTTATCTTGTAATTGCATATCAGTATAGTGGAAAACAGTAATTACTCTATAAACATTATTAAACATGAGACTGACTTTCTGAATGACCTGGTATATGGATCCTCCATTTTTGAGACTCATGACCAAATTCAGCTCTGACATAAGCAACATAAAATCCCAAAGGAAACATTTCATAACCTCTCCTTTTTGTCTTTTTTCCCGCTGAAGCACAAGATTTTAAAATTTTCATCTCTTAGATGTTCTTGAGTAATAACATTACATGAGACTTAATAACAGAAAAATTGCAAAGGCGTAGCTGTGTTAGTCTAGTTCAGCAAAACAGACAAGGAGTCTTATGGCACTTTTAAAGACTAACAAATTTACTTATTGCATGAGCTTTAGTGAGAGAAAATCCCACTTCATCAGACACTTTAAAACATCTTTAAAGTGTCTGATGAAGTGGGATTTTCTCCTGTGAATGCTCTTGTGATAAATAAATTGTCAGTCAATAAAAGAAAAGAGAGAGGTACATTTTTTGTTTCACTTTGCTCTTATCTTTTCTTCTTAAAATGTTTAAAATATGTGTTAAAAGTAGTGCTGTAGCACAAATGACATACATGTAAAGCTCCCTGCAGTCACTTCATACACTGCAGTGTGGCTCTCCAAACCCACTAAATATTTTATCCTATATGCCTTACTAATACAAAAAGGTTGGAAGCCACTAGTTTGTAATTAAAAAACCCCTCTTCCTTTAATAAGTGGCTCAAATCACACATTCATTCTTTCTCTGGCACTTTCATTCATTGTAATTGTGCCTGAATTACCAGTTCTCTGTTTGTTATCACGATGGATTTTGCACAGATAAATAGTGGGTTAGAACCCTAATTCTCTGTTTAGTTAGCAATCCTTAAACTTTCTTTCCAAATGCCTCACTTTAACTGCCTGGTAAACAACAGATCAGGTTATGTCTAAGCTTGCTAGGGTATTTTTATCATGAGTCACTGAATGAAATTCTGAATACCTGAATTTTAATGCTGCTCCCATTGAAGTCAGTGGGAAAACCCTCAGTGATTCCAAGCCCTCTTTCTGTTAAATTAATTTAACAATGATCCAGGAACTAAATTGTGCAGTTTCCTAACCAATATTTGTCTCCTAACAAACACTATACCACATGAAGATTTGTGTCAGCTCAGCTGATCACCATAGTACTCTTTTGCTGATTTTAAATAACTAACTTAAATAGAAACTGCTGATAGAAATGAAAATCCAAAATATAGAACAGCAGTTAACATTATCCTACTCACAGTGGAGTTTTTCTGTAATACTTAGCTAGCTTTTGACGGACTGATTTAACACTGATCCAGAGAGAGCCATTGCTTGTGGGTGCCAGAAGGCATCTGCCTGTGCAACAGTGGGTTACTCACCAGTAGCTGTCCTTGGAGATGGGCTGCTCAGATCTATTCAGCAATAGGTGTCTCCATGCCGGAGCGCCGGATTAGTCGGAAAACTTTTATCCCAGCCTGTCAGGAGAGGGTAGGTGGCCACTGCCCCTTGTGCCACCCCGTGGCTATATTTATGCCCACCTCCCGACCCCTCCTCAGTTCCTCAGAGTCGCCAACTCCAGATGCAGGGATGGAGGGGAGGGACCTGAATGGATCCGAGCAGCCCATCTCGAAGAAGGACGGTTACTGGTGAGTAACTCACTGTTCTTCTTCGAGCGCTGCTCAGATGCATTCAGTAATAGGTGACTACTAGCCATGCTGATGGATGGCGGGTGGAATTGGGTCTTCTGCCTTCAGCACAGCAAAAATGCCCCAGAAGGGAAGAGGCCCACCAAAGAAGATTCTAACCAGAGTTAAGAGACGAACTAGGCTCTTGACGTGACACAGCAGAAACAACAACTGAGGGCCAACCCAAGGTCAGGGGCAGGGCTGAACCTGCCAAGACATATAAGTGAGGGCAGGACGGACCAAGGTCACCATAACGAGGATGAAGAACGCAACATGAAAACATAGAGGGTTGCATTTTGATGCTCCACCTAAGTGGTATAACACAAGGTATGAAGACAAGCATCTGGCCATGAGGTCTTGTAGCATAAGCTCGTTAGGGAATGCTGGAGGCCAATGGAAGCAGGTTAGCCATAATGACTGTGGCCTGCACAAGAAACAATGGAAAGGATGAATATTATCCCATAGGCTGAGCACATCAAGGCCCGAGCCGGGATTCAAAGAGTCACAGTGTAGCCTGGCAGATGTGGGCCAGGCAGGTAGCTGCGGGAGGGATGACCCATATCCCCTGGACTGACCACGACCAGCCCTAGCAGAGTCTGGTCAAAGAGAGTAGTAGTGAAATTACGCATTTGTATAGGGGGAAAAGGGGACCCCAAGATCAATCAAGAAGGGTCTGGGCAAGACACTTCAAGCCAGTGCACTGAAGGCCAAAGCTAAAAGTGGTGTGGTGGGAGGCACAGGGCATGCCAGCTACAGGATCTCAAGTTAGTACGTGAGGTGTACGCTTTGAACTGAGTATGGTACCGAAACTGGGGTTCTTGCTGGAGGGGTAATCCAGGACACTAGCACCCCCAAGGTGGCGGAATAGCCTTGGGTGGTGCTGGTGGTTTGGTACCTATAAGAGTCTGGGTAATGCAAGAACTAGCAGAGAGGGAGCGCGAGAGAGAGAGAGAGAGAGAGAAAGAGAGGCCACTTCTTGGCCTGTAATCCTGTGGGATTCCAGCATCACGAGGATGCAGTCAAAGGGGGGAAGTGAGGTTGGGAAGGATGCCGGCTATTGCTTGGCTACCCAGTCAAGGTGGCCAAAGGACTTGTAGAGATGCCATATAGGGATACGGTCTCGCGTGCCTAGGGCACCAGCAAAAGGATAGTTTCACAGTTACATTGTGCCAACGTGAGCACCAGGGGGAAGACACGATGATGCGGAGCCAGCCCCCAAATATGGTTGTCAGGAGACAGAGAAGTCATCTTTCGACGACTTAGGAAGTGAAACTACCCACAGAGTATCGACCACGGAATCCTGGAAGTATCCTGGGTTTAGAGAATCCGATGTGGAGGGTTATTTCCAGTTGAGGAACTGGATGGCATTCCTCTTGGGGGGTACAAGCCTCTGAATTCTGAGTGTTTCGGAAACAGGAACTGTAACCTGTTTTCCTCTGTTTATTGCATATATACATATATGAGCAATGTATGTCGTCTGGTCCCTCAAGGAAGTGAGAGGAACAAAGGTCCCGGTAAGGTTGTCACCAACATTGCATAGAGGTGGCCCGACGGTTGAACTGTAGGGCTCCAGGCAAATATAGTGGGTCGACACGCGCCCAAGAGACGGTGCCCTTCCAAGATACGTGTCCTAAGGGCAGGAAGGCTAGGCAGGGAGTACAAGCAGCTCGGGGAGGAGCTTTTGTGATTGGAGTGCAGCCTTCTACCCGGCTATGACAGGGAACTAAGGCCTGAAAGGTGGACACTAATGTAGAAGGCCCAAGATAAGGTATCCCACCGCTGTTCCTGTTCCAAGAGAAAGGCGATGTTGGCACTGTCCCTGTAGGTTCCCTGATCTGGAAGATTCCAGTCAGGTATACTAGGTCTCTGCTTCCCGAGTGAAGGGGGTGGGGGGTATAAGGAGGGCTGACCACCGCTTCTGGTAGGGTGGGCCTAGGACGAGGACTCCTGGGATAGATGTCCTGCTAACAACTGAGGTTGCCCGCTAGGGAAGGGGCTGTTACAGAGCCTCAGCTTCCGTGAGGAAAAAGGGGGATAAGGGTGGCAGGGGTTGGACCACTCTGCCTTGGCCTTCCTTGGAGGCTAAGGTCCACCACGGTGATGCGGGCGCGACCTGCCTGACGGGTAGGGTAGTGGAGGTTCTCGTTGAGCCAAGATGTCGATAGCCCCAGTAGAGCTTGCTAGCCGGCATGTTGACGGTATGCTAGCGAAGGTATCCCCCGCTCCCGACCTGAAATTGAGAATGGGGCCTACCTGATGTAGGGCATCTGGGTAAACAGTAGTGGTTCTGCACCCAGGTGAACACTGTGTATGGACGTGTCTGAGCATCTGCAGCAGTGGATGAGGCTACTATGAGACACGCTTCTTGTCCCTGGCAAGACCAATTCTGATGCGAACAGCGCAGGGGTTGTTGGTTGAAGGGTACCCAAGAAAGAGGTGGGTGGTGTGTGAGGGGCGGATTCCTGTAAGTCCCCAAGGTAGCAGCTGCCGAGAATATGTAGGGGTGGGCCCCGGTACCGATGTACTAGTAGTGCAGGGGATGGGAGCTGGTTTGTGCGGCCCGTGTTGGCCCGAGACCGGGGGGGGGGAGGGGGAACACGGCCAGAATTAGTGCAAGGGAGGGAAGCTGGTCCCAATTGAGCCCGGTTCCCCTTTCCCAAGGAAGGGAGAGGACGTTAACTGTCCACTGCGACAATACAGTGAAGTCTTATTGTACCCCGGATAACTTGAAACTAGGGCAGCTAATTGGGTGGACCCCTTTGCCGCAGGTGAGAGAGGAAAGGGGTCTCAGCACCTTGCAGCAGGGTGATGACAGTGGAAAGGAACATTTGCACTGTGTTCCCACAATGATGTAGATGAGTGGGAATTGAGGGTGTTGGCTTATGTGGGAGGGGTGGGTCTGGGAGGAAGGAGGCCGAAGTATTTGGCCTCTCCCCTGGGGTCCCAAGCAGTGCCTACCACCGATAAGGTTTCTGGGGGAAACAGGGAGTCACCTCCAAAAGGGAGGTCAAGGATTGCCTGTTGTGTGTTAGGGGGCACTCTACCCTCCCTGAGCCAGGCCATCCGGTGGATAGTTACTGCCAAGGCCATAGTGCGGGCAGCTGTATCCACTGCGGCGTGGGCCGAGAGGAGGAGGTCTTGGGACGTTATATTACCCTCCTCCAGAAAGGCATCATATTCCTCTCTGGCCTTGGGTGGGAGCAAGCATCGGAATTTCGCGACTGACTCCCACACATTCAGCACGTATCTGCTGGTTATGGCTTGATTGTTTGCCACTCGCAGTTGAAAAGCCAAGGAGGAGTAGACCTTACAGCCCAAGGGGTCCAGTTCCCTGGCCTTCCTGGAAGATGGAACGGGGTCACTGGGGGGCTCCTCTGGGCCTAACACCATCTGCACCAGGTCCTGCGGGGGAACCAGGTGATCAGCAAGGGAGGGAAAGTCTGATTTGGGGACCCAGTATTTAATGCCCGTTGTGTCCGAAACCGGGGCAGTAGAGCTTGGGCTCTGCCACCAGGAACATGTGAGGTCCCAGACACTCGGGTGGAGTGGGATTGTCAAGAGTTCTGCTGAGGCAAACGCTGGCCCAAAGAGGGTATCCGGAGGGGGACCCGAGGGCTGCACCTCCATTCCTAGATGGGCCGTAGCTTGGCACAACAAATCAAAATGCGCCAACAGATTCCCCGTATAGGACCCCGGTGCTGGGGACAAAGCGGTACCGGGGGTGCGCCGTGATGGAGAGGGATTCTCCCAGGGGGACCATCCTGTGGGTGGAAGCGGAATGGCGACGGCTCACTTAGAGCCCCATGATGGCCCTTCCTCCGAACTGGAAGTGGGGGAAGGAGACCAAGACTCCAGGGGCGGTACTGGTGACGGCAAGGTGATATGTTGCCATGGGGATGGCCCTACAGTACTGGGCCCAAATGCAGTGGAAGACGGGGGGCTATATGGCGAAGGAGAGTTGCGCCCACATTGAATACAGGCTTTAGAAGTAAAGGCCGGTTTGCCCCTTCTAGCTGGGATTGGGGCAGGTGGTGTGGGGAGTAAGAAGAGGGTTCAAGCAGCCTCCACCAGTTCAGGGGTGGACGGTAAGAGGGGTGACTCCGTGCGGCCCTGTGGCAAGTCCTCACCCAGGGAAGGGGGACTGCCTGGTCGGGAGGACTCCTGCTTTGTGGCACCGAGCTATAGAAAGCCTGCTGTACCAAGGGTGATTGTGGCTGGTGCCAGAGTGAACTCGGCACCGGCAAGGCAGGGCTGTGCTGAGCCAATGGTGCTGGAGATGACAGCAAATGGTCAGGGTGATCTGGGCACCGGTGGCACTGAGCTGTGCCGCCGGGGTGATCCAGGTGCCAATGGTACCAGGCTGCCCGTAGGTGACCTTGAGCGGTACCAAGGAGCCGGGGTGCCAGGTTGGCGCCAGGATGCCGGAGTCAGCACCGAGGTTGTGTGGCGGCAGCTACCGGTGGTACAGTGCCATGTGTGCTCCGGTGCCGAGGTGGGTCTCGGCATCAGGCAGGAACCCAAAGCCTCGGGTGAAGGGTGCCGAGCCTTCTCAGAGGCTAGGGCACGGTGTCACTGTTCCCTCTCCTTGATGGTTCGAGGTTTAAAGGAGAGGCACAGGGAACAGGCCGAGCCCATATGGTCTTTGCCCAGGCACCTGAGGCACTTCCCGTGGGGATCATCCCGGGGGAAGGCCTTGCTGCACTCGGCGCAGGGTTTGAACCCTGGCATGATCGAGTGATGTTCTGGTCTGACAGTGGAAGGCTCCTGTGGTGGAACTATGTCCACGAAGAGGTGCTCCCAGTCAGGCGAAAAGCTCATAAAGGCGAGGACAGGCTGCTTGCGTTCGCAAGGAGCGGACATTCCAGATCCGACGCGCAAGGTGGAAGAAATGAAACTGAGGAGGGGTCAGGAGGCAGCCATATATACAGCCAAGGGGGTGGCGTGAGGGGCGATGGCCACCTACCCTCTCCTGACAGGCTGGGACAAAAGTTTTCCCACCAATCCGGAGCTCCGGCACAGAGACACCTATTACTGAATGCATCCAAGCAGCACTCGAAGAAGAACTTTAATTTAGTCTTCCCTTGCATATGCATTATGATAGACCTTAATTACATGATCACTAACTATATTTTCCAGAGAACCCCTCTCTTATTTAGTGGTAAAGATGAAGCTTTTGTGAGGCTAACTCAAGGCTATATACTAAGGAGGGCTCTTGTAAGTAGGACCCCTGCTTCATGGGTTGCAGAAGTTAGAAGGTGTGTAGTAAATGAAGCAGAAAGGATCATCTCATGCTTAAGGAGGTTGAATGATTCTATCCCTGCCTCTGCCACCAGAGTTCCTATGTGATGCTAACCAAATTACTTAAACTGTTCACAGATAGACACAATTTCCCCCCCCTCATTTTCTGAGTTCCTGATGTGAGACAATAGGGCAGGGTGCAGCAACCTTTGCCGACCCCTGTGCCAACTCCTTCTTCTTGACTGTCAGCCAGTGCCAGGGGCTCCCTCCACAGAAATAAAAGCAGTGCCTGCCTGAAAATTTGGTGATAGCGATGGCTGGAGATTGGAGGGGCACGGGGGGGGGGGGGGAGGCACTTCCCTGGCATGCTGCTGAAAGGAGCCATTTGTGGAAAGAAGCTGCCTGCCGTTGCTCCTCTTCAGGGGTCCCCAAGCTTGCTGAGGAAAGAAGCTACCCCCGATGGCTCCTTGGCAGCTGCACACCATGGAGAGAAGCCATTCCAGACATCATCTTTCTGTACCATGCCTGGAGCATGTACATGGTGGGGACCCTCTGCACCCCAGCTGCCCCTGAAAAAAGTTGCTTGGAATGGCTTTCAGTGGCAGAAGCCACAATTTCTGTAGCATGGCAGGGCTCTTGTGCCACTGTTGGCACATGTGCCAGGAGTTGTCTACCCCTGCAATATAGTCTGATCTGCAGCAGTGTTGAGCACTCATAGCTGCAACCAAAGTCAGTGAGAGCTGTGCTACAAACCATAACTGTAACTAGGGAGGGGCGAACGGGGCAAAGACCCGGGCAGAGAATTTTAAAGGGCGGCCACCAGACACTGCCTGGCCTGGAAGAGGAATGTGCCTTAGGCCACTGGTTCCCAACCAGTGTGCCGTGAACATCCCTGACAGCTGGGATTAAAGTTCCCTCTCTGCTCAGCCCAGCCACGTTGGCTGTGCAGGGCTGGGAAAAGGGAGAGGTTTCAAGAAAGGGGGAAGGCACACAAACACAGTTCCAGTGGCCCCCTATTTTTAGGCAGGCAGCGTTCCAGCCCCCCCCCCCCCCCAAAATAGAAGAAGGCACCCGAACATGGAGTTCCAGGGGTCCCCCTAAAAACAGCAGGAGCAGCTGAAATGCAGAGTTCCTGTGGTTCCATCTTAAACCCTGCTCCACCTTACCCAGCCAGCAGATAGCTGCCAGAGGCCAAGGCCGGCAGTGTGTGAATCCCCCCTGCAGGGTGGAGCAGCTGGTATCAGCCAGCCTGCAAACAGCCCAGGTAAGGGCTTGGGGGTGGGCTGCTGGGGGGTTGTGTGGGGTAGGGTGTGTGCGTAGCAGAGGGTGTGTAGCTGGGGGGTGGGGTGACTGTTTGGTTAGGGGTGTGTGTAGTTGGGGGGTGGGGTGGCTGTGTGGGGGGGTGTAGCTGGGGGGGCTGGAGGCCCAGTTCTGGCCCTGCTGTGATGGGGAGGTCTATCACAGGCAGCAGGGGGCTGGGGGAGGGGAGGATGGGATCCACTGGGGTGGGAGGGAGCAGCAGCAGGGTGAGGATTTGCCCTGGGTGGCAGGGAGCCACTGGAGAAGGGGGAAGTGGGTGCTGCACCATGGTCCCCTACCCTACCTTCCCGCTCCCCAAGTTCCTCCCTGCCCCCCCAACAAAGCCACTCTTGTTCTCCCTTCCTCTCTCCTCTCTTGCCACCTTTGAACTGTTCCCCACATGGCTCCCCTTGTCCTCTTTTGCCACCCCTGCCCTGCTGTGCTCCCCACACTCACTCCTGCCACTGCACACGACTCCTGACCTGCTATTTTTTGCCACCCCTGCTCTGCTATCCCTACTGCCCTACATAGCAGCATTTCCAAAACACTGTGCCATAGTTCATGAATATTCATAAGTAATTAAGTTAATTTGAATATTCATGGTTTTTAATTATGGTGTGCCTCGAAAAATTTGAGGGTATCAAGGTGTGCCATAGCAGAGAAAAGGTTAGGAACCACTGCCTTAGGCCAATTCCTCCAGGAACCAAGCAGGGGCTGAGGGAGTTTCTCCCATCCTGCCCTGAGCATCCCTGGTCACTCTCCCCCAGCTGCAGGGGAAGGCACCCCCTAGGCGGGTCTTGGCCGTTCTTCCCCAGTGGTGGAGGAAGCACACCCCTGCAGGTCTCAGGAGCTCTCTCCCGGCGGCGGGGGAAGCATCCACCACCAGGTCTCTGGCCGCTCTGGCCCAGCAGCCAGCGATGCACCTCCCTCTCATCCCGGGGGAGGGGAGCACCTTTCCGCCTTCCTGCCCCAGGTGCCAGAATCTGTAGTTATGGCTCTGCTACAAACATACAGTGTGCGCCTCCTCCAGTATGCATACATCAGAGCTCGATAGCTAGGTTCCATAACCATAAGGTAGCTCCTCTGCCTCAAGGGATGCTGGTTTGCAAATTACTCTTCAGATGTTGAGTTGGACACTACGGCTATGTGTACACTAGCAAATTAGTTTGAATTAAGAAGCCTTAATTCAAATTAATTTGAACCCTATCTACACTAAGCTTTGTCTAGTTCAAACTAAAAAGCTTAGTTTGAACTAGTTAGTTCAGCTGGTTAGTCCACACTAACTGCTTAGTTCAAATGTATCTGCATATTTAGTTTGAACTAGCACAATGTAGACATGCTAGTTCAAACTAAATACATTCGAGCTAGCCATTAGTTTGAACTAACTTTTCATTTGAACTAACCATGCTTGTCTAGATCGAACTAAAAAGTTAGCTTGAACTAAAAAATTCACGGCTAGTTCGAACTACAAGTTAGCTCAAAGTAAAAAAATGCACTTAGTTTGAACTAACTTTTGGACTACTTAGTTCAGACGAACCAAGTCCAAACTAAAATTTTAGGTGTAGAGAGAGCCTATTTCACCATATGAGTTACTATGCTATTTGTACAGTACAGACGTGTGGAGGAAAAACCAGGCCAAGTTGGTGCATGGTCGGTAGATGAGTCAGAGAGAGAGAGAGCGATTGAGCTACTTATCCTTGTCCAGGATCTATGATGAAATAACAAGGAAGCAGGGGCAGTGATGGACTCCTGAATTTACTTAGTGAGTTTGATTCTCTTCCGACTGATGTTCCATATTGTAAGATTATAGTTTTCAACTCTCTGGAGGCACTGATCATCTGTGCATGGGAATATATAGACTGCTGTAACAATGGTATGTGGAGAGAGAACAGTTATGGTATCAGACCTGTGTCCCTTAGAGTGGGATTCCTCCCCTGAACATGAGCAGACCTTTGACTCAAAACTACATGTTTGTTCCTGTTTGAAAACAGAGCATCAGTCAATTGGAGCTATAACAGGTTGGTTTCATCTGATACAACTCTCTAGAAAGACTTAATGGTAACAGCATTTTGTCAAAGGTCACTGGATTTTTGTATGCTAGCACATACAGACCGGAGATGGGTGGATTATAATCAAAACTGCAGCTAGTAATACAAATGACATAATTCAGCTCTCTATTAACCAGTTGAGTACTGCAGGTGCACGCTACACCACAGAGCAGTATTCAGTGAGAGCAAACATAAAGGCCAATACATATCTATGAGGGACTGATGGGATGGGTCTGCTTTCCAGGCCCATCCTGAATATTTCTTATCTGGGACCAAATCTACATATTCAGGTGTTCCAGTTGAGGCCAGTATGTCAGGCTATGGTCAAGTCTTACTCCTAAGTATGTGACAGCTGTTTGGAATGGGAGTAACTATCCTTGCACATGGATTGAGATGAGTCAAGTACTAGCAGGACAGTGATTAGGTGGAAAGTTGCTGCTGTTTTGGCTTCACTGAGAATTAACGTCCATTGCTGGAAGTAAGTAGTCAAAGTATCCATATCTTGGTTCAGGGCTAGTGTCTATTGTACGCAGCAGGAGCATACACATACATTTGTTTATTAGCAACCCCTTGATGGACAGCCAAAAGTCACCATTAACAGCAGTTGACTATAAGCAAAGGGCAGGTTTATAGGGCTGCAGCCAGGGAAAGAAGCATATATACAGCACCACAAACCTGTCCAGGGTTGCTGCTCTGCACATCTAGCATTTTATTTTGGCATTGCTGTCATGCAAAACCTGCTTTCTGAACTGCAGTCATGGGCTGCTAGGAAGGCCACCTGTGTAGTTCTGAATTGGACAGTCCTCTTTTGGGATGGTGTGCCCCTGTCTGGTACTGGGACAAACCTAGACATGACTTTTTTTTTTTTTCATTATGAGATCAGAGATGCCAGTTCTAAGAGCATGTTGCTTCATCCTCATGTGACATGACTTAAAATGCACTGTGTGAGGTCACACTAGTGGGGGTGAGGTGGCATGCTCTTAAAGATGGTGATTCTTGAGTGAAGTGACTTCACAGGGACTGATGATAATAATTGTTTTGCTTGCCGTTTGAGAGGTATGGCACAACCCCATCAATCCCCAGATTCCCCACCCTCTGTGGAAAGCCCTAGCACCTGAGCAGCAGCCCCTTTCCTACAGCTGCCCTGCCCACAGTCAACTTGGGTCATGCTGCTGGACCAAAGCTCCTCATGTCCTGGTGCTTCCATCCCTGGCTGCAGCCTGGGAAATCCGTCAGTGGTTCAGATTTTCCACATAAATAAATGTCAATAACTAACCAGTATGTCTGTTGCCAATATCTGAACCAATTATGCTATAGTTAAGGTTGGTGCCACCTCCAGGCAGAATGTTTCCATTAACAGAAAGTAGTTGTTAACAGGGTTGCTTCTCAGTCTACATTTCAGGAAGGATATATTATCTTGAACAAAAGGGCATCAAAACTGACCTTTGTGGAAGACTGAGGGAAGGAAGTGCACTGCTTTCATGTGGCCTCCCCAGCAGCAGCGAAAAGTGAAGCTAAACTAGACTAAACGCAAAATTGGATCTCAGCTTTTTGTTTATAATGCTAAGTACTCTGAAAATAATGTCCTAGGATGTCTCAAACTGGGCACCCCAAATTAGTGGGTACTTTTGAGCATGATTTCTTTGTGCATCAGTTCCCTCTCTGTAAAATGGACATAATGGCTATGTCTAAACTAGCCAATTAGTCTGGATGAAGCAGTCTTAGTCTGGACTAATTTAGTCCACGTCTACACTTGGATCTATCTAGTTTGAACTGAGAAATTTTAGTTTGGACTAAGCAAAGTTTAGACCAAACCAATAAATTCGACTGGTTAGTCTGGACTAAGCACTTAGTTTGAACTTCAAGTTCGAACTAGTGCGATGTAAACACAGACTAATGGTTTAGTTCGAACTAAAAAGTTAGTTTGAACTCGGATGCGCTGCTAGTTCAAACTAAAAGGCCAAAGTTAGTCCAAACTAGCCAGAGGCTAATTTGGACTAGCCTTGGGCTTTTTCAGTTCAGACTAGCAAGTCTGAACTAAAGCAGATATTGACGTGGCCAATGACACACCTCCCCCAAATCCCTTATAAGATTTTGGAAAACAAATGAATTAATATCTATGAGGCACTCAGATATTATAGTAATGAGTGTTATCAACAAGCTCATGAAACAATTAACAGTTCTGCCTTCAAAGCAGGGTTTTGAATGGTGTGCAAGCAATAATATCTAGGATTGCACCTTGAGTAGTGAAGATAAAACAAAATATTAAATAGCTGATAAAATGAACACTGACATTCTGTCTACTTAATGAGGCAGGGGACTAGCTGACAAAATAACACATGATCTTATAATTAAAAATGATATCATATCATGGATACACACAAAGGGGATAAATTAGGGCTGCATAAATAACCTTCATTCTAGGATTTCCTAACATTGGTGTGCTTGTGTTTGCAACCTTAATAAGGTTCTTTTAACACACATTTGTGTGATTTCTCCAGATAATCTTTTAAATTTATATCCAGATACTATGCTTTATGTTACTGGTTCCCTACTGTAATTTATGCTAAAATATGTATTTACAGAAAGGAAGTATTTATAGCAATATAGTTGTTCATGTCTATTAGTTAGAAGCTAGCTGATCAGAGAAAATACCTATTTGTCACTGACTTAATATATCACTTATATAGTGCCTTAAAACACACACAATGCTCAACAAGTTTGTAAAAGTCAGCGCAGGATCCCCACTCAACATACAGTATTTCTGTAGTGAAAACACGAATAAGAGTCTATAAAGAAATTTAATTGACAGAGAGTGAGAATACTGGGAACAAATGGTTGCATAAAAAGAAAATCATATTTTCCTCATGTAAGGCTGGCTTAGAAGCTATGCTTAACAGCTTCTGAAGGGGGGGGCAACTTATCTGCATGGGTCCTGTATTAGCATGGATACAAAGACCACAATTAGCTGACTAGCATCCTGGATGCAGAGCATAGTGGGTAGTGGTATTTGGGGTTAGTTTGCTCACAAATCTATCAATATCTGTAATTCTACTAAAGGGAAATATGAAACACTGTCCTTCTGTCCTTGTGTGAACTGCTACTCTCCGTTTCAAATCCGTCTGGGTTAGTTAAGGGGCAAAAACTACCCTCAGCTAGAAGGATGTTTGTAGGAAAGGCGACTGCATGTTTCAGCCTGAAAGAGTAAAAACAGAAGTGGGGGTGTGCATTGTTTCAATGCTTGAGGCTGTTGTCTCCCTTCCTATTGCTTCTCCTGTTCTTTGTTATGGAAGTGGCTGATTAACAGCTGCTAAGAACTAAGAGAGCTGAGAATCACTGAGCTCAGGGGAGAGTCCTCTCTCTCTGAGCTGAAGAGGAGCAGTGACAGGTTGACCAACAAGTGGAGCTGGTGGATGGTGAGAGTGGCCAGTGGTGAGCTGGGTGACATGAGGGACCAGAAGGCAGTGCCAGCAGACAGAGGGGGAAGCCCAGAAACCTGTTCTAGAGGATGGAGTGAGTGAGCGGTAGATGGCGTCACCGGACAGCTGGCGTGAAAGAAACTCCCTACGTACCCTAGGGTTGGTTGGGAGCCTAGTTAGCACTGATTCTCCAGATCACTACCATTAAGTTTGTATGTTCTGTTATGCAGTGTGGGTTATTGGGAACTTTGCTCTATACTAAATTTCCTAGATTAGTGCTGATCTCTGTTATTTGGCCTTCTGCATTTTAGTTTTACTGCTATTAAAAGTTCCATTTACTACACTCAGACTCATGCTTGTGAGTGGGGAAGCCTTACCCCTTTGGGGTGCCCAGGGAACAGTGCAGGATTCCCAGAAATCTGGGGGGGGCTCGAGTCAGCGGTGGTGGTGTGTCATTGGGAGACCTCTAGATATAGAACCCGTCCTTGTCCTGCCAGCCTGCCCTGGCAGAAGGGTTACACTCATCTCAGAACAGATCATTTACCCCCTCTTCCCACTGTTTTGCCAGGATCCTTTCTCCTGACATCAAGCCTGCTGTTGTCTTGTGGTGTCAGGGAATAATGGAGTTAATTTTCACCTACAGTCTAATTTCAAAAGTTCATTGTCTACATAAGCCTGCTTTTTTGTTTTTCCTGCAATCTCTGCACTCCATTGATTAGCATTTTGCTCAGCTTGTGCATAGCCACTCCATCCATTAGCAACTCTACACAGTCCTTAATTTGCCCATGACTCTAGCCAATGTGAGATGCATCCTCATTCTCTTGCCTGACAGGTACCTACATCCATTCAATGACTTGCCTTAACACATGAAGAGAACATATTTGTTAGTCTTTAAAAGTGTCACTAGACTCCTTTTTTGTCTTGCTGAACTAGATTAGCAGGGCTATCCCTTTGGAACTTGTAACTTTTTGCGACTGAAATATAGACTATGGGCTTTTCCCCCCAATTTTTCGTTCCCCCTCCCCTTCATTGTTTGAATCCAAAAAACTGCTTTGATTTGCTGTTAAGCCTGACCTGATCTGCTGACTTACACTCCCCTACATTTATTTTGCTCCTATTTGGTAAGTTTCCCATTTCAACAGTCTGATGAAGTAAGATGTTCTACCATGAAAACTCATGCAACAAATAAATTTGTTCCTCTTTATAAACATCACCAGGCTCCTTGTTTGCTTTACTTGGCTCATCATTTCATGTATTACCCAGAGGCATATCTAGGGTTACCAGATGTCTGGCAAAAGGAGGACATATCCTCCTTTTTGCTCTGATGTCCTCCATCCGCCAGGCATTAGTGAAAAAGTGCCTTTTGTCTGACTTTTTGCTGGACACTGGGGCAGCACTCTAAAAATAGAAGCACGCAGCTCCAGAATGTGTTCCCCTGCTGGCTCGGCCCAGCAGCAGCTGCTAGTGGGGTTGGGAATTTGGAGAGGATCCCTTGCTGGGCTGGTGCACCTTTATTGAGAGTGAAGAGGGTTGGCCTGCTGGTGGCGGGCCAGAGAAGTTGTTTCGCTTTGCCTTGGTGCTCCTCACCCCCAGCTTCTTTCCAGTCTCCAGCTCAGGTCCGCTCCCCTTCCCCCCGCCTGATTTTTGGGAAGGCTTGATCTTATTTTTTGAAGTGGCTGGGGATTTTCTTCTGCTTGGTGGTGTCTCTGTGGTGCCCAGAAACAAACCTGTGACTGCTTCTTCACTTTTTGCTTTCCTGCCCTGCTTACAGTTTCTGGGAAGGTTTCTTTCTCTAATGGCTGGGCTAAGCTGGATCTTTATTTCTTCTAATGAACTTTGGCTTTTGGCAACAAATCTTTTGTTTAGAGGTCAAGGAAAGTTCACTTTTGAGTGTGAGGAGGTTTAAATCCATATGATTTTCCTTTTCTCAGTGTGATCTCTTCAGTTTGCTTCTCCTTTCCAAGATGAGATTAGTCCACTATAGATATATCTTTAAATTTGGTTTTTCCATTTGCTTATACATTGTATGCTTATTTTTAGTTTACTTTGAGGGACGGTGTTTCTTTTGGTATATTTAGGGACAAAATGATCATTGCATCTACGAATAGGTGCAGTCCTCTTGGGCAGAGCATTTGATAGTCACAAACATCTAATTCTACTCCTTCCCCCCCATGTGATGTGTATTTCACATAAAAGCAAACAGAAAATATCAACTGTCATAAAATAGATATATATCCATCTGTGGTTTATGGCAGACATAGTAGGATACCATGTCTCCAGAAATTTGCATTTTAGGTGAAAGGTTATGTTTCAGGCAGGTCTGCACATCAAAACCAGCAGCTCTGACTTCTTCAGATTTCTCCTTTCCCATGTGTGTAAAATTGAAAGAGCTTGTCTTTGATTTTTTTTTTTTTTTTAAACACTGCACAGTGAGGCTCAAAACTGAGGTGAGACAGGGATTTCCATACACCCCCTCCGGCATCCCTCCTTCAGTTGTCAGTTAGTAGCAGCATTATACCAAATTAGTGAGAAGCCCCTGCACCACAACTGTAATTTCAAGTCATGGGGAGAATACTGCTGACAGAGATTACTTTTCCTTTTGAAGCCAACACCTCAAATTCTGTTAGACTTCATGTAGTCAAGGGCCTGCCCCTCCTTGTGTCAAACAATGAGAGTGAATTCTGTGAAGGAACTTACTGTGTTAAAACTGATTTTAATCTTGTCCATAATTAATACATTAAATTTATTAGGTTTGCTTCCATTTGCAACCCACAATGTAAAAATATCAATCTGGGTAGGAGTTCTGCAGTGTGAGTCTCCTTGCACCTTGATATAAACATTAAATACTTAATTTTGTGATTCCTCAGTGGCTGGCTTTATGTGAAGATGAAACATTCTTAAGCCATTCATTTGATGTTGTTGAGCTGCTGTTCTTGCAATTAATCTCACACTGTAACTAAGGGCTAGACAGATTTCTCTGGAGGTGGGTGATCAGTGGGGCAAGCATTTGGGGGGACAGTAGCTGGGGTGGCTGGGTGGATGAAGGGGGCCTGAGTTGGGCCCTGGATGTGTACCTGACCGCCAATGTCCTCCTTTTCCTCTCCTCCTTTCCATGCTTTGTTATCTGGTAACCCTCAGTATCTCTGGCAATTAGGATGACCTACCTGGCCCAAACTTTCCTTAGAGATAGACCTCCTGTAACGTAACAACAAGGAGTTGTATGGCACCTTAAGACTATCAGATTTATTTTTTACAACTCCTTGTTGTTTTTTTACTGGACTAGACTAACAGGGCTATCCTTTTGAAATTGACAAGATGCAAGGCTCCTGTAACATGCCTTAGCACACACACCCTTACGTGCCCCTGTCACTAAGATCCTTGGTGCAGGCTCTGCAAAGGCAGTCTTCACACCACCGAGGCTTCCCTACCGGGCCAAGGCTCCTGCGAGCGACCCACCCAGTCCCAGCTGGCAGGGGTCCCGTTTACACGCCACAAAGCGCCGCTTCCTCTGGGAGGCAGGTGCAAGCCGGTGATAACCAGCGCGAGCCGGTGCACTGCTGGGCACCAGGTGTAAACGTGCGGCTCATGCCTGCGTGCGAGCTGCTCCGGAGCAGAAGCCAGGCGGGGGCGGGGCGGGCGCGCGCCCCGAGCACCCCGCTCTTGGAACGCGGCGGGGAGCCCGGACCCCGCCCTCCTGCCGCGCGCGCGCGCCGGTGACTCGCGCGTCACGTGCCCGCCCGCCCCCGCGGCGTTCGAAACCCAACGTGCCCGCCGGCGAGGGGGCGGGGCCCAGGCACCTGGCGGGCTGCGGCTCGGCCCCGCCCCCGCGCAGGTATCAGCGAAACTGGGCGGGGCCGGCGGGAGCGCGCGGGCCGCAGTGCGCGGAGACCCTCGGCGGCGGCGGCGGCGGCGGCGTGTCGGCCTGGAGATGGGGCGCCGCGCGCTGCAGCTCGCGCTCCTGGGCCTGGCGCTGGCGCTGGCGGCCGCCTCCGCCTCAGGTGAGACGGCGTCGGCTCTCGGGGGACGCTCGCAGCGCCTCTCCGCTCCCGGCTGCGGGAGGGGGCCGTTTCCAGGCCGCGTTAGTCGCTTCCCAGGCTGGGGAGTGGCGAGCTGTGCCCCGCGTTACTCCCTGGGGCGGAATCCGGGGCCCCGAAGAGCGACCTGAACGCCCCCGGTCGGCCCGGCTGCAAACAGGAAACGGGGCGGGTGCCGCGCAAGCTGGCGCCGGGCTCTGCGCCGGCCGCGGCAGGGATTTGTGTGGCTAGCAGTGCGGTGAGCGGCTGAGCCGCAGGCCGCCCTGGGGCGCGTTAGCATCTCGGAGACAGCGTTGCAAAAGAAACTTTTTATTGTAACTGGTGGGGGCTGGGAGCCGAGCTGTATCACTCACTCGTGCCACAGCAGTTGGGGGCTTAGGAGTAGCTGGGGGTCACAGCAGCGCTGGCGGGACTCCCTCAGTCACGGATGGTGCACAAATGCTAAAGGGGCAGCTGTGTTAGAGTAGTAAAGCAAAAAAAGCAAGGAGTCTTGTGGCACTTAAAGGCTAACAGATTTATTTATTGCATGAGGTTGCATGGGAGAAAATCCCACTCGGAAGCTCCAAAGCATGTGACGAAGTGGGATTTTTCTCCTGCAAAAGCTCATGCGATAATGTTAGTCTTTAAGTGCCACACGCCGCCGCTTTTTTTTTGCATAAATGCTATTATCGACTAGTGGGTTGGGGCCCTAGAAAGTTCATGCCCAAAGAAATGTGTTAGGTTTTAAGGTGCCACAGGACTCGTCTGGTTTTTGCTGTGCTTAGACTAACATGGTTATGCTTCTGGAGGGGGGAAGAAAAAAGGACCCCTGTGGCACTTAAAGACTAACAGGTTTATTTTTTGCAAGAGCTTTCATGGGAGAAAATCTTCAATGCATCTGAAGTGGGATTTTTCTCCCACAGAAGCTCATGCAATAAATAAATTTGTTGGTCCTTAAGTGCCACAGGACTCTTTGCTTTTTATAATATAAATGCGTATCTCCTGCATTCTCTTCTGAATATTTATCACATGCATTGACAGTAATTGCATCTGTTAGTGTTGTTCTCTGTAAGTATTGGGTGCATACTTCTAAAATAATTGTTCAGTGATTAATTTGGACAGCATGGGAGGGCATCTGTTTAAATTAATGTAGGAACTGGCATAGGGACCATAAACATGTGTTTATTCATCATATAAAATTCCAGTTATATTGTACAATGTGTGCAACTGGTTACTGATTGATAGACTTAACTATGTACCTTAGCACTGTTGTTTGAAAACTGCTAAACTATGGTACTGTTAACACTTAAAAGAACACTGTCAAGTAACTCAGTTTCCAAAGGGATAGCCGTGTTAGTCTAGTCCAGTAAAAAAAACAACAAACAGTTGTGTGGCACTTTAAGACTAACAGATTTATTTTTCAATTTTATTATTCAAGTAACTCAGGACTTTTCTAATGGTTTAAAGAAATGGTTCTGCTTAACTGCTTAAATCAGAACAGCCTCTTTTCTGTGGATGTATTTATCAGTTTAAAAGTGCTGTTAGCACTTTAGCTTATTTCCATATGGGAGTAAACAACAAACTGCTAGTATGAACTCTTTTATACTAAAATACCTATAACTCCTTCAATTAAGAGTGATGTTTTTAACCAAAATCCACAAAACAGATGTAACTAATCTAATTTGACATTAATGCATGTGATTGTGTTTACACTTCTAACTGACAAAGCTATACTAACCAATGCCTTAGTGTAGATTCAGTTATACTGGAACAATAACTTTTTTTTGTGTGTGGCCAGTAAGCCTGAACATATAGCTTATTGTATTCAGGGAAACTGCATCAGAAATAAGCTATAGTGGTAAAAAGCTCTTACCTGTAAAAGACATACCAGCAAACCCTCCCTATAAACAAAGTCTTAGTGTGAAAACTCACCCTACTTTGGGGCTTGCAGATATGAGGAAACAGGATAATTTTTAATTGAAAATCCCACTTTAACTGTAGTAGTCTACATTGGTGGTAATATCTCTAGCTCAGTTTTTGTAACTTGTTATAGCCTGGGCAGAACCTTATTGTGAAATATTACTTCAACCAAAAGATTAAATAATAACTAACTCAAACTGAATGTTTATATACAGATGAAAGAAAAATAGTAAACCTTCACATGGAAGACCACTGTGTTATTCTAAAACATAAGGAACAGAAGTGTTCTCTTAACATTGGCAAGTTATCAGAAGTATGTCATCTAGTTAGTGCATAAGGAAGCACACATGCTTTTTGGAACAGCTTCTATTTTAACACTTGTATACAAATCTTTGTTACTGCAAGATCTCTCTTGTGTCAGCATTTTATAGCTACAATGTGTCAGGTTGCTGCAAAGATATTTTAAGATTAAAATTGATTTTTCACAGACTCAATATCATTACTTTTTAAATATTGCACATTGAACTATTTTAATTACATAAAATGAGTTCATGGAGAGCATTTGGATATCATGGTGATGTACTGAGTACAAAAATAACACTGACATTTACCTTGCCTCTCACCCTAAACTCACAATCTTCATATAACAGAACCCAGGACAGTGTCAACTTGCCATAGGTAGCTTTGGATTGGGACTTCCTCTTCCAAGGGCTTTCTGCAGTGGATGTTGGAACAGGGTGGCAGCATTGCAAAGGAGTCTGGGCTGCTTTGGATAATGAAGCAGTCCACCCAATGCTGCCTTAAATTATAGCAGCTCCTCTCCTGGGTGATCTTATGCACTGGGGGCTGTAGAGGCCTCTGCAGCAGCCCAGAATTGGGAGGAAGTAAATGTGGTTTGTCTCCACTCTAAACTGTTTAAGGCCTCACAGCGCAGAATTTGAAACACTCTGAAGGATGAGGTAGCTCTAGCAGTTGGAGCAATAGCTGCAGGAAGACCGGCCATCCTCTGCATGGATTACGAGTGGTTTGTTTTACTGGGCTTTTTGTATGAAGCTATGTCAGCTTTAGAGCAGGGCATTAAGTGGTGTGAACTTTATATAAAACAAGCATAAGTGGATCAATCTCTTAAATTTTGTACTGAGACCATTTTCATAACAGAATCAGTCCAGTCTGACTTTTGGTGTCCACATGTTGCTTTTGCCACAGCAAGCCCTAAGTAAGCCCTAAGTAGATCTACATGAAGGAACCATATATTGGTGGAGTTATATGCTGCAGAGCTTGCACCAGTGCAGTTCAGGCATTGTCTACACTAGCAGGGCCAGATAAGGCAGGAGCTGGAGGGGCTGCAGGCCCTGGCCCTGGCCTAAAGGGGGGGTCTGGCAGTCACCCCAGAAATCCAGTCCCGGCCTGAGTGGCTGGCTGCTGCTGGTCTCTTTCAGTGAAGCCTGCCTGTCTAGGCCCCTGGCAGGCTGGTCTGCTCCCCCCCAGTAGTGCCTGCACATGGGCCCGTTGGCCCCCCCTGCAGCAGCCCCTCTGGCCCCTCCCCCCAGCAGCGCCAGCCAAGGCTTCAGAGCCCTGCCCCTGCCCCCAGCATAGGGGCAGTGAGTGGTACCCCCAGGCCATGGCCGGGGGGACCCCACAAGGAGGCCTCATGCCTTTATGTGGCCCTAGTGCTTATGCCAGCAAACTTTTGTTGCTCACGGGTGCAAAATGCATCCCCTGCCCCCTCTTGCAACATTGAGTTTTGCTGCCATGAGCTCTTGTGTGGACAGCACTTTGTCAGTGTGAGATGCTATCCTGCTGACATAGTTACCCCCTGGTCTTCTAAGTGGTTTTATTATGTCAGTGGAGAGCCCTCCCTGGATAGTTGAGTGATTAAGGAGATGATATATCAGAACACTAGACTAAGGGATTACACTGCATTTACATAAACTGAGACTTGCAGTGGTATGGTCACATCTGTGTTTATAACTTAAGTATTTTTATGGTCCCCCTTCATTGTATGACACTCTTGGGAAGTATTAACCTTAGTTTTACAGATGGGATGTTGAGGCACAGAGAGAGGAAATAACTTCCTGTGTGACCTCAGGCAAGTGTATGGTTGAGTACAGAACTGAACCCAGGTTTCCCTTTTCACAGGCTAGCATCTTCTAGTAGTGTTACAAAGACTCCTGTTTCCTTGCCAGACTCAGTCTGAAGACTGAATGCAATTAGGGCAGGGGTCTCAAACTCAAACCACCACAAAGGCCACATGTGGAGTAGCGTGTTAGCTCGAAGGCTGCATAGCTAAACCCTTTTTGTACAGTGATATTGTAAATACCAGTAACAATAGTGTCATTGCGGGCTGCAGGAAATAGCTCTTGAGGCCGCATGTTTGAGACCTCTGAATTAGGCGATTGTCTACATGGGGAAAACTGTTGGTATAATTGTTTTTAATCCTCTTTGTGTAGAAAAACCTCTGTTCAAGTACAGTTGGTCTCCAGCTGGGGGAAGGCAATCCCTAGCACATGTGCTGAGAATGGTATGTGAGCCCATTTGGAGTGACATGCAGCACCCTTTGCAGCGCCACAGAAGTTGCTGCACCTACTACTGAAAGCCACTCCAGGTGCTTCTTTTGAGGGTGGCTAGGGCACTGGGCGACCCTGCAATGCCCATGCCCCTGGCATGCCATGTAAAGAAGCTGCCCAAAGTGGCTCCTCACCACAGTGTGCTGCGCCAAAAGGAGCCACTTCATGCACCTTCTTTCAGTGGCATGCCTGGGGAACCCTTGAGAGGAGCCACAGTGGCCCTGGAGACCCCTGTCCCCAGGCGTGTCATTGGGAGGAGTCGCTCCGAGTGGCTACTTTTCACAAGCAGGTCCTTCCAGCAGCATGCCTGGGAAGTGCTCTCCCCCCTCCAACTGTGGTCACTGCTGAATTTTTTGGTGGCTGACACTTTTTTTATTGGAGGTGGGCTGTTGCACCAGATGAGGGTCAGGGAGGAGCTGGCACTGCTGACCCCTGGCTCAAGCTTTGTTCCCTGGCTCAAGCTTTATTTAATTTGATTCAACTACTTTTTCAAGTAGGCTTGAAAGAGTTAAGTATTAGTATGGTAAAGTATTAAATAAATATAATAATTAGTTAATTCCCTCCACCAAAAAAAGACGAGACTGTACATGGCCATTGAATAATTTAACATTTATATGTAAACATGATGTAGTAAAGGAATTGCCTTGCTGTAGAGCGATGGTTCCCAAGCTTTGTTAGGCTGGGGACCCCTTTTTAACCCCCCCCCCCCCCAAAAAAAAATTGTGGCCCCTCGGCTGATTATGTGATCTGACCTGCGCAGGCAGACTCTGGCCCACACCACTCTAGTGGTGCTGCTGGGACAGCCAGCAAGCGGTGCCGCCACCACCATGGCCCATGCTGCTGGGAAGCCAAGCCATGGTGGCTATGGCTCCCTGCCCATGCCCCTACCGGGGAGTCACCACAGCTCCATTCCCCTGCCAGGATCCTGCCATGGGCAGGGAGCATCAAGGCTGCAACTGGATTCTGGCTTCAGTAGGGAGAGGCTCCACAGACCCCGTGCAACATGTCCATGGACCCCTGGGGGTCCCCGGTCCCCAGGTTGGGAACCACTGCTGCAGGGTAATAAGCTAAAATGAAAGGGAGATAAAACTAAGGAAAAGATGACTGGATTCAAGCATTGTTGATGACTTTTTCTGTTAATGTCTGTCTTTGTGATTTAGAACCAGTTAAACTGACAATATTGTAGCTTTAGCTTTAAAAATACAGTAGAAATACATACTTAATGGCATTGTACTAATTCGTCTACTTTTCTTCCCTGTTAGCGAGCAATGGAACCAGCAGGTCCAAAGGAAGAAGTTTTATTGGCAGCCAAGTTGAAAATAAAAATGCCTCTGGAAAATCATTCAGTGTGGATGACTTTGCTGCAGATATCCTTACTGGAAAACTGACCACAGTTTTCCTCCCTATAGTCTACATCGCTGTGTTCCTTATTGGTTTACCAAGCAATGCCATGGCTTTATGGGTCTTCTTGTTCAGAACAAAAAAGAAGCATCCAGCAGTGATTTATATGGCTAACCTGGCACTAGCAGATCTTCTGTTTGTCTTTTGGTTTCCTCTGAAGATTGCATACCATATAAATGGCAACAACTGGATCTATGGTGAAGGACTTTGCAAAGTTCTTGTTGGATTTTTTTATGGAAATATGTACTGCTCTATTCTTTTTATGACATGTCTCAGTGTGCAAAGATACTGGGTTATAGTGAACCCCATACTGCACTCAAGAAAGAAGGCTGAAGTAGCAGTGGGAGTTTCAACTGCAGTATGGATACTGATTTTGCTGAGCACCATTCCCCTCTACCTTGTTGATCAAACTGCATATATTTCAAATCTTAATATCACTACTTGCCATGATGTGTTACCTCAGAATGTATTGGCTCATGACATGTTCAATTATTTCCTTTCTCTGGCAATTGGAGTCTTCTTATTCCCTGCTAGTCTCACAGCTGCCACATATATACTAATGATTAAGACTCTGAATGCTTCCACTACAGATGTAAACATTTGGAAGAAACGGAGAAGAGCAATCAAGCTCATAATTACAGTACTATCCATATATTTGATTTGTTTTACACCTAGTAATATTCTACTTGTAGTGCACTATTTTCTGATCAGGAACTATGGCCAAAGTAATGTGTATGCATTATATCTAACAGCACTATGTCTTTCCACTCTGAACAGCGGCATTGATCCATTCATCTATTATTTTGTTTCAAAAGACTTTAGAGACAACCTTAAAAATGCTCTACTTTGCCGAAGTGTGCGAAATGCAAAGAGAATGCAAGTCTCTCATTCATCAAGTAGATACCCTAAGAAATCCAATTCCTATTCTTCCAGTTCAAACACAACTAAGACCACATACTAAGTCTTCACTTGCAGTAGAAGAAGTGAATGTTTCATTAATATGGTAGTGAGCCTAGTGTGTATAACATGCATCATTTATTTTTTACAAGTGTGCATGAAGGATCTATCTGTTGGATTCACAGTGAGATTAAAATTTCAAGACTGGCAACTTTACCTGTATTTATTTCAAGTGAGAAATGTTGAATGACATGGAAAATGCAGAATCATCCTGAGTTTGGTATTATTTAAAAAAAAAAAAAAAAAAAAGTTCAATCTCTGAGTGGCTGAGAACATGTGTAATACTTTGATACATATGGAATGTAAGATGGTGCCTTTATTTTAATAAATTCTGTATTTAAATCTTGATCAGTTAATGCGGGATACTTTATTTTTATGACTTGTTTGTACTTTTGTTTTATATACTATGTTTTTGTATACTAGAAACAAACAATTGAAGTATCTTGTTTCTTTAGAGCCCTCTCCCTTTGTACCTGACTCCTTTAAGATCAATTAATGCAATGAGAGCACTCCAAAGCTGGAAGAGAGATGTCTTATGCTCAATAGAATTTTTACGTACTGTCTACCAAACTTTTCTATTGTTGCAAATACTGAAATTGGGGAGACGTGATAAGATTATACTAGTGAGAGAGTAATTATGAGCTAGTACTGAGATAAATTAACTTGTTCTTTGAGAGGAATTTATGATGAGGCAAATTTTTCCAAGATTTGGCCAATATGTGATCTTAATGGAACATAATATGCTGTATTTGTAGAATTGTCATGTAGCTGTTTCACTTTTGCACTTTTGTATTAAGATATATAATGTAAATTAACTCACTTTTTAATACATACTGAGTTTGGTAGTCCTCATTTGTGTTCCTGTTTAACACTTTCAAATGTCAGTGATCTGGCTTGCGTTAGCAGAATTTAGGTTAAAAAGATTTTTAATTCTAAGTACAAATGTGGAGTTTGTCAATATTGCAGTTGGATGTAAAAATGAAGTAAATTTGCCAAATGCTACACTTCAGTAGTACAGTCTTTATTGATGTGATATGTTTCTGTGTAGGTGAGGGGAAGATCCAGACAAAGTAATGACTCAAAACCCTTGGGAAACAACATGGCATGCAGCAACATGTTTATTTTCACTTTTTGGTTATCAGATTTGGTTAAAGTTCAGGCAACTGAGTCGATTTTAAATTTTGCATTCATTAGACTCCATTCATTATGGATACTGCATAGCATCAAGCTCACTTGTATTTCAAGAAGCTGCTGGTTATGTCTAGCTGATGTTGGTATGGTTTTAAATTTAATTTTCTTCCTGGGTCCCTGAAGAGATCCTCTGTGTGCTACTGCTTGGTTAGGACTGAAAAGTGCTACTGTGAAATAGTGGTGGAGCAGGATCCCATTCTGCTAGGAACTGTGCAAACAGCAGAAGATGCTTGAAAGAGCTTTGTCTATGTATGGGGCAATTACAGTATTGCTGGATACAGACAGATGGTGAGGGCAAAGAAATGGCTCTGTTCAGCATGGTAGCCAGTGGTCTTAGCAAACCCACATGCTTAGTTATGTGTCAGTGGAGGACCTCTGAATTTGAAAAAATGAACAAATTGCTTGGTTTTTTTTAAAAGGTTTTGCTACAATATATACTTTTTTTTTAAGTCTGCTATGGGCTGCAGACCTAGTCACTTACATTTCAAATGAAGAGTTCACTTAGAACTGTAGTGAGATGTCATTCATGCCCATGTTGCTAAGAAATCTGAGGACTCTATAACGGCTTCTGCCCTAGGAAATGTGGCAGGAGAGGAACATTTCCAGTGAGTTAGCATTCATTAGATACTCCATGCAAGACACATTGGGACAATCTCAAATATTGAGTAGATATTATAAGCTAAGCTGTGGCAATAGCAGTTTATTGCTTGAGTTTATTGCACATAGCAGGGCTTCCTTGCTTCTTTCCATTCAGTACCATCTCCCCATCCCCTTTCAGCACATCCCTGCAACCCCAACCCCACTCTTCATGCCAGGGGCTCTCTCCCCTTTTCCCCTAGTATATTTCCTACTTCATCTCATTCCTCACACCTATTTCCAGTGCAGAGACTCGGATGTTTCCTCTGTTCAGTCTGTGTCAGGGAGTAGGTGTGTAGCCTTCATTCCCTCCCATCCTTTGTGGTTTGTCTTCCCTGTAGAGTTAGCCTTAAGGTAGCCTGAGTGGAGAGTATCCTCTCTGCAAACCCTAATCTTGTGTCTGACCCCTAAACTGCCTCTACAGAGGTGCTGTGTGCTGGTGAGGATTGTAGGTATGATAGCTCATAGCTCTTAGTGGAGAGCAAAAGGTACATAAACTCTGACCGTCCATGCACAGGATGCTCATAGATTTCACTGCTTGGCTGCTTGGCAAAGAAACCGTGTGTCCCAGCCTACCAGTTGCCTCTCAGATCTGCTTCGTTCACAGCACTTACACAAGTGTATTCTAAACTACTCTTTTAGCTAACAAAAACCATGCAAGTAGAAATATTGGAAACAAAGGGTTATATAATATGCAGGCTAGACTTAGTTACATAACTGCATTCTTAAGATGATTGCTAGACATAATTACCAGGTACTTTCATGTCTTGAAGACTAGATAACTCACCCAAAATCTCTGCAATGCTGTTTAGCCAGGCAGGCGATGACTCTTCACAGAGTGTGCATGCTATCATTCCTTCCATCTCCCTATACTGGGATGTCAGTATTTTAAAACTATGGGGAAGATGCGTGGACCTGAAACAAGTGTAGTATTCTGCTGCCTGGAAAGTGCTGCTGCCACTAACACAATTATAGAGGAGGTTGAACAGGGCTGGTGCTAGGGTTTCTGGCGCTCCCCCTGCAACATCCTCCTCCTCCATCCCTAGGGGGTGCAGGCCTCAGGCAAATAACCCTCTGTGGGCCCCCCCCCAACCCCTGGCATTGGGGGGGCAGAGGTGGCTGGCCTGGGGGAGGGGGGCAGACCCTTGCACTGCTCCCCCATGCTGGGGACCAGGTGAGCAGCCAAAAAAGCAGCCCGGTGCAGCCCTGCTGGTCCACCTGGCCCTGCCATGCACGTTGCTGTGGGCTCCATGCCAGAGCAGTAAGGAAGGGGCAGGAGGCAGTGCAGCCGGGCAGTGGGGGGCAGCAATACCAACTCCGTGCTGCCTCCTCTCCTTCCCGCTGGTCCAGCACAGAGCCCAGAGCAGCACATGTGGCGGGGGGGGGGGGGGGGGGGACACACACAGAGCGGGGGTGCCGCCGGGGGGCCCTCTTTTGGGCTCCCCCCCCCCCCCCGGCCGGGGGGGGGGGGGCAACGGTGCAGCGCTGCTGGTCCACTCGCCCCCTACCCTCACCCCGGGCGACATGCTGTTCTCTGCTTTGTGCTGGAGCAGCAGGGAGGGGCTGGGAGGCAGCACAGCGGGGCGGTGACACCAGCAGTGCTGACCCCGGCCGACCTTTTGGCCAGCTTGCCTGATCCCTGCTAGCATGGGATGGCCGGGTCAGGGATGCACCCCCAGGGCATTTTGGCACCCCTCAAACATTGGTGCCCCCCTGCAGCACTTACAACGCTTACGGTGTTCTGCTGGCCCTGTGGTTGAAGCATGTAGCTCTTGCTTGCCCCTGCTTGGCGTGAGACAGAGCAGAGACTTGAATCTGTCTCCCATGTCCTTTGTGAGTGGTTTAACCACCGAGCAATAAGATTCTAAATTAGATCTCCCTCTCACGCTCCACTCGCAAGAAATGCTATCTTCGCTCCTAAGAGATGTCTACACTTTGATTAAAGAAAGACCCAGGGCATGGCAGGAGCTGGCCAAGGTTAGCTGGCTCAGTCTTGGGCTGCAGGACTATAAAATTTTAGTGTACCCACTGGGGCTCAGGTTGGAGCCTCTGAGGCTGCACAAGGGGGATGAGTCTGAGACCCCAAGCTCCAATGTCTGCACTGCAGTTTTTAGCCTTGCAGCCTGAGCCAGCTGATGAGAGTTCTACAACTCAATGGTACACCTTTTTATTGTGCTGTAGTCATACCTTTAGTTTCCTTCCCAACAAACTCATCTTTGTGAAAAAGTTGTACACTTTCCAATGAAAGATTTGCCAAATCCCTGAACAGCTCTAATAGCATGCACATTGAAGAGCTGAAATATAGTCTAGGTCTTTCTTGACTCCTGATCACCTGCAGGCCATGGTGTCAGTTTAATTAATCTTTTGTTAAATCAGGTGTTCCCAACCTTTTTAAGGCTAGGGACTCCTAACCAAAAAAAACTTTTGCAGCTCCCCTGTGTGCCTGGTGCCACTGTGGGCAGAATCTGGCCTGTGCTGCGCTGCTGCTGGGGAGTGGGGGCTGCTGCAGCCATGGCCCTTTGACCCTGCCCGCCCCACAAGTGTTCTCTGTCTGCCAGTCCATTCCCCCCTCCCCAGTTGAGGATGCTCTGGGCAGGGCTGGCAAAGGTTGCCGACCCCTGGGTGACAGTTATGCTAGCTAGCAAAACTTGGTAGTGAAAACTAAATTGGTGTACAAGAACCAGGGGATAGAACCAGTGGATAGTTGATGCATCATCTTCTTTTAACAAGCTCCAGGCTTTGGAACTACAAAGCAACTCCCATCCTTTTTGTGCCATCCTCATACATTATAAAATAGTACTAAAAGCAGTACTAAAATAGTATTAAAAGCTGCTATAATAAAATAGTAATAACATGTAATAGAATAGTACTAAAAGCTGCTTCAGACTTTGGTTAAAGGAAAAGTGGGGGAGATTTCCTTGTTTCTTAATAATGAAATACTGGATCTCTTTCTCTCACACACCTTTATTTATTTATTTTGGGTGAGAAGAACCACAAATTATGTACAGAAGCAATGATGTCATGGGGCTGCAACGTGAGCAACAACTCTCATTCCCTTAACTGATTGGCAAGTGATACTTTGCTTGAGGGTGGGGACCTCCGCAGCTCCTTGAATGAAAAAGAACATAAGCACTTCAAAAGCACTTGATGGTGATCTGTGACTTTTGAAGAATACAAGTTGCTTGAAAGGAAATGTGGGGGTGATTTTTTATTCATTGCTGAAGGCTGGTGTATTTCCAAAATCTTAGTTTTATTGGAAAATAGGTATTTGTGAAAGGTGGCTTAAAGGGGAACTGCAGACTTTTAAAAAATTACATTTTTAAAAAATTTTTCAAAAATATGGAAAGGAGTAGTCTAAAGTATCATTAGAAAAATGTGAGCCAACCAGTATTCTCCCCAGGACTTGAAATTGGGGAGGGTGTAGGGGGTGCTCACTAATTTGGTGTAATACTGTTACTAGCTGACAACTGGGGGGGGGGTGCTGGGAAATTCAGGGGGTGTGTAGCGGGGTGTTAGGGAAATCTATGGAACCAACCATTATCTTCTTGAAACACTGAGCTGCTCATTTCCTTTTTCCTTTACTAGCATGAGTAAGATATGCAAGAGAGACAAGATGGGTGAGGTAATCTATTCTTCAAGCGCTGCTTGGATACATTCAGTAATAGATGTATGTGCTGCAGTGCACGACTGGTTGGAAACTCTTTTGCCCTAGCCTGGCAGGAAGGGGCAGGAGGCCACCGCCCCCCTCACCATCCCATGGCTATTTATATGGCCTGCCGCCCAGCCCCTCCTTAGTTCCATTTTCCTGCTCTCTGTGACCGTTCTTGGAACAGCCCACTCCTTGCGATCTCGCAGTTTATGAGCCTGCAGCTCAATTGGGAATACCTTTTCGTGGGCGTTATTCCACAAAAGAGTGCTCCTTCTACAGAGCTTCCAGCCTCGGAGCAACAACATTGCTTTTCCTCGCTGCCCGCCATGCCAGGCTTTAAACCTGGTGCAGCCCACGGAAAGGCCTTCCTGCGGGACAACCCCCACGAGAAGTGCCTCCGGGGCCTGGGCGAAGCCCATTTAGTCACCAAATGATCCTTCTGTCAGTCCTTTAAGCCTAGGACAATCAAAGACAGGGAGCAAAGGCACTGCAAGCTGACCTCTGGACAAGTGCAGCCGCCTACCCCCAAGGCTTCGGGGCATCCCTCAGTACCGCGTACAGATTCAGCACTGGTGCTTTCCTGGCACTGCTCCTTAAAGGAGCGCAAAAAGACCAACTCGGTACTGCTGTCAGTACCGGAGCATTGGTGCCGATCTCACTCCCCCTCGCGGGAGTCGCTGTGGGACTGGCAGGAGTTGGTGCCGATTCCTGCCACACCAGAGGCCTTTGAGGCAGCAAGGCCCCTTTGCCTCCTGCCAACAGCTCCCACCCTGATACCACCAAAGAAGAGGGGTAAACTGGCTCTTGCTTCAGGAACATGGCTGCCCCAGAAGCGGCACCAAACACCATCCCCAATCTTGGTACTGAGCTCCCCGGCTCGGGAACCAACACATGAGGGACCTGGTACCACTGAGTCGCCTCCTCATATCACTCTGCTTTCACCGGCACTGTCCTCGCGGTCCCGAGTTCTTTCTCGGTCACCAAGTCCAGAGGACGGTGTTTCCAGGGGGAGTAAACGACCTTTGGCCCTGTCCCCGTTTAGGTACCGGCCCCATGAGTGGTACTCCAAGGAGACTACAATGGAGTCATGCGGTACCATTTCATCCAGTTCGGGACCAGTTCCTCCAGCACTGGGAAGAGCCTTAAACCCCATTCCAACTTCCTACACCAGGGAGCTTATGGCGCATTTCGACCTCCTTTGCCATGTTTCTGCACATGTGGGGTTGGAGGTTCAGTCCCTTTTGGGGCTTACTGACCTCCTATTTGGGCCATTTTTCACCTCTGCTGACCCTGTTGTAGTACCCCTGCACCCTAGCATATGGGACCTCGTCACGTCCCGCTGGCAAAGCCCGGGCTCGGTCAGCCCAGTCTCTGACATGGCGAGGTTAAAATACCAGGTCCCGGGGATGGGGTTTTTCTCCCTCATCCACCAGCTGGTGCCATCTCAAGGGGTGGTGGAAGCCACACTCGGCCCAGGGCAGGCCCTCCATGACCCCATCCCAGTGTCAAGGGAGGCAAGAGAGTTAGACCTTCTTGGGAGGAAAGTTTATTCTTCCTTCACTTTTCAACTACAGGTAGCCAACAATCAAGCCCTGGTCAGTAGATATATGTTGGACGTGTGGGAGTCTATGAATAAATTTAGACGCCTCCTCCCACAGGAGAACAGGGAGGACTTTGATGCCTTCCTGGAGGAGGGCAAAATAGCATCTCATGGCCTCCTTTTATCAGCATGGGATGCCGCAGACACGGCCTCCCGCACCATGGCCTTGGTCGTGACCCTTCGGTGTGCAGCTTGTCTCAGAGAGGAGAGCATGCCCCTATTACTCAGCAGGCTGTACTTGACCTGCCCTTTGGGGGACAGTCTCTTTTCGCAGCTGAAACAGGTTCCATGCTCCAGAGTGCACAGGACCCTGGGGGGAGGTAAAGTTCTTCAGCCTCCTACCTTCATGGCCCCCTGTCCACTCCCCAAACCAGTGAGGACTGCCCAATGCCCCTTCCTTATGTTTTAAGTCACGCCACCAGGCGTATCGGTTCCAAGTTTTCTTCCTTTCCTCAACCTGATGGACCTCTTGTCACCTACCGGGGTTGCCAACTACCTCCTGTTTCTTTTGAGGCAGCATTACCTCTCTGTTGACAGCATTAAGGGGGAAACACTGCCCTGTGAGGGGGCGTGACTCCATCTTAGGATCTGACGGTGTACTACTCTTTCTCCCTCTAGCCTCACCTGATAGTTCCATTGGATCTGTAAGTATCCCTATCATGGTGGATGCCCCCGCTCCCGCTTCAACAATTAGGCCCTATGGAGTTAACATTGGAGCATCCACTCTCTGCCCTGCTCCATAAGAGGATGCAGGGTAAGGTTACACCTGTGAGAGCTGTAGGTCAGGACTTTCCGCGCCCCGCACACCAAATAAACAGATGGGAATTGTTCCCCAATGGTTTCTGAATCACCTCCCCTTATTGGGGAAGGTGCTTCCTTTCAATGGCTATGTGGAGCCTTTCGTGCTACCCCGTGATGGTGGCTTCTTCCCCAGTCTGAAGATGTTTTTCCCATAGGACTTGTGTCCTCTAGTCAGAGGCAGCCTTAGGGAATTGTGGGCCCTAGGCAAAGGCCCATTGTGGGGCCCCTTAAAGGGCCCACTATTGGCCCCCACTGCTACCCTGCCCCGGCCCCATTCCCCCCTGCACCCCTAACCACCCCACACCCCCCCCCCCAGGACTCCCTGTTTGTTTTTCTGAACTGAACTAACATGACTATCCCTTTGGACCTCATAAATTATTCTTGGGTATGATGTTTTTAAAGATCTTCCCATCATGAAGCTTGTAAGTTGATCATCTGTCACTTAACATAAATCAGCTAATGCTGAACTAAAAAGTTAAAATGAACTTTTTAAAAAGTATGAGCATTAATTAATAAATAAAAGTGGTGAATCAAAAATAAAGATCACATTTAAACTTTTTGCATTCAAATCTTACAAATTTTTCATATAGGCTTGGGGTTATGTGCGCTAGACATTTAATACAGCTAATTATAATAAATAAAAATAAGTAAAAAGAAGGTTTCTAGTGTGTAGCTATAAATGAAAAACACCAAATTTCAATGAAATTATCTGAAGTACTAAAGTTTATAAGACTCTGGCCCCCTCAAAAATATTAAATAGTAAGTACAGAAGAAGCTAAAATATTACTTACCAAAAGAAAGACATACAGCACAGACATCACACACAGGTGTAGTTATTGCCTAAGGGGCAGCACTGTATTTATATGTAGCAGCCTATATGGACCTACCTAGTAGCCTGAGCTAACTAAAGCTAAAGTAAAAATTGTCACAAAAATCAAAGGAAATGGCAAAAGAACAGGTAAAAAAGAAAAGGAAAAAGTAATATTTCACAAAATTAAAAAATGGCCACGCTGAGGAATTAAAAGCTGAGGCCACTGGAAAAGTTCTGCTATTGTGCTATCTGTTGCTTGCTCCTTCCTTTTTAGCATGTCATTGTGAACATGAGGAGCAGATAATGGTGAAGTCTGCAATTCAGACAAAGCACAGATCCTAATGATAGCTTGCCTTGATGAGCCAAGAGTGAAAAGTGCTTATGCTTCCAGCCCTACTAGCTCTGTTAGTTAGGAACAATTTCTATCTTTTTCTATAATTTTCATTTCTGTCCACTAAATTGAGGATGGGGCCCCTTATTGCTTGGGGCCCTAGGCGACCGCCTGCTTCACTTACCCCAAAAGCCGCCACTGCCCCTAGGTGCCGGACACTCATTGTGCTCGCACCTTCGGTGATGATACCTTACAACAAAGGGAGACAACACAACTCCTACTGATCGGCCTAGTGTTCTAGGCTCGTTGCTTTGCTGTATCGGGCCACAATATTCAAACTGGGGGATCGCTAAGCCAGTAGCTTAGTTTGTTGGATGATAACTCCCCACATGCACAGACCTCTCATCCTTGGGTTAGAGGCCTCGTATGTTGCCACCCTCTGTGGTCATACCTTTCCCTCTCTTTCTTTAGGCTACTCCAGACTCTGGGGCTAGCACATCTAAGGACTTCTCTCCACTGTAAGGTTTGCTTGCTGGATTTTCTCCTTCCCTCCCCTTTTCTTCTCCACTTGGGATAGAAAGTCTAACCCATTCATGGGAATGACATCTCTTTGCTGTACCAATTACACAGCCCCATGCCACAGAGTGGGACACAGGTTATGTATTGCCAGATCGGATTGGGATAACTAGGAGCTGTCACAGCCATTATCTCCCTTTCCTAGGCTCAAGAGGACATTTGGGGATTGGAGGAAGTCACTAAAAGGCCTCCAAAAGATTTTCCCTTAAGTGAGGGAATGCTCCTTCAAACTAGCCCTGTTGTACTCAGTGCCAGAGTAGGTCCAGCGACACTAGGAGGCTATTAGATTCTTTATAAATGGGAAAGGAGATCTCTCTAAGTGACCTTTGTCCCTGTTCCTTTGCTCTATGGAAAATTTGTAGGCTCCTGTGAGGCATTGACCCCAATCTAGGTAGATGATGCCTCTCATCCTTTCAGAAGCTGCTTACCCTTCAGGGCGTCATTTCCATGCTCCCATCGTCCTCAAGGATGTCCTGAAGTAATGCCTCACTCTCTGGTTCCACTGTCATTTGATAAATTGGGGCTGGGCTTCTCTTGAGGCCTCTCTTTGCTACGCAGGTAGCTGTCACAGCTACTTATGGTTTGAGAGTTGGGATCATTGAGAGAGGCAATCTCTCTCTGATCTGGAATCGCTAGAGTTAAAAAAAAAATCTCTCTCTCACTCTTTCTCTCTCTCTGAGCTAAATCCACTGGAAAGGAGCAGCAGGTGGGGTGACCAGATAGGCTTTCCTATCCCTGTCTTTCCTCTTTCGGGCATCAAACGGAAGGGGTAACGCGCATTTTCCCTATACTGGGGCTGCAGTCCTTCCAGCCCCTGCCTTAATCCGCTCGTGCTAGGAAGGGAAAGGAGGGGTTTTACTTACACATAGTATGACATTACTGTGGCCACTACAGTGTTAGTTTTCCCTCAGCTACCTTTGGATCAACCTAGTTGTGGAAATGTCTTCGCTTACAGTTGACTCCCACTCCCATAAGCGCCTCTCTACAAAAAATTACTAACGTCACCACCCCAAGACACAGAGCATCACTGCTGTTGTAATTAGATTGACAGTGTTCATGGAGATACTGTGTTGCTTACATCACCTGTTACTGCCTTTCAGGAGCTGTCCTACACTGACAGTACAATTGTTCCTGCTGGAGACATGCAGCACTGACCCAAGGAGCACAGGGGTGCACCCACAAGTGATTCAGTAACTGCTGTGGCTACTGGCTGACGTATGTTAAGTTTGCATTGTAGACATGGCCCTTTGGGATTTTTGTAGTACAGTCAAAATTAGTGCTGACTAAGATCGCTCTTGTTTACTGAGGGCTTGTCTACAATGACAGTGGAATTGTGTCACCATAGTGCTTAGTGAAGACACTCCCTATGTTGATGAGAGAGCTTCTTCTGTCAGTGTAGGTACTCCGGGTGATAGAGTGTTGTCTGCGGGGGGGGGGGAGGGGTCTCGGTATGACTATGTCATTGGGGTGTGGATTTTCCATACCCCTTCGGGACACAGTTATTCCAAAATAAGTTAGGAGTGTCAACTAAGCCTGAAAGATGCTTCACAGCATTTGAAAGGCCATGTACTGTATTCCTCATGATCAGTCTATGGTGACTATGTGTTACTATATAATAAGCAATAAGGTTCTTTGAAGAATGTCCTTGAATAAATCCCAGTTGTTTTCTTTTCCACACAGAAGGAGTAGATGCTAGAGTTAATGTGCACGGTGATTACATTGCAAGGGAAGTGCTATGAGTTCTCAACAGGACAGGCTCTTTAGGGCCAGCCATCTCCAATAGCTGGTTGAAAGGAGCTCACCTCCTCTGCTATCCTATGTTGTGTTGCTGCTCTTCCCCCACCCCTTTCTCACCCCTGCTCGTTTGTTTGTTTTGACAAGGTTAATTGTATGCACTAAGCAAGGAGTGGGAGGACAAGAGGAAAAATGTGTGGGACTTGTCTGCAATTATAAGAAAAATGACCACTGTGGGTGATAAGGGAGTTCGAGGGGTGGTGTAAACTCCCTGTAGAGTGCTGGGGCTGGGTGGGGAAATCCTTGGTTCCTATATGAATGTTCAATCAGTTCCAAAGCCCACATATGGTCTAAGGAGCGCACCAACAGCCCAAAGTAGTGCTGGGGTGGGACAGTGTATTTAATTGTTATTCATATAAAACCTTTGCCATAAGTTTACATATGATAGGTTACAGGGGTGTCCAGCCTTTTTGGGTGAGGGGCCTGTGATGGGCTGCACCCACTCCTTCCACCAGAAAGGGAGCCTTCTACTCCCTCAGCAGCTGAAAAGGTCCCTCCTGGGCAGGAGCAGGGATTTAAAAGCCCAGCCAGGCCCTCAGCAAGGGATGGGACAGAAGGGAGAGAGATCCACTCCCAGATCACACTGGAAAGAGCCCTGTATGGCAGGGCATTGCTGGCTGGGGAGACAGATAATGTGTAGAAGGACAGTGGGGGCAACAGCCCTGCTGCTGATAGCTCTAAGCCCCTATGGAAGAGACAGAGGGATAAACTACAAACAGCCCTGCTGCTGGGCAAGTCCTGCAACACCCCAGCAGGAGATAGCAGAGGACAGTGCAGTAGAGCAAGGCTGTTTGCCTGGTCAGGGCCTGAGGGGCTGACAGATAGGACGGCATGTAAACCCACTGCCTAGGGAAGTCCAAACACACCTGGAGGGTCTTTAGGATTTTGCTGCAGCCCACCATCACCAGAGACTGACTCCAGCTCTGTCCTGAGAAGCTCTTGGCCATGTTATCTGCCTGCAAGGCACTGTGGGGACCCACATGAGGCAAGGAGGAGTGCCTTAACTCCCTAGCGGGTAGGGGGCCCCAGTCAAAACTATCACTGGTGGTGGAGAGTGCAGGTATAGAATGATCCAGGCCTGATGCAAAGCCACCAAGGAACATGGAGCTGGAGAAGCTCCTGCAGTGGTTGGCCGAGATGCAGCAGCAACAATCCAAGCACCAGGAGAGGCAACAACACCTGTGTTAACAGATAGCGGTACACCAGCAGCAGCAAAGTGCCCAACAAGAAAGACTGAGCTGGGAACTGGCAACCCAGCAACGTGAAAAACACCAATGACTCGCCCAACAGATGGCAGCAGCAGTCCAACCTCCAGTAACACAGAAGGCATGGGGTACGGAGTCCAATCTTCACTCGGAGACACTCCCACCACCAGTGAAGCTGACCAAGATGGGGCCTGGGGATGACCTCAAGGCCTTCTTGGTAGTGTTCCAGAAGGTTGCCACCAACATCCAGTGGGTCCAGGGGTATTGGAGTTTAATCCTTGCCCCCTACCTGACCAGTGTTGCCAAGGCAGCCTGTTGGAGAATGGACCCAATGGAGGCCCAATATTATAACAAAGTGAAGGCTGCCATCCTGAATGCATTTGCCATCACCTCAGAGACACCACCAGAGGCTGTGTCAGGAGAAGTTCACAGTAGGGGCCCACGAGATGAAGGAGCACTACTGGCACTGGCTCACCCCTGAGGGGCAAACTGGAGAACAGGTTGCTGAACAGGTCACCCAAGAACAATTCACGCAGGTCCTCCCCATGGGGACCCGAACAGATATTAAGGAACCATCCCAGGACCTCGGCTGAGATAGTATGTCTGATGGCAAACACAGTAGTAACTGAAGGGGTGATGAGCTTGCCGGTCTGCCCTATCACTCAGAAGATATCACAAAACCCTAGGCCACAAGGACACCACCAGAGAGAGGCTCATGGCCAGTCCTGTGACTCAGATGGCCTGCCAGAGAATCCAGGCCTCTGGTGTCCTACCTGAGAGGGCTAGAAAGGAGCTCAGAGACACCAGGGAGAACCATGGGGGCACCAGACCACCACCAGTCCTGGAATGGTAAACTTAGTGAGGGCATGTTGTTTCTCGTCTGGAGAGATTGCCCTCAGATGGACTGATCCTAAGGATGGTGTGGACAACAGCCACTTGAGCTCAGGGAAAACAACCCCTAAATTGACAGTGGAGGTCCAGGTAAACAGGGTGCCTATGGCAGTCCTGAACAACACCAGGTATAGCCAGTCAATGGTGTGCCACCAACTCATCCCAGAGGGCATCACTCTCAACACTATGCATTTATAATGCATCCATGGGGACATCTGCCTTTACCCAGTGACATAAGTAGAGCTCACAATCCAAGGCCACTCTCATGGGTAGGGGCCCCAGCCAAAAGTATCACAGGGCCACCCTGCAATTCTTTTCTCACTCAGGGAGTGAGTAAGCATATTTTGGATAGAGAAGGCATAGAAATTGATCTTACTATTAATAAAATTTGAACAGTCAAAAAATAAACACTGGTTTACAAACTCAGTTTGGTTCTCTAAAAGTAGAAACTTACATTTCATACTTAAACACAGTTCTCAAACACTATCCATCCTCTCTGCAGCTAGCTTTAGATAAATGTCACTTTCACAAGTTTTCACTTGTTAATTAAACCATGTTTTGTGAAAACTTGAGAAGGGTTTACCTCCCCCCCCCCCCCCGGAAGCACCAGTATGTACAAGTTGCAGGGAGCCATGGCAGAGCAAGTGAGGGCAGGAGTGTCCATGCTGGGTAGCAGAGGGAAAGTGTGGGGAGCAGGGCAGGGG
>ML681990.1:44594131-44607543 GCA_007922195.1 Podocnemis expansa | reverse complement strand
AGCATGGACAGCACAGGGGTGGTAGGGCGCATGGCAGGGTAGGGATGGCTGTAAACGGTGGTAAGGGGGCGCATGGCAGGGAAGGGATGGGATTTTAGGTAGGGCAGTGGTGGGAAGGCAGGGGAGCATATCAGGGAAGGGATGGTGGGGAGGAGTGGGGTGGCAGGGAAGTGTAGCATGGCATGGCAGGGCAAGGGAAGGCTGGTGGGAGCTGGGGAGAATGGTGGTGGAGTGGCAGGGGAGTGTGGCAGGACAGGGGTGGCAAAGGAGGGGTGGCTGGGGAGCCTGGCAGGGTGGAGTGGCAGGGGAGCAAGGGGAGCTCTCATTCCAGGTGGTGGGACCCCACTACTCTACTTTCCCTCCCACAGCCCTGCACTCCCCAGGTGGTGGGACCCCACTACTCTACTTTCCCTCCTACAGCCCTGCACTCCCCAGCCCTTCTGCCTCCACAACCACTGTCCTCAACCCCACTGCCTTCCCCAGTCCCACCACCTCTCTGCCCTGAGCCTTACCACTAGCCCCCCTGTGGTCTTCCCACCCCTGTGGCCTTGCCAGATTCCCACCATCCCTAGGCCCTCCTGTGATCTCACCCAGGCCTTGCCCCTCCCCGTCACCAACACCCCAGGGCCCTGGTACCTGCCACCTCCCCCCCCCGCCTGCAGCCCCATGCCTTGCTGCCTCCCTGGGCCCCTTTGGCAGCCCCAGCCTCCCTGGCCCCAATCCTTCCTGGACCACTTTTGCCCCCTACTCGCCACCCACCTCTTCTGGCTGGAACTGAAAGGAGGCTGCTTCTGTCCCGGGCCGCACATCTGAGTGTGCACAGAGTGGGAGATTTGAAGAGGCCCCAGCCTGGGCCCCACTCCCAGGCATCCCACGAGCCCGATTCCAGCCCCTGACAGGCTGGATTCTGGCCTGTGGGCTGTAGGCTGGACCAGCCAGTGATAGAATGACATTATACAGACAGAAATCCATGTGACTAAATAGAAACAAAAGAGGTAGGTGCACACAGAAGACAGCTAGCATCATAAGATAAAAGAAAATAGGTAACAAACCCTTTGCATAGTAGATATCTGCTGAAAGAGAGAAAACAGCAAGGGACAGAGGTGACTCATCAGAAACGGCAGACTGAATAAAGGGAGTTTCCACAATGACTTCTGAGGCAAGAGGATTTTAGGCCCAGTGGTACAGTAAGCAAGGAATGAGTCAAATGGTGTTGTATTAAGTGGGGTAAAGTGCTAGAGGCTGGTGATGACCAGCATGTAGATGATCAATGTGTCATACAAGGCTGCCTATGTTTTAGATTTGAAAGGCCAAGAATCTGTGGCAGTTCAGCTTCAAATGCCAGCAAGGGCATCATCCACCCCTAGTAGATACATTAATGAACACACAGTTCATTGTGTGCAAAGCTTTGGGATGAGTCCATAAAAACTGTTGTGTGCTATGTGACCACTAATGCTGCCTTTTCTTACAAGAAGAGGTTGTTCTTCTCGGTCAAAATCCGTAACACCCCCTCACTCCTCTTTGGTTGTAGGGTGTGTGCCAGTTGGATACCATCCTTCAGCCCAGAGATGGCTGCACTGGTGCCAGAGATACATTACTGTAAAGTACTTTCAGGTCCTTTGCCATGAAAGGGGCTATAGACATGCAAAAAATAAATCTGTTAGTCTTAAAGTGCCACACAACTCCTTGTTGTTTTTTACTGGACTAGACTAACACGGCTATCCCTTTTAAAATTGCTATAGACATGGACAGTAATATAATTATAAATTGTGACTCCAATTGTATCAGTTAATTGGCAGATGATTAATACTGTTTTGTATCTGAGAGCATAGCAAGTGGATGGGAATAGTAACTATATAAATCATATTTTGTTTAGTGTTTTGGAATACTATTAAAAAAGAAGATAGGAAAGGCTACAAAGACTCCCTCTTCTGTTTGTATCTGGTATTGCATGTCCTTTTAAACAAGGGCACCAGGAACAAGGTTTGCGCAGATAGTTTAGTTTCGTAATTCCCGCTTTTGCATGCACGCATGCATGCATTCATGTATGCACGCACACACAGTGAATATGAGAGAGAGAGAGAGAGAGAGGGGCTAATAAATGTATCTTTGAGATTTGGGCCTAGAGAGCCAGGCTTATTAAAGGATGTGTAAACTGTTCTTGGGTCATCAATGGCACATTTGGGCCAGATTTTTGGTCATTGTTTCAGTCTCTTTGCTTTCAGTCTGTCTGCAAACTGAAAAGCCTACAAAAGTGTGTTTATTTGAACAAAAAGATATTTCTTTAATTACTATTGTTTCCTTTATAATTATTCACAGTTCCTGCCATTCTCGCCTGAAATTTCCAATTCTCTGTAATAGTGTGATGCACAGAAATTTTCCTCAGTGATCATTTTTGTTGCCAATACAAATTGTACACTGGCCCAGATAGTGTGAAAAGGTCTGGCTTTGGAAACGTGCAATCATTCTGCAAAATGTTCCAGTTGCAATTGTGTGACAATTTACCAGAACCAATTTACCAATATAACTAGCTCTCTGTGCTGAAGAAAATAAAAATAGGCGTGCCTTTAAAACGTAATAAACCACTTCACCATACTGTGCTGCTGGAAGCTGATAATGCTTGCCATCAAATGAGTGTTAGAGCTATAGACTTGTTTAGCGTTGAAGGGTATAGCAACCACCCTTTTTCTCAGGCTAAATGAAAAGAGAAATTAAATCCTTGTATGTATTGAGATAGCTGGAAACAACAGATGCTACAACGCCAGGTAACGGGCTAGATGCCAAGGCCTGATCTGAAGCTAAGCAATTTCCTGAACATAAATGCAGTGACTAGAGGGTTATTTAGCAATCTAAAAACAGAAACTCCTGAGGGAAGCACAGGAACAAATAAAGACAGACACACCACCAGAACCCCAAACTGGGATATTCTATCTTCTACCAAAAGTCCATAAAAAAGGAAACCCCAGATACCCTATCATCTCAGGCATTGGCACTCTTAATAGCAGATGCATCTGGCTATGTGGACTCCTTCCTCAGACCCTATGCTCTCAACACTCCTAGCTATCTTCTAGACACACCATGGACTTCATGAGAAAAATCCAGTCCGTTGGTGAGCTTTCAGAAAACACCATCCTGGCCACTATGGACATAGAAGCTCTTTACACCAACATCCCACACAAATATGGATTACAAACTATCAGAAGAACCATCCCAGATGATTGCACAGCACACTTCATAGCTGAACTTTGTGACTTTGTACTCACCCATAACCATTTCATATTTGAGGACAATTTATACCTTCAAGTCAGTGGCATTGGTATGAGTACCCACATGGCCCCATACTATGTCAATGTTTTTATAGGCAACTTAGAACATCATTTCCTCAAATTTCACCTCTCCTCTACTTATAGTACATTGATGAGATCTTCATCAGCTGGACCCACAGTAGGAATACCCTTGAAGATTTCCACAGAGATTTCAATAATTTCTACTTCACAGTCAAACTTAGCCTGGCACACTACACAGGAAATTCACTTTTGGGACATACACATAAGCACCATCCTATACCAAAAACCTACTGATCAGTATAGCTACCTTCCTCCCTTAAGCTTTCATCTAAAACACACCACACAATCCTTTGTCTACAGTCAAGTCTTAAGATATAATTGCATTTGCTCTGATCCGTCAGATAGAGACGGACACCTTCAGGATCTCTATTAAGCATTCTTAAAACTACAGTACCCAACTGTGGAAGTGAAGAAACAGATTGACAGAGCCAGGTGGGTACCCTGAAGTCAACTACTACAGGAGAAGCCCAAGAAAGAAAACAACAGAATGCCACTGGTCATCACCTACAACCCCCAAGTCAGATTTCTACAGCACACCCTCAGGGATCTACATCCTGTTTTACAAGACGATCCCTCACTCTCTCAAGCCTTGGGAAACAGACCTTTCCTCGCTTACAGACAGCCCCCCAACCTTAAGCAGATACTTACCAGCAACTACAGACCTAACAACAGAGCCATTAAAGCAGGCACATGCCCTTGCAACAAACTACACTGCCAACTCTGCCTACATATCTGCACAAAAGACACTATTACAGGACCTACTAAAACCAGCTACTCTATCAAAAGTTCATTCACGTGCTCATCCACCAATGTGATTTATCCATCATGTGCCAGAAATACCCCTCTGCCTTATGTATTGGACAAACAGGACAGTCTATGCGCAAAAGAATAAATGGGCACAAATCTGACATCAGAAATCACAACATTCTAAAATCAGCGGGTCAGTATTTCAATCTCCCTTATCACTCCATTGATGATTTACTAATTATGATGTTCAGATAGATAAATAGCAGATCAAAGCTTCAAAAAGAAGCTGTTGAGATTGAATTTATTTGCAGGGCTTCAGGGCTTTGTAGGGACTTTGGATTTTTTTCTACAATTCATTGTTGCTCATAGAACTGTCAAAATCTCCACCCCAAAAGCATTAATTCATGGGGCTGGGTTGAGCATTGTGGGAGGTGTAACCAGACAGCAGGATAACTCCAACAGTGTTCTACAGTCAGTGCATTTATGGCCACAGGGAGGAACTGAAACCAAAATGGTGTTACCAGCATACTCTTTATCCACATGCAACGTCTGTAGTAAAGTAATAGATAAGGTGCCAGTACATGGTGCTCAAGGTAACTTGTTGGGAACTACAGATGGCTTCCTCTGGTTACTCTTAACAGCATGTGTCACATGGCCACGGTGTTCAAGCACGAACTCTGGTGCTATCCCATTGCTTCAGTTACTTACAGCTCAGTTTTCTAGTGCAGACGCACAGTTTCAGCGCATAAGCAATCATAACAACAATGAGTACTATGACAGCCTGCTCCCCAGCTCCGGTCTGGTGTGTTGCTGTGACCTCCCAATACTCCTGAACCCTGATTCACCCCACTTTGCCAAGTGACCACTCACTCCTCAGTCAGTTCACTCTGGCCTCTGGCTTGTAATCAGTCCCAGGCACTGGGTGTCTGCCCTCTGGCTACTAGAGGCATAGTCCTCAGCAAGAACCCCTTGCCCCAGTTGCTACACCAGGAGTCGCTGTCTACAGACATTGGGACCTACTCCCAATCACCACACACTCAGGTCCGTCCATTTGACAAAGAAATGGATTGTGCCCAGCCTTCTTCACTCACACCCTTTAAAGATAACACAGTTTTAGAGAAAACAACTACAAGCTCACTCATAAGATTATAATTCTAAGTAAGAATATGGCCAATCATGGCAGAATCACAATATAAATGAGTCAGGAGAGACCACAAGAAAATAAAAAGTAAAATATGCATGCTAATGTAATGGTTCTACTTAAACTAACCTCACAGTCCAAACAGGTTTATGCTCAAGGTGTTTGGCTGTTAGATGGTTGCACAGCCAGTCTCTGCCTGAGGCCAGGCAGGGCCCAGATCTTGCTTGAAGTTGTTTCTAGGTGGAGCGTCCCAGGCAAAAAGCCCCTAAATCTTCCAGCTCTCTGTCTTTGTTTTCAAACCCCTTGGCCCCTCCCTTTTCGGGCTGAGGCGATCCCTTTGTCTCTTCACAGACACCTCCATTAGCACACCTTTGTCTCTTTCAGGCTCACTGGTGCTGGGAGAGCTCTGTGGGTCACTGTACCCCTTGAGTCATTCTACCACACATCTGAACACATGCATGAAGCAGTATGGAATATGATATCATTATAATCATGTAGAATAGGTTATGAGCATCCATAAAGAAATAGTGTGTGGTGTAATTAGCAACAAATCATACAATTCCAGTGTATAAGTGAACAGGAAAATCAGGCAGATCATAACTCAGGGTGCACCATGACAATGGTGTTCAAGCACTAACACTGGTGCTATCCCATTGCTTCAGTTACCCACAGCTCAGTTTTCTAGTGCAGCTGCACAGTTTCAGAGCATGAACAATCATAATAGCTATGGGTACACTTATGTATAGTTGCAAATCCTTTTGTATGTGTACCCATAGTTTGTTACACACTTATCATGGTTTATAGCTGTTGTATACACCAATCTTTCTGGAGAAATCCCTCTACTGTTGGAGTATCACTGACACAATGTCATCAGCCTTAACATTGGTGGAAGATCTAGTGTAGACCAGATATTGGCATTTTAACTACCATGTTGTTTAGGCCTGCTCTGAGCAAACGGCCCTTAGGGATTGAATTTGAAAGATGCACATTGGAACTGGAGGTGATTCCATAGCACAATGAAGGGATAATATAATATAACGCAATCAATTAATTAATTAATATATTACCTTCTTATTGCTATTGTTTTCCCTCTCTCTCTGTCACGTTTCCCTACATGCTACGGTGCTGTTGTGAAATGCTTTGTTTCTATGGCTACGTCTACACACACATCGTTATTTCGAACTAAGGATTTTGAAATGAGTTATTTCGAAATAAAGTCCTTATTTCGAAATAAGTTAATTCAAATTAACAACATGTTAATTCGAATTAAGGGAAAGCCTGCTATTGAAACGGCTGTTATTTCAAAATGGTTATTTTGAAATAAAGCCATTTGGACATGGTGTTTCAAAACAGTTGTTTTGAAACAATGGTGTTGTTTCGAAAAAACATGTCTAAACGGCCTTATTTCAAAATAACCATTTCGAAATAACAGCCATTTTGAAACAATCAGGGTTTAACCTGTTTCGAAACAGCAGTTCTTATTTCGAAAGGACAGGATCTGTCCTTTCGAAATAAGAAAACGTCATGTGGACCAAATTTCTTTTATTTCAAAATAACCAGTGTTATTTCAAAATAAAAGTGCTGTGTAGACATACCCTATTTTCCCCATCCTGGGGTAAGTTTGGGGTAAGATCTTCAGAACCACATGTTTGCACAATCTATATATGCTTGACTTTCACTAGTGGAATGCACAGCCTGGATTCAACAAGGCTGATGCTTACATCCCATTGATTTCAAAAACTGTCTTCAGTAAAGTTTAAGCATGTGCTGAATCAGGCCTTAGTAATCTGTGGGCAGTTGATATTTCCTCTCTGGCTATGTCTACATTGCTCTGCATTTTCAAAAAAACTTTTTTTGGGATAAGTCTTTTGAAATAATTATCTCGAAAAAACTCTTTTCAAAAATGTTCTTTTGGGACAACAGTCTGAGGACTGCTCATTGTCCCGAAATACTGCGTTTTTTTTGTTGTTGTTGTTTTTTTTTAACAAAGAAAGTCTCCAGTGGACTTTCTTTTTTGAAAAAAGCAAAGCAATGGATAAGATAGGGAGGCTTGTTTGAAAAAAAGCCCTTGCCATGTCTGGGGATGGCTTTTTTTTGAAAAAGCTATCTCAAAAAAGGCTTTTATTTTTGGGAAATATAACAAGGTTTAGTGATCACGGAAAAGCATTCTGGTATTTTGAGATACCAGAGCACTTTTTCAAAAAAGCTAAACCTGACGGCTTTTTTGAAAGAAAAAGCCTTTTTTGAGGTAGCTTTTTTCAAAAAAGCCATCCCTGGACATGGCAAAGGCTTATTTTTTTTTTCAAAAAAGCCTCACTACCTCATCCATTGCCTTGCTTTTTTTCAAAAAAGAAAGTCCAGCATAGACTTTCTTAAAAAACAAAAAAAAGCTGCGGTATTTTGGGACAACGAGTGGTCCCTGGGCCGCAGTCCTGAAATAGCCTTTTTGAAAAAAGTTTTTTCGAGATAATTATTTCAAAATACTTATCCCAAAAAAAGCTTTTTTGAAATTGCAGAGCAATGTAGACATACCGTCTCATTTTTATCCATATTTGTTGTTTTGCTTGTTATGGCAAATACAAACCTCTTAGAATACTGAAGTCCATTGACAATGCAGAACCAGTATCACTCTGGGCAAATCTGACAGAAGCTTTAAATATGTCCAGCCTGGCCCCCCGATTAGAGTAAATTCTGGCAGCCATAACTTGGGGTCAATCTGGAGATGAGCAGTAGCATTTCTTCAGTAGGACACTAAGGGGCAGCCGTGTATTAAGAGAAATGATTCCCAACAGTTTTATATGCACCCACAGAGTGAAAGCTTATTTTCACACAGTTTTATATAGCAATATAATATTGGCATTGTGTGGAAATGGAGAATGAACCCGATCTTAACACCCTTCCTGCCATCCACCATTTTGACAGTATTTATTGCTTCTCAGGGATAGAGTTGAGTCTGTTTGTTTGTTACCACTAGACTGGACCTTTTCAACTCACAGACTCAGAGACTGAAGGCAAACACCACCAAAAAGGCAGCTAATTCAAAATGGCCACCTCGACTTTTGCATCGATAATATATACTAACAGTGCTTTATGAATAACACTCCTTCCATTCTCAGCACAGGCCACCCGCTGCTCCCCCCGTGAAACTCTTCTCTTCCAGAAACCATTGTTATTATTAATTATATTACAGTAGCACCCAGAAGCTCCAACAAGGATCTTGTACCTGTACATAGGGAGAAAAAATAACACACAGGGAGAGACAAATTCCTGACCTGGATAGCTTACAGCATAAATAGACGAGACAAATAAAGGGTGGGGAAAAAGGAAGAGTTATCATCACCATGTTACTCATGGAAAATACATGATTTGATGACAGTCACATGGGAAATCTGTCAATGAGCCAGAGATTAAACCCAGCTCTCCTGAGTCCCAGTCAACTACTCTAACAAAAAGCACCTTCTTCTTGGGCAAAAATCTTAGCTGGCATGTGTGAAGTAGCTACTTCTTTGTGCAAGATACTGAAATGCCACTGAAGAAGTTTTTAGGGGCCTAATCTTGCAAGGAGATAAATGCCTCCAACGAAGCACTGAGCACCCATGACACCTGCTGGACTCCATGGAGATTGTCAGATGCTCATGAGTTGGCGATGTTGGGTCATAGGGCAATTCATTATTTATTTACTCAGAGCTAATATCTATGAGCCAGAGTCCCAGTGGTTCTCAACCACTGTGTCAGGACACATTACTGGGTTACCACTGAGTGGTAGGTGTGTCACAGAGAGCTGGGGAGATGGCTGGATTTAGCCTGGAGGGAGCGGGTTAGTGTCCATAGGGTTACAACATGCCACCGACTGTGTCATGCCCTGCAAAAGGTTGAGAACCACTGGGCCAGACTGTGCTGTGCTCATGTGTGGGTAAGCAAGGTGGAGCTGGCACACATAGCCTTTCCCCCTCCTTTCCCCAGTCAAGCACAGTGTCAATCTTTGTGGTTACCTGAGAATGGGAATTGCTCCTTGTGAGCTGATATAGGTATGCTGGTAATACCTTTGGTGTAGAAATAACTATGTTGATAGCAAAGTGCTTCTGTGCCATTCACGGAGGTGGTCCAGCTGTGCTCATAGAACTACTTCTGTTGGCTCACCTCACACTGCATCACCCTTCACTCATTCCCTTTCCTATCACACCTCTCCCCCTGCTCGTGAAACTGGCCAGCCACAGTGAAGAATGAATATTTCAATATTCTCAGAGTGAAATACTGGGCATGTTCCTGGGGAGAGGGTGGTTTCTGGCGTGCATGGCATCTTCCAGAGTCACAAACAACCTTAACTTTGGTCTGTGCCTTAATGATGCAGTCTGGCCTTGCGTATGAAACCCTTGGATTAGATGAAGAAATTGAGCATTAATGTAGATTAGGAGAAATGTTTACCCTCTCCCTCAACACATGCACATGCACATGTGCTTACACAAACACACAAAGCTGTTTAAAATTCATGTGAGTTTGAAGAGTCAATCAGAAATAACATTCCGAAAGGATAGGTTTGTCTTGGAGTGGATTTCTTATAAAAGAAATGACCATCTTGGCCTGGTCTGTAAGGTGATTTAATGCGAAGTGCAACTTGAACTGCCACAGCCCAGGGCAGGGTCTCCTATTACAGAAGGAAAGAGAAATACTTTACCGCTATGTAACTGGACTCCTCACTAAGTAGAAACAGCCAGCTGTATGCAGAGGGCTTGCTTCTGCTGGGCCCTAGTTTACACTGTCTGCTGTATTCAGTGGCAGTTGAAGGGAGATATGCAGGTTACTTAAAATAATTTGTGTTATCTTCCTTCGACTTCCTAATTGCTGGTGGGGACATTTCAATTCATGTTACTCCAGTTCATGCCATCCCTTTGACGCGTGCTACTTCAGTTCAGGGGTTGAGTTAATGCATTAGCTCCTTGATCGATTTAGGGGGTCTTCATTGATCCAGATTTGCTACCATCAGTCTAGACAAGTCTTGGGTATTTTGCACAGGTGGTGCAGGTCCCTAGTGTAAAAGTGTTGCTGAGTGTGGTGAGCTTGGGTGTACTGTTGGTATACACCAGATAAAGGTACCTGGCTGACACATTCCAGAGCTGAACTGAGTTTTTGGGAAGTGAGTGGGAGAGGATCTTGGCGAATCCAAACATCCCCTTATCCCGGGCCTTACCTGGCCTATACAAAGAGCATGGTGCTTCTTCTGCCAGTCAGCATGTTGTAGGGAAGCAAGTGGAGCCAAGTTAACACTTCACCCATTACAGGCCCCTGACCATCCACTCCCTGCCCACCTGCATGGAAGGAGGAAAGAGTGGCCACCACAGACACAGGTCATCTACCAGGCTGTGGCCCACCAGGTATGTAGCTCACACAGAAGAGTAAAAGAGTCTCTTATGCCCCCTTGTATCGCTGTGCAAGTATGAAGGGCAAAGACAAAATTTTTCCTATGTGAGTAGCCCACAGAAGTCAGGTGGGCTATTTGTCCAGTAAGATATTACTCAGCATCAGTAAAGGAGACAGAAGCTGGTCGATCCACACTATTCATACCATATACTAGGAAAACACAACTACCCTCCACTGCACCTTGGATAGTAATGGGTTTTACTGTGTGCATTTTCTGTAAGTGCATAACTCTGCATTATCAGCTATGGGCAGAGTATGGACTGTCTGAAAGCAGCAGACATAGACCATGAAGGAGAAATGACTTCAGTGCCAGAGATATTGTAACTAAGCCAGGAGATTAGGCTGTGTTTAGTTTTAATTCTGATTTATAGGACAGGAAGTTGAGATAAAATTTGGTCATCAGCTCTGAAGGGAATTTATATAGAGCTTGGTCCCACTGGGAGCATTTCCACTACTTTAGTGGGCTGTTGTTGGTAAGCAAGAGATAATACAGCCTGTATTTTAACAAAGTATGTAATGTAGCTTGAAAGAAAGCCTTTAATTTTCAGAAGCTGTATAATTCTTTAGGGTCTGATTGATGCTAAATGGTGCCAAACATCCTCCCCTGTCCCCGAAGCCAACTGGATGGGGAAGGTGCTCAATATCTTCCAGGGTTCCTCTAACAAAGAAACTGAGAGAAATCAGGACAGTTTCTTGTAAAACAAATGGAAAGAATCTCTTGACATGAGAGCTTTGACACAGCTGGTCTTGCTATTAAAGACAAGCCAGCCCTCACCCCCACACCCTGAAAAAAGGCCTCCTTAGACAATTAGCTAAAGAAAAAAGGCCAGTGTACCGGAAGGGCCTGTGTAGATTATAGCATTGTATACATTATTGAGCTGGTGTGCTGGAAAAGATGTTTCTCATGCCCTGAGGATGGAGGCACTGAAAGTTTATATCTCTCATCTGAACATTATATCTACCAGTACTGCTTTCTCTGCTGAGCTACTTGAAGTTGGAGTATTCAGTAACTGGATGGTGAATATGGGTTACAGAGCTACAAGCTGAATTATATACATGACTGTGGATGTACCATGGTTTTTGAGTTCTTTTCTTTGTGAATGCAACATCTTCTACGTGGATTCTTTATTGAATAGTTTAATTCGGGTATTGTTATTTTTCTTGATTAATAAACACTTCTGAGTAGTGAAATACGTATTAGTGATCAGAGGAAGCTACAATCCTGAATGGTCCTTGATGCTTCAGATCCTTATGAACCATACCAACAGTGGTAAGTAAATGGAATGATCTTCTGGTCACAGTGCCCTGATTTATGATTAAAGGCTATGGGACCATTTGTAATGATTGCAATAGCGCGTAGGGCTGCTTCTCAGTAGCACACTGGGGGTGTGAACCACCCCAAAAGGAAGAGCAAGGGGAGGGGAGGACATGCTGCAATCCCTGCATAGATATAGTGCAGGGTTAGAGCCCTCTACACACTAGGGCTATGTCTACGCTATGGGCTTAAGTTGACTTAAGGAGGCTTAAGTCAACTTAAGAAAAGCCCTGTCCACATTTGGAGTTGATTAAGTCGACTTAAGGGCTTCCCTAACTTGATTTAATAACTCCTGTCCTTAAAGTCAACTTTAGGGGTTAAGTCGACTTTATTAAGTCAACTTAACACAATGTGGACATTAAAGTTGACTTAATAAAGTCAACTTAGTACAGTGCAGACTCACTAAGTCTACTTAATAAAGTCTACTTAAAGTTGACTTTAGGTAGACTTTATTAAGTTGACTTAATAAAGTTGACTTAGCTTTTATAGTGTAGACATAGCATAGGTATCTCCAAAAGGGCTCACCACTGTGAGACCTCCCCATTGTGGGTCTTTGCCTAATTAAGCACAACTGAGGTCCCTATGTTCGCGTTGATTTTTTACCAGTCAGAAGAGGCTAGGAAGCACCTTACTCGGACAGAGATCTTGTCCTGATGGCAAAGGACACAGACAGATAAGAAATTAGATCTATCTGTCAAGAAGCTTATGTGGCCCCCATCATTGTAATATCTGTGGGCCTCACACCTGTTTAAAATAGGAATGGCAATAACAATCTGTCTCTATTTCTTCCTCGGTTCTAGAAGAAGGATTTATACATGCCATTTCTGTTTGCTTGCTTGTTCACGTGTGTGTGTGTGTGTGTGTGTGTGTGTGTGAGAGAGAGAGAGAGAGAAAGAGAGAGAGAGAGGGAGAATGATGTTATTGGGGAAAACTAAGAGAAAGACAGTAAAAAGGAGTCTTTCGCTTAAAAAAAGTTATGTCTGCACGGCATTTCATTGTTTCAAAATGATGGAGCTCCTTATTTTGAAACAACAGAACTGAATTTGGAACAATAAAACCTCAAGAGTCATCAAAATAGCTCTTGAATCGAAAGGGTTGTTTTGAAATAAAGCCATTCGGTCATGTTTTTTGAAACAGCACTGTTTCAATTCAGGTTTGACCTTCTTCCCAAGGTGCATGGCACCCTGGAAGGAAGGCCCCCTCCACCTGCCACTGCCCCATCAGCACCCTGGCCAGGGAGAGATTGCAGGGGAGATTGTAGGGCGGTGGGGGGCTGAGTTTGCGGAGCACCCTGAAAACCCTGCCGCTGGGCAGGCGGCAAGGGCAGAGCTCATGGGGTGCCCCTAAACCCCTAGCTGGGTGGCAAGGACAGAGCTCATGGGGCACTCCAAAACCCTTGCTGCTGGCTGGGTGGCAGGGGCAGAGCTCACAGGGCACCCTGAAA